>JAQQAC010016209.1:92931078-93116463 GCA_029783875.1 Phataginus tricuspis
CTTTACTTATCCTCTGCCTGGTTGATCTATCCTTTGGAGTGAGTGGCGTGTTAAAGTCTCCTAGAATAACTGCATTGCTGTCTATTTCCTCCTTCCCTTCTGTTAGTATTTGTTTTACATATGCTGATGCTCCTGTGTTGGGTGCATATATATTTATAATGGTTATATCTTCTTGTTGGACTGACCCCTTTATCATTATGTAATGTCCGTCTTTGTCTCTTTCTACTTTCTTCGTTTTGAAGTCTATTTTATCTGATACAAGTGCTGCAACACCTGCTTTTTTCTCTTTGTTGTTTGCTTGAAATATTTTTTTCCATCCCTTCACTTTTAGTCTGTGTATATATTTGGGTTTGAGGTGAGTCTCTTGTAAGCAGCATATAGATGGGTCTTGCTTTTTTATCCTCTCTGTTACTCTGTCTCTTTTGATTGGTGCATTCAGTCCATTTACATTTAGGGTGATTATTGATAGATATGTACTTATTGCCATTGCAGGCTTTAGATTCGTGGTTACCAAAGGTTCAAGGGTTGCTTCTTTACTATCTGAGAATCTAACTTAACTTTCTTGTTAAGTTATTGTGAACGCCGTCTGATGTTTCTTTGTCTCTCCCTTCCTATTCTTCCTCCTCCTTTCTTTATATATTGGGTGTTTTATTCTTTGCCTTTATTTGGTATTTGGATTGTCTGCTTTCTTTGCCATGCTTTTATTTTCTCTGGTGACATCTTTTTAGCCTTAGGGGTGCTTCCCTCTAGAGCAGTCCGTTTAAGATATCCTGTAGTGGTGGTTTATGGGAGGCAAAATCTCTCAACTTTCCTTTGTCTTGAAATTGTTTAATCCCTCTGTCATATTTAAATGATAATCGTGCTGGATACAATATTCTTGGTTCGAGGCCCTTCTGTTTCATTACGTTAAATATATCATGCCATTCTCTTCTGGCCTGTAAGGTTTCTGTTGAGAAGTCTGATGACAGTCTGATGGGTTTTCCTTTGTAGGTGATCTTTTTTCTCTCTCTAGCTGCCTTTAATACTCTGTCCTTGTCTTTGATCTTTGCCATCTTGATTATTATGTGTCTTGGTGGTGTCTTCTTTGGGTCCCTTGTGTTGGGAGATCTGTGGGCTTCCGTGGACTGTGAGACTATTTCCTTCCCTAGCGTGGGGAAGTTTTCAGCAATTATTTCTTCAAAGACACTTTCTATCCCTTTTTCTCTCTCTTCTTCCTCTGGTACTCCTATAATGGAATATTGCTCCGTTTAGATTGGTCACACAGTTCTCTTAATATTCTTTCATTCTTAGAGATCCTTTTATCTCTCTCTGCCTCAGCTTCTTTGTATTCCTGTTCCCTGTCTTGTAATTCCTTGATCGTGTCTTGAACCTGATTCAATCTGCTGTTGAGCCCATCGATGGCTTGTCTCATTTCTGCATTGTCTTCCCTCACTTCCTCCCTCAGCTCTTTCACATTTTTCTGTAGATCCGTCAGCATGGCTATGACTTTTATTCTGAATTCTTTTTCTGGAAGACTGTGCATGTCCATTTCTTCAGCTTCTTTCTCTGGGGTGGTGTTTGTCTGAAACTTTGTCTGTATCATATTCTTCTGTCTTCTCATGACTATAGAATTGGTTGTTGGTACCCGGGAGAGATAAGAAAGGAGAGAAAGGAAAAAAAAAGAAATTTTAACTAATAATAAAAAAGTAAAAGGAGAGAGAGAAAGGAATAGAAAAGAAAGAAAAATAAAAAGCTGCAACATGTAAAAGAAAACAGCAACAACAACAACAACAAAAAACAAAACAAAACACCAAAACACCCACCGGGGGTGTTTTCTGTGTGAATGCTGTAGGTGGCGCTATTGCTCCACTATTCCAGAGCTGTGGCCACGTCGCTCCACACGGCCCTTTAAAGCTGTGGCCACGGTGAGAATGAATGGGAGGCTGTTGAAGTAGAGGGAGAGAAAAAAAGGAAAAGAAAGGGGAGAAAAAACAAGAACAACAAAAAAAAAGCCACTGAGAGTGGGTTCCGCGCGAGTGCTGTAGGTGGCGCTGTTGCTCCACTATTCCAGTGCCACTCTATAGTCCTGGCTGGGTTGGGCACAATTGGAAGCTCTTGATCTCCGTGGGGGTCTCAATGGCAGGCACCCTTTCCCAGTCGCCAGCCAAGGGGTCCAAAGCTCCCCAGGACTCCCAGCGTGCTGGGCTCAGTTTGCGGGGCTATCCGGCCCCTCTACTGAGCTCCTGTCTCTTTAAGACCGCTGAGGTAGAGCGCACGCTTTTCTTCCCTTTTTTCTCCTTTCTTTTTCCTTCCCGGAGCCTGACGCGGGCAACTTGCACGTTCCGGGCTGGGACCCTGTGCCCTCTGTCTCTCCTATCTCCGCTACACGGCAGGCTGTGTGTCGGCGCTCCCGGCGCAGACTTCCACTCCCTCCCGGCTCTGAATCCTCTCCTCTCGCTGGAGCGCTGGGGGAGAGGAGCGCTCGGTCTGCTCGCGGCTCCGTACCTTACCCGCCTTGCCGGGACTCCCACTGGAGTGCTGGGGTGGAGGGGTGCTCTGGTCTCGCTGGATCGCGTTTCCGTCCCTCCTCGCCGGGTGCCGAGTCCTCTGTCTGGAGTGTCTGGCCGCCGGAGCTCTGGGGTGGGGGGAGCGCTCGGTCCCACCGGATTGCCGCTCCGTATCCCGTCTGCCTCACCGGCTGCCAAGTTCTCACAGGTGTAGCTGTATGCTGTGCACTTTCCTGTGTATTCTGGTCTCTCTTTTAGGGATAGTTGTATTTGCTGTATTTTCGTGAATAAATATAATGTTGGGAGGAATTTTTCTGCTGGTCCGTTCATGTCGCCATATTCCCGGAAGTCCTCCAAAGACACTTTCTATCCCTTTTTCTCTCTCTTCTTCCTCTGGTACTCCTATAATGCGAATATTGTTCCGTTTGGATTGGTCACACAGTTCTCTTTATATTCTCTCATTCCTAGAGATCCTTTTATCTCTCTGTGCCTCAGCTTCTCTGTATTCCTGTTCTCTGATTTCTATTCCATTAATTGTCTCTTGCATCTCATCCAGTCTGCTGTTAAGCCTGTTGATTGCTTATCTGATTTCTGCATTGTCTTTCCTCACTTCCCTCACTTCCTCCCTCAGCTCTTGCACTTTTCTTTGTATATCCATCAGTATGGTTATGACTTTTATTCTGAATTCTTTTTCAGGAAGATTGTGCATTTCCATCCCTTCAGGCTCCCTCTCTGGGGTTGTCTGGTTGATCTTAGTCTGGATCATATTCCTCTGTCTTTTCGTGGCTATAGAAGAGGTCGCTGGTAGTTGCCACATACGTCAGCTGGGCTCTTTAAGACCGCCTCGTGGGGTACCGGGTCCTCTAGGTGTAGCTGCATGCTGTGTGCTTTCCTGTGTATTCTGGTTTCACTTTTAGGAATAGTTGTATTTTCTGTATTTTTATAGATATATATAGTTTTGGGAGGACATTTCTGCCGCCCTACTCACACTGCCATCTTCCTGGAAGTCGCCTATTGGGGCAGAATGATACAAATGGGAAGTAACTTCTCATCAAAGGCAATGGTGATCATGCAGCAATGGAATGGATTCATCAATGTGCTGGTTTCCTTTTCCCTCGCTTTGCGTTGTACTGTTACTTCTGGCCTTATTCTTCTGGGGCTGAGCTCTTGACCAAGTGCACTCCTCTCCTCTAGGAAGCCTTCCCCTCTCTGCTTCACAGCTCCATGCTCAGCCTTCTGTACCAGGCCCCATCTCCTATCTTGCAAAACCAGTTTTATTAATTTTTAAAAAATTATTAGAGATAATGATGTAGTTTTTCCTCCATTCTGTTAATTTGGTATATCACATCGATTGATTTTCTTGAACTAACCTCACATGTAGAACCAACCTTACATTCCTGGGATAAATCCTACTTATTCATGGTTTATAATCCTTTTAATATGCTGCTGGGTTCAGTTTAATAGTATATTATAGAGGATTTTTGCATCTGTATTCATAAGGGATATTGATCTATAGCTTTGTCTTCTTGTAATGTCTTGGTCTGGCTTTGATATGTGAGTACTGTTGGCCTCATTGAATAAGTTAGGAAGCATTTTCTTCTATTTTTTGTAGGGTTCAACAAGAATTGGTTTTAATTCTTCTTTAAATATTGATAGAATTCACCAGTGAAGTCATCTGGTGTTGTGATTTTCTTTGGGACATTATCAATTACTGATTCAATCCCTTTACTTATTATGGATCTGTTCAGAATTTCTCCTTCTTCTTGAGTCAATTTTGATAGTTTTTGTGTTTCTAGGAATTTTTTCCATTTCATCTTCAGTTACTATTTTTGTGGTATACAACTATCCATTTTTTTCTTACAAGTTTTATTTCTGTAAGATTGGTGGTAATGTTCCTACTTTCATTTCTGACTTTAATAATTTGAGTCTTCCATTTATTTTTCTTAATCTAACAAAATGTTATTTTTGTTGTTCTTTTCAAAGAAATTACTTTTCCTTTGGTTTCTCTTTTGTTTTTCTATATTTTATTTAATTTCTAATCTTTTAAATTTCCTTTTTTCTGCTGGTTTTGGGTTTAGTTTGGTCTTTTCTAGTTTCTTAAAATATAAAGTTAGATTATTGATTTGAATTCTTTTTTTTAAATTAAGGTATCAATGATATACAATCTTATGAAGGTTTCGCATGAACAACATTGTGGTTTCAAATTCACCCATATTATCAAGTCCTTACCCCCCCATTGTAATCAGTGTCCATCAGTCTAGCAAGATTGCTATAGAGTCACTACTTGTTTTCTCTGCGCTATACTGCCTTCCCCGTGACCTCCCTATATTATGAGTGCTAATTATAATGCCCCTTAGTCCCCTTCTCCCTCCCTCCCCACCAATCCTTCTCAACCCCTTCCCTTTGGTAACCACTAGTTTCTTCTTAGAGTCTGCGACTCCACAAATGAGTGAAATCATTTGGTACTTGTCTTTCTCTGTCTGGCTTATTTCACCGAGCATAATACCCTCTAGCTCCATCCATGTTGTTGCAAATGGTAGGATATGTTTACTTTTTGTAGCTGAATAATATTCCATTGTGTATATGTACCACCTCTTCTTTATCCATTCATCTACTGATGGACATTAGGCTGCCTCCATATCTTGGCTATTGTAAATAGTGCTGCAATAAACATAGGGGTGCATGTCTTTCTGAATCAGGGGTCTTGTTTTCTTTAGATAAATTCCTAGGAGTTGAATTCCTGGGTCAAATGGTATTTCTATTTTTAGTTTTTTGAGGAACCTCCATATTGCTTTCCACAATGGTTGAACTAATTTACATTCCTGCGAACAGTGTAGGAGGGTTCCCCTTTCTCCGCATCCTTGCTGGCATTTTTGTTCCTTGTCTTTTGGATGTTGGCCATCCTAACTGGTGTGAGGTGATATCTCATGTGGTTTTAATCTGCATTTCCGTGATAATTAGTGATGTGGAGCATCTTTTCATGTTCCTGTTGGCTGTCTGAATAATTCTTCTTTGGATAAGTGTCTTTTCAGATCCTCCACCCATTTTTTAATCAGGTTATTTGTTTTTTTTGGGTGTTGAGGTATGTGAGTTCTTTATATATTTTGGATGTTAACCCCTTATCAGATATGTCATTTATGAATATATTCTCCCATACTGTAGGATGCATTTTTGTTCTGCTGATGGTGTTGTTTGCTGTACAGAAGCTCTTTAGTTTGATGTAGCCCCATTTGTTCATTTTTGATTTTGTTTCCCTTGCCCAAGGAGATGTGTTCAGGAAACAGTTGCTCATGTTTATATTCAAGAGATTGTTGCCCATGTTTTCTTCTATGAGTTTTATGGTTTCATGAGTTATATTCAAGTCTTTGATCCTTTTCGAGTTTACTTTTGTGTATGGAGTTAGACAATACACATTTCATTCTCTTACCTGTAGCTGTCCAGTGTTGCTAACACCAGTTATTGAAGAGGCTGTCATTTCCCCATTGTATATCCATGGCTCTTTTGCTGTTTATTAATTGGCCATATATGCTTGGATTTATATCTGGGTTCTTTATTTTGTTGCATTGATCAATGCGTCTGTTCTTGTGCCAGTACCAAATTGTCTTGATTACTGTGGCTTTGTAGTAGAGCTTGAAATTAGAGAGTGTAATCCCCCCAGGTTTATTCTTCCTTCTCAGCATTGCTTTGGCTATTCGGGGTCTTTTGTAGTTCCATATGAATTTTAGAACTATTTTTCTAGTTTGTTGAAGAATGCTGTTGATATTTTGATAGGGATTGTATTGAATCTGTAGATTGCTTTAGGCAGGATGGCCATTTTGACAGTATTAATTCTTCCTATCCATGAGCATGGGATGTATTTCCATTTATTGATGTCTTCTTTAATTTCTCTCATGAGTGTCTTGTAGTTTTCAGAGTATAGGTCTTTCACCTCCTTGGTTAGGTTTATTCCTAGGTATTTTATTCTTTTTGATGCAATTGTGAATGGAATTGTTTCCATGATTTCTCTTTCTGCTAGTTCATTATTAGTGTATAGGAATGCAGCATGTTTATGATTTTTATTTTGAAATCTTTATCAAGAAGACTGGGGAGTTCAGTTTCAGTTAGCCCTCTTTCTGGTGTCTTCTGCTATATTTTTGTTTGTGTGAAATTTTTTTGCCATTTCATTTTTTTAGTGTGTCCTATGGAATAATAACTTTGTGTAGGCAGTGCCCTCTTGTGCCTAGAAGCTCTACTCTCTGAAGCCGCTAAGCACCTGTAGCTATGGCAGAGGTCGCAGGCGAGTGGCACCGGTGCCTGTCAGGAGGAATAAGCTCTTTCCTGCTTCTCAGCTGTAGCACCTGCCTCCACTGCCAGGTCCAGTGGGCCAAGCACGCAGGGAGGAGTCTCTGTGCTACGGCCCTATAGCTGCCCTCAGTGGGGCCACCCTCTGGCTCGTCTGTTGTCATTGCAGCAGGTATGCAGGACTGGTGCCTGCGAGGAGGAACAGCAGCAGGCTACATATTGCAGTCAGGGGCCTCAGGTCTGTATTGCCAGCCTGGGGGATGGATCGTCTGAAGTTTCTGAGAGTTCCCAACCTGCTGGGCTGAATGTGCTGTGACAATTTTGTCCTCCTTCCCTTTCTCCTGAGCAGTGAGCTCTGTGTAATCTTTGTCCCTTTAGTGCCCCTCTTGCTGTTGGGAATTCTTTCAAAGTGCCTGCCTTTCTTTTGTCCCAGAGGGGGGTGGGAGCAGTTGTGCCTACCTGTTTTCTACAAGCAGCTGGAATCTCAGTCTCTCTGAGTATTCTGCCTGTCTTTGCTTTCCAACCCCACTAATCCCCAGAGCACCATGTAATGTGGGTTCATCCTCCCAGAGCAGATCTCCAGGGCTGGGTGTTTAGCAGTCCTGGGCCTCTACTCCCTTGCCTCTCCGTTTCTCTTCCTCCTGCCTGTGGGAAGTGGTGGGAGGAGGGCCTGTGTCCCTCCAGATCATGGCTTTGTTACTTTATCCTTTTCTGTGAGGTCTTCTCTTTTCCCCAGTTGTAGGCTGCCTGTTCAGCAATCTTTGGGTTGCTCTTTCAGTGTTAGTTGTGTTTGCTGTATTTTCGTGTTATATGAGGTTTTGGGAGGAAATTTCTACCTCATTTCTCATGCTGCCATGTTTTTCCCATTGTCTATTTGAATTCTTTTTCAACATAGGTGTTTATAATTTTAATGTAAGCTGTAGAGCACTTAGAGCACCGCTTATACTGTATCATATAAGTGTTGGTATGTTATACTTTCATTTTCATTATTCAAGTATTTAAAATTTTTCTTTTGTGATTTCTTCTTTGATATGTTTGTTGCTTAAGAGTTTGCTGCTTAATTTCTATATGTTTGTGAAATTTCTTGTTTTTCTTCCATTATTGATTTCTATTTCTAGCTTCATTCCATTCTGGCTCATGAAGATACTTTGTATGATTTCTGAATTTTTAAATTTATTGAGACTTGTTTTGTGGTCTAAACTATGGTCTGTTCTGAAGAATGTTCCATGTGCACTTGAGGAGAATGTTTATTCTGCTATTTTTGTGTGAGGTGTTTTTCATATATCTGTTAAATCTAATCAAATTATAATGTTATTCAAGTCCATTATTTCTTCATTCATTTCCTGTCTTACTGTTCCATCCATTATTGAAAGTGGAGTATTGAAGTCTCCCACTACTGTTGTAGAACTTTCCCCCTTCAATTCTTTAATCATATATATTGTGTCCCTGTTGTTTTTTTTGTATTTATACTTACATCATTATATCTTCTTGATGAATTGACCCTTTTATCTTTATATCATTCTTTGTCCCTTATAAAAATTTTTGACTTAAGTCTAATTTGTCTGATATTAGTATAGTCACCCCAGCCCTCTTTTGGTAGCTCTTTACGTTAAATATCTTTTCCATTCTTTCACTTTCAACCTGTTTTCATCTTTGAGTCTTCTGTAGACAGAATATTCTTAGATCATTCTTTTTGTTAAATCTCTCCTGTCAATTTTTGTCTTTTAATTAGATATTTTAATCTATTCACATTTAAAGTAATTACTGATAATGAAGAACTGCAACATTGCAATTATTTCTCTATTTCTCTTTATTGTTCCCTAATTCCTCCATTTCTACCTATTGTGTGTGATTGATTTCCCATTCTGCTTTGATATTCTGCTGGGTAAAGGACTAGTATGGGAAAGTTATAAACTTATTCTTCATACAGTTATGCAATAACTATGAAGTATAAAACTCTCATCTCCCTCTATATCTACTTCCTCATCTTCTCTCATAGGAATGCAAAAAACCTATCTGGTCCCTACTTCTCACTCCTATACCTAGCCACATAAATGTTCTACCATCAGTTCAAACTCAGTGGTTCTGAAATTGGCTACCTCTCCCCAGAAAACCCACCTTATTTTAATAATTAAAATGTAATCAGGACTTTTATTATTCCATTCCTCCAGACTCAACGTTTTATTGGTTTCTTCCATCTCCCTTAGTCCTCCACTTCTATAAAATCTATCAAAGAAGATTATTGGCAATTCCTCATTGTCACTTCGATTTGAGAGTATTTGAGGGAAAATTTCCATAAAAAGGTAATAATACGTGACAACTCTTGGGTAAAAGCATAATATGTTCTAGGAAGTTAAAGAAAATAAAAGCAACTGTCATATAGATTCCAAGGGGAAAGAGTGGCAAGAATAGTCAGGGACTAGATTTTTCAATTATGTGAAATTATGTGAGGACTTGTTGCCATGCTAGGGACTCTGAACTTCATCCTAAGAAAAATGAGAACATATTTAAGAAGGGGAGTTACATGACCAACAATCTATGTTAGAAGGATCACTCTGTCTATGGAGGATGGGCTAGAGGGGAAGAGGACTAGAAGAAGGGAGAGTAGCTAGGAGGATTGAAATAATATGGGGAAGAAATAATGGTGGTTTTGAATAAGGCAGTCATGGTTGACATATACAGAAGAGGATAGGATTATGAGCTAGTTAAGAAATATAATCAACAAGACTTAGTGATGGATTGACTGTGGTGGGTAAGAGAGAGGGATGTATCAAAGATGACTTCCAAGTTGCTGGCTTGAACAAATAGGTGAATAGTGATACCTTTTTTACTGAAATGGAGAAACTGAAGGATATGCATATTTGAGGGAAGAATATGAGTTCAGGTAGGATAGATAGGAAGTGTTTTAAATGCCTGTGAGACATCCAAGGGGAGATGTTAGAGAGAGTTGGTCATATAAATCTGGAGTTCCAGAGAGGTTAAAGTTGGTTACAAGATTTGGAAGTTGTCAGCATGTAGATGGTATTTAAAGCCATGTGATTCAATGGTATCACCTAGAGAAAGAGTCTAAATAGAAGAGGTTAGAGGGCCTAACTGTGTAGTCTTCCAACATTTGTAGATCAGGCAATGAAGTAAAGGCCATAATAGGAGACTGGAAGTGGAAAGATAGGAGAAAAATCAGAATAGTGTGATATTCCAACAACAGTTGAAGATGGTGGTCAAGGGATAATATTTCAAGTAATCAACATTATCTGATGCTGCTGAGCAGAAAAAGTGGCTACTGGGGTTTAACGACCTGATAGTTATGACTTCTTGATTTTAGTTTGAATGCACTGGAGTGAGGAGTGAGAGTGAGGTGAGGAGATGGAGACAGTTTAGAGGACTTGTTCAAGAGATTTGGCAGAAGAGACTAAATGAAAGGAGAGACTAGTTTGTGGGGCACATGAGATTGGGTTTCCTTGGTTATTTTTAAGATGGGAGAGCCTTTAAGATATTTAAATTATGACAGGAAGGGACCAATAGAAAAGGAGAGAAGAGATAATCAATATAGTGGGGTCCCCCAAAATGGATCAAGATTAGCTTTAGAGAGGAGGGGGACATATTTTCCACCATAACATGAACAAAAGAGCAAAAGTATCGGTGTGGATTCAGTTAAGTTTGTAGATCTCATGGTACAAATGTGGGACAATTCCCTTCTGACACTTTTATATTATCTGTGGTGAGCTAGGAAATCAGAACATTTGCTAAAAGTGAGGGCTCAAGGTGCAAGGGTTTGGAGGTTTGAGGAGAGTGGAGAAAATTTTGAGAACGGGAGATCCAGATAAGTAGGTAAGTTAGAATCACCAGGTAATGTTGACAGCCACTTGCTGGTTCTTCCGACACTGCTCAGCAGACTAAGTGCAGATGCAGAGAAAGGAGATGAATAACTTATCCAGGGCTATGCCAGGTAGGTGAGATAGAAGTTCGATGGATCCAGAAAGCTGGATATGTGATGGATCATCGTCTTGCCAATGGGTTTCAGCCCAGGGTAGGTTCGCTATGGATTCAATGTGACCAAAGAAATTGACAGCAAAACGTTCTTGGGGTGAAAGGGTTATACCCAACTTTATTTCCAGGTAGCAGGTCAGTCACTAAAATCCCTTTCACTCAGAGCGAGTGCGCATGCAGCAAGCTGGTCTCTGCCTCTGGGCCTGTCTGCCTGCACAGCTGCCCTCCAGGCCTCTCTGCTCACACAGCTGTCCTCTGGGCCTCTGCACAGTTGTCTCGCACAGCTGTCCACTGGGCCTCTGTCCGCTGCTCTGCTCTCCTGCAGTCTTGCAGCCCTGCCACGTGCAGAGCACTGGGCGGAGCTTTTTATAGAGGGTCAACAGCCATGTATTTCCCACAGGTGTGCAGTGAGCTAATCAACCAGGGCCAGGTGAGAATCCTGGCCACAGGAACTCTCATTTTATCCACAATTATTGAACCCAATCTTAATGCAGAGAGAAGTGAAAGCAAGTGGAGGTTATGGTAGGGTAAAAATTGAGGGCTTAATAGACAGGTGGTCCCAGTGAGGTTGAAGAACCTTATTGCCTTGAGAATGATTAAGTGTATGCAGCAGAAAGATAGGAACTTGTGGTAAGAGTGGGATCATAAATTGTAGAGAAGGAGCAGTTTCTGGTATTGCCAAAGTCAAGAGTTTGACTGTTAGAGTGGATGGCTGAGTTATGGGGAAAATAGAAGATAATTGGAAATAGAACTGAAGGGTCAGCATGTTGGTCAGATCAGCCATATAACCATGTATATAACCCAAGGTGATGGCAGAAATTGGTATATAGAGGAAATTGATGACCTAAAGTTTCCAGTGAGTGACAGAAGATGGAGATGATGGTGAAGTGGTGGTGGTGACAAAGTGACTGGGAGTTGGTGTATGATAACAAGAATGGTTATAAGTCTATTTAGCTGAAAGGTATGAGCTTTAAAGTAGTAGGGCTTATGTGGAATCTGGAGCCTGATTGCCTGGGCTTGAATCCTGAATACACCATGGAGTGAAGATTGTCAAGTTACTTAATCCATGTGCTTCATTTTTTTGTCTGTAAAATGGGTATGGTAATAATACCTACCTCATAGGCTTGTTAAGAACATCATATAAATTAATAGGTGAAGTATATTTAGAACAGCACCTGGCCCATAGTAATCACAATACAAGTGGCAATATTTGTGTAGTATCCTTCTTTACAGAAGGCTGGGTACACATCTCTGATTTTATTCAGATCTAAAATCTCAACTAACTATTGTCATTCCTTTCATCAGCTTTAGGGATTTTATTCCCATCATCTGTGACCTATTCTTAAATAGGTCTATGCTAAATACATCATCAGTGAGGTCCTCAGACTCAGCTTCATAAGCAGGGAAGACATGATTTCTGAGGCCTATTTTCTTGTGCCAAAGGCTGATAGGAAATATGTGAGTTATATCCTCAGAGGCTATATTGGTAATGAGTGACATCAGACATATCACAAGCAGAGTGACCTGATGGGAGCTTCACTAGCACCTTTAGAGCCACATTAAACAATGTGGTATAACCATTCCCAATAGCCATTTTCCTATTTAGAAACCACAGACCAACCAGACAACCCCACAGTGTAATAGCCTTGCACTACATAGTAAAGCAAGGATGTTGAGTAGGAAGGAAAGTGGGTGAAGCCACTCCCAGGAAGATGCCCTGAGAAAGACAGTTATATATCCCTATAATTCAGTAATAGTCTTGAAGGGTACAATTGAATGATGCCATCATGATTTGATATTTGAGGGTATGTCCAAAGCAAGCATTTGTTCTGTAGTGTCCCCCAAAACATGCCAACATTAGGTGATTCTAATAGAATCACAGACTCAGATGTGGAAGAGGTCTTAGAGATTAAGATGTATCTTTATGGCAAAGGTTACACAACAGACTCGGTGGTTTACAATTTCCTTAATTGTTGGAGGAAGCTGTGAACTCTGAAACCAAGTAATATAACCATCCTTACCTCCATTCTCATATACACTCCTTCATTTAACAATTATTGTTTAGGCTATATCAGTGAACAAGACAGGTAAAGATCTCTGTCCTTGTGTCATTTACAGCAGGAGAAAAGTGAAGGGAATACATAGCTGTGTAAGCTACCAAAAGAATCATGGTTATTTATTTAAAAAGTAATGAGTTACTCCATTTTTATCCACCAAATTGACACAGGACTACATTGAGAGAGAAAGTCTCTGCTAACAAAAGATGGTGTCTGTTTTCCTCTATTTCCCCATAGTGATGAAAATGCACTTTTTATGCCCCCCTAAATGTGTTCTTTGGAAAAGATCTGGTAAGATGGCTATAAGGACTTCTGGCCCATGCCAGAAACACATTTTAGCAATGGTGAGTGCCTTAAGTCAAAGATGGAAAGGTGAGATTTTAGGCATTAGTGAGCTGGGAGGGTGTCAGTACATTAAGGACCAGGAATCTTCTCTTCATTTTGACCCTGGCTATTGTTCCCCATTTTTAGACAGACATTCTGGCAGATCCTACATTTGAATAAGACGGTTCCTGGTTTCAAGGAGTTTGAAATGTATAGGAGGGAAACAGACACTACAAAACATAATCACCACATAATTAATTAATGCTATATCAGTGGTGTGGGCAAAGTAGTGGCAGTCTGGAGGAGAAAGACTGACTAATTTCTAACTTTCTGGGAGTCAGGGAAAGCTTCATTGAATAGTTGATATTTTAACTGGGACTTGAAGGATCAGTGACAGTGTACAGGAGAAAGAATATAGAGAAGATATTTTATTCAGATAGAACAATGTATGCAAAGATATGGAGCTATGAAAGGATTTACTAAAAGCATACTTTTAGTGGTATGAGAACTTTGCCTATAGCTGGAGCATAGGAAATGTGGGAGGAAGGTGTGGCCAGAGAGGAAGAAGAGGGAGTGTGTCAGATTGTCAAGGAGTTTGTACACCATACTAAGGAATTTGGCAATGGACAATCAAGAGATTTTTAAAAGCAAAGTGAATATGTGATCAAATATGTAGCTTATTAGTCATAGAGTGGGATTAGAGGCTTTATAGAAATGAGGGAGAGACTAGAAGGCCTTGGATTTAGGAAGCTTTTGGAATTGTCTAAGCAAGAGACAATGAGCATCTGAATTAAAATGTATCTGTGATAGAGAGGATTGAAGAGACATTTTTGAGGTAAGATTGACAGGATTTGGTGACTAACTTGGAATATAGAGTGAAGCAGAAAGAATAGTGAAGAATCATATTAAGGTTGGCAGTGTAGGTATTAACCAAAATGAGGTATATGAAGGAAGCAGGTTTAAGGAGGAATAATAAGATGGATTCAGTTTTGAAATGGCTGAGGGAGATTCAGCTAGATAGAAATATAGCTCTGGGTTTCAGGAATAAAACAGTATCTTGAAAAACAAGAATGTGAAATATTCCAGAAACATAAAGTGTAGTGAGGAATTTAGTAATAAAGGGACCTTAACAAGAATGGCTGTAGTACATCAGTGGGAGCAGAAATACGATTGCATTGGTTTGAAGTTTAAATGAGAGAAGTTAGGAACAAAGATCATCAAAGAAAAAAGAGTAAAATTAATATCAAATGAATTAGAAAAGCAGGGCATAAAGTATTAATTATGAAAAAACTGTTAGTTTTATTGAAAAAACCTAAAAACTACAATAAACATGAGTCATGAACTTTTATACACCAAGTAATGTGGCATGGCAGTTTATAAAACGAAGACTATTAGAAGGAAACATTAGCAAAATTATAATCCTAGTGGGAGACATTAACGTACCTGTATTAGTTAGAATTTCTTTTGGCTGCATGTAAGGAAAAACTTTAAATAGCAGGGGCTTAAACTGGATAGAGACTTATTTCTCCTTATGGAAAAGAAGACTGGATGTAGATATTCCAGCCTTTATGTCTTGCTGTTTTGCCATTATTAGTACACTGCCTTATAGGCCAAAACGGCTGCTTGAACTCCAGCTATCATATATACATTCAGGTAGAAGGCAGTGAAAATAAGAGAAGCTGCCCCCACTATACATGCTTATCTCCCTTATGTCACAATAGCCAGAACTTAGATGGGAGCTGCAAGGAAGGCTGGAAAATTTGGGTCTTTTGAGTGCCAATATGCCCAGTGAAAGTCAGGCAGGCTCCCAGTACCAAGAAGAAAGGGAAGAATGAATGTTGAGTTGGCAAGTAGCAGCCTCTGCATTACAACGGACAGATCAAATAGACAAAAAAGAAAGAAAACCAACAAATTAAAAAATATAATTAGTTAGTTTTACTCTGTATATATATCTATATCTACAACTGTGCTCTACACAGAATACACATTTTTACTAAATGCTCATGAAACATTTACAAAAATAACTTTTATTTTTAATACCACAAAGGAAACTTCAATGTATTACAAAAAGCAGAAGTGATTTAGGCCATAATCTCATTCTCTGATGATAGCTCAATGTACCTAGATATTACAACCAAGAGTAAATAAACAATATTAAACAAGGCAGAATATTAAAAAAACTTACTCTAATAAATAATTTCATGATCAAAAATAAAATCAAAACTTTAATGTCATAATATTTCTATAATAATGATGAATACAACATATTAACAATTTGGATAGCACACACAACACATTCAAAGAAAAATCCACATAATTTTTAGTCAAACAAGAAAGGAAAAAAATAAAACATGAAGCTACAAAGGGAAAAATTAGAAAAAATTAGGAAAGCATGAGTAATTATTATAGCTGAAATAAGAAATGAGACAAAACAGAAGCCCAGAGAACTGAGAAGTAAATCTAAGAGCCAGATTTTGAAACAAAACATAAGTGGCAAATCTCTGCAAAGAGTAATCAAGAATATAAGAGGAAAAAAGAATGAAGGAAAAGAAACCACAATGTTAGAAATATTATGTGTCAGATTTGATTAAAGATGGCAGTGTGAGAGGTGAGACAGAGGCTTCCTCCTAAAACTCCATATAATATGAAAATATAATTAATACAACTAATCCTGAAAGAGCAACAGGAAAGAGGGCTGTGCCAGACTGCATACACCTGGAGCAAAGAATAAACCTCACAGAAAAGGGTAACATACCAAAGCCATGCTGGGTGGCAACCAAGCCCTTCCCCCACCCCAGCTCACTGGTGGGAGGAAGAGAAACAGAGTGGGGAGGGAGTGGAGGCTTGGGACAGCTGTACACCTAGCTCTGGCAATCTGCTTTAGGGGCACAAACCTACATTACATGGTGCTCTCATGATTAGGGGGGTAGGAAAGCTATAACAGGCAGAGTACCTGGAGAGACTGAGATTCTAGCCACTTGTGGAAAACAGGGATCCATATCCAGCTGCTCTGGGACAAAAGAGAGGCAGGCAGTATGAGAGACTTCCTAACAGCAAGAGGGCTGCTAAAGGGGCAAGGATTGCACAGAGGTTACTGCTAAGGAAAAAAGGACAGGTGGACAAAATTGTCCAGGTGCACTCTGCCCAGCAGGTTGGGAACTTTCATGGTCTTCAGGTGCTTCAGCCCCTGGCTGGCTATGAAGCTCCAAGGTCCCCCTCCATGATACACAGCTTTCTGTGCCTTCATCCTGGCCAGCCCGCACCTGGCTCACAAACTGCCAAACCCTGCCCTGGCGTTAGGCCAGCCAGAGTGAAGCCCTGCATACAGCAGCTACAAACGCAAAGCATAGAGGCTTATACCTGTGTGTTTGGCTCACTGGTTCTGGCAGTGCAGACAGGCATAGCGTCCAGGAAGCAGGAAACAACTCTTTCCTCCCCCCAGGCACCAATACTGCACCCATGAGATATTTGACATTGCTCTAGGGGCTGAGCAGCTCCAGAGAGTGGAGCTTCTGGACACTAAAGAGTGCCAAATACAAATATGAAACGTCAAAGAAACCTGGTTCAAACGAAAATTATAAATAGACCAGAGAAAGATTAAAATTAAATCGACCTCATAAACCTTCCTGAAAGAGATTTCAAAGTAAAAATCATTAACATGCTCATGGAGGTACAGAAAAATATTCAAGAACTCAGGAATGAATTCCGGTCGGAGATCCAATCATTATGGAACACAGTATCAGAAATGAAACATAAAATGGAAAGTTTTAAAAGCAGATTGGATATGGTGGAAGAGACAATAAATGAAATAGAAACTAGAGAAGAGGAAGACAAAGAAGCTGAGGCACAGAGAGAAAAAAGGATCTCTAAGAATGAATGACTATTGAGAGAACGGTGTGACCAATCCAAACGAAACAATATTTGTATTATAGGGTTACCAGAAGAAGAAGAGAGAGAAAGGGGATGGAAAGTGTCTTTGAGGAGGTAATTGCTGAAAACTTCCCCAGTTTGGGGAAGGAGATGGTCTCTCAGGCCATGGAGGTGCACAGATCTCCCAACACAAGGGACCCAAGGAAGACAACACCAAGACATATAGTAATTAAAATGGTAAAGATCAAGGATAAGGACAGACTTTAAAAGCAGCACGAGAGAGAAATAAGATCACATACAAAGGAAAGCCCATCAGGCTATCATCAGACTTCTCAGCAGAAAACTTACAGGCTAGAAGGGAGTGGCATGATATATTTAACATAATGAAACAGAAGGGCCTTGAACCAAGAATACTGTATCCAGTATGACTATCATTTAAATTTGAAGGAGGGATTAAACAATTTCCAGATAAGCAAAAGCTGAGAGAATTTACCTACCACAAACCGTCTCATCAGTGTATTTTGGAGGGACTACTATAGATGGAAGTGTTCCTAAAGTTTAATAGCTGTCACCACACTATAGATGGAAGTGTTCCTAAGGTTTAATAGCTGTCACCAGTAAAGAAAGTAGAACAGTGAATTACTAAGCAAATGCGAAATTAAATCAACTATCCCCAAAGTCAACCAAGGGATAGACAAAGAGTACAGAATATGATACCTAATATATAAAGAATAGAGGAGGAGAAAAAAATAACTTTTAGATTGTGTTCATAATAGGATATTGAGTGAGTTAAGTTAGACTCTCAGATAGTAAGGAAGTTAACCTTGAACCTTTGATAACCACAAATCTAAAGCCTGCAATGGCAATAAGTACATACCTATCGATAATCACCCTAAATGTAAATGGCCTGAATGCACCAATCAAAAGCCATAGACTCACTGAATAGATAAAAAAACAAGATCCATCTATACGCTGCCCACAAGAGACTCACCAAAGACATACACACACCAAAAGTGAAGGGATGGAAAAAGATATTTCATGCAACTAATAGGGAGAAAGAAGCAGGAGTTGCAGTACGTGTATCAGAAAAAATAGACTTCAAAACAAAGAAGGTCACAAGAGACAAAGAAGAACACTACATAATGGTTAAGGAGTCAATACAACAAGAAGATATAACCGTTATAAATGTCGATGCACACAGCACAGGAGCACCTACATATGTGAAACAAATACTAACAGAATTAAAGGGGGAAACACAAAGCAATGCATTCATTCTAGGAGACTTCAACACTCCACTCACTCCAAAGGACAGATCAACCAGACAGAAAATAAGTAAGGAGACAGAGGCACTGAACAACACATTAGAACAGATGGACCTAACAGACATCTGCAGAACTATACACCCAAAAGCAGCAGAATACACATTCTTCTCAAGTGCACTTTCAAGAATAGATCATATACTAGGCCACAAAAAGAGCCTCAGTAAATTAAAAAAGATTGAAATTGTACCAACCAGTTTCTCAGACCACAAAGGTATGAAACTAGAAATAAATTATGCAAAGAAAATGAAAAATCCCACAAACACATGGAAACATCACAACATGCTCCTAAATAACCAATAGGTAAATGACCAAGTAAAAATAGAGATCAAGCAATATATGGAGACAAATGACAACAATGAGTCAACACCATAAAATCTGTGGGACACAGCAAAGGCCACGCTAAGATGGAAGTATATTGCAATACTGGCCTACCTCAGGAAATAAGAACAGTCCCATATGAACAGACTAAACTCACAATTAATGAAACTAGAAAAAGGAAAACAAATGAGGCCCAAAGTCGGTAGAAGGAGGGACATAATAAAGATTAGAGCATAAATAAATAAAATCGAGAAGAGTAAAACAATAGAATGAATCAATGAAAGCAAGAGCTGGTTCTTCGAGAAAATAAACAAAACAGATAAACCCCTAGCCAGACTTATCAAGATAAAAAGAGAGTCTACACACATAAACAGAATCAGAAGTGAGAAATGAAAAATCACTACAGATACCACAGAAATACAAAGAATTATTAGAGAATAATGTGAAAATTTATAAGCTAACAAAGTGGATAACCTAGTAGACATGGACAACTTTCTAGAAAAATGCAACACTCCAAGGCTGTCCCAGAAAGAATCCGAAAATCTGAACAGACCAATTACCAGCAACGAAATTGAACTGGTAATCAAAAAACTACCTAAGAACAAATGCCTGGACCAGATGGCTTCACCGCTGAATTTTATCAAACATTTAGTGAAGACCTAATACACATACTCCTTAAAGTTTTCCAAAAAGTAGAAGAGGAGGGAATACTTCTAAACTCGTTCTATGAGGCCAGCATCACTCCAATACCAAAACCAGGCAATGACACCAAAAAAAGAAAATTACAGACCAATATCCCTGATGAACGTAGATGGAAAATTACGCAACAAAATATTAGCAAACTTATTTCAAAAATATATTAAAAAAACCATCCACCTTGATTAAGTAGGATTTGTTCCAGGGATGCAAGGATGTTACAGTATAAGAAAATCCATACACATCATCCACCACATCAACAAAAAGAAGGGCAAAAACCACATGATCATCTCCAAAGATGCCAAAAAAGCATTTGACAAAATTCAGCATCCATTCATGATAAAAACTCTGAACAAAATGAGTACAGAGGGCAAGTACCTCAACATAATAAAGGCCACATAAGGCAAACACACAGCCAACATCATACTTAACAGCAAGAAGCTGAAAGCCTTTCCTTTAAGATCGGGAACAAGAGAAGGATGCCCACTCTCTCCACTATTATTCAACATAGTTCTGGAGGTTGTCTCCACAGCAATTAGACAACACAAAGAAATAAAGGGCATCCATATTGGTAATGAAGAATTTAAACTGTCCCTGTTTGCAGATGACATGATATTGTACATAAAAAACCTAAAGAATCTACTTCAAAACTACTAGATCTAATATCTGAATTCAGCAAAGTTGCATGATAAAAAATTAATACACAGAAATCTATTGCATTCCTATACACTAATGATGAACTAGCAGAGAGAGAAATCAGAAAAACAATTCCATTCACAATTGCATCAAAAAGAATAAAATATCTAGGAATAAACCTAACCAAGGAAGTGAAAGACATACTTTGAAAACTACAAGACACTCATGAGGGAAAATAAGAAGATACCAATAAATGGAAATACATCCTGTGCCCATGTATAGGAAGAATTAATATTGTCAAAATGGCCATCCTGCCTAAAGCAATCTACAGATTAAATGCAATTTCTATCAAAATACCAGCAGCATTCTTCAATGAACTAGAGAAAATTGTTCTAAAATTCATATAGAATCACAAAAGACCCCAAATAGCCAAAGCAATCCTGAGAAGGAAGAATAAAGCTGGGGGGATTATGCTCCCTTACTTCAAGCTCTACTACAAAGCCACAGTAATCAAGACAATTTGGTACTGGCATAAGAACAGAACCATAGACCAATGGGACAGATTAGAGAGCCCTGATATAAACCTAACCATATATGGCCAATTAATATATGATAAAGGAGCCATGAACATACAATGGGAAAATGATAGCCTCAACAGCTGGTGTTCGCAAAACTGGACAGCTACATGCAAGAAAATGAAACTCGATTATTGTTTAACCCCATACACAAAAGTAAACTCGAAATGGATGAAAGACCTGAATGTAAGTCATGGAATGATCACACTCTTAGAAGACAACATAGGCAAAAATCTCCTGAATATAAACATGAACAACTTCTTCCTGAACACATCTCCTTGAGCATGGGAAACAAAAGCAAAAATGAATACATGAGACTACATCAAACTAAAAAGCTTCTCTATGGCAAAGGACACCATCAAAGGAACAAAAAGGCATCCTACAGTATGGGAGAATAAATTTGTAAATGACATATTCGACAAGGGTTAACTTCCAAAATATATAAAGAACTCACACACCTCAACACCCAAAACCAAAATAACCCGATTAAACATTGGGCAGAAGATATGAAGAGACAATTCTCCAAAAAAGAAATTCAGATGACCAACAGACACATGAAAAGATGCTCCACATCACTAATCATCAGGGAAATGCAAATTAAAACCATAATGAGATATCACCTCACACCAGTTAGGATGGCCAGCATCAAAAATACTAAGAACAACAAATGCTGGCAAGGATGGGGAAAAAGGGGAACCCTCTGTTGGTGGGACTGTAAGCTAGTTCAACCACTGTGGAAAGCAATATTGAGTTTCCTCAAAAACCTAAAAATAGAAATGCCATTTGACCTGGGAATCCCACTCCTTGGAATTTACCCAAGGAATACAACTTCACAGATTCAAAAAGACATATGCACCCCTGTGCTTATCGCAGCACTATTTACAATAGCCAAGAAATGGAAGCAACCTAAGTGTCCATCAGTAGATGAGTGGATAAAGAAGAGGTGGTACATATACACAATGGAATACTATTCAGCCATAAGAAGAAAACAAATCCTACCATTTGCAACAACATGGATGGAGCTGGAGGATATTATGCTCAGTGAAATAAGCCAGGCAGAGAAAGACAAGTGTCAAATGATTTCCCTCATTTGTGGTGTATAACAAGGAACAAAACAGCAGCAGACTCACAGACTCCAAGAATGGACTAGTGGTTACTAAAGGGGAGGGGTGTGGGAGGGCATATGGGGAGGGAGGGAGAAGGGGATTAAGGGGTATTATGTTTAGTACACATGGTGTGAGGGGTCACAGGGAAATAAGTGTAGCACAGAGAAGGCAAACAGTGAATCTGTGGCATCTTACTACACTAATTGACTGCAATGGGGTATGGGTGTGGACTTGATAATATGGGTAAATGTAGTAACCACATTGTTTTTTCATGTGAAACCTTCATAAGAGTATATATCAGTACTACCTGAATAAAAAAAAAAGAAATATTATGTGTGGGTAAAATAGTGTCCCCTGCAACAATTCATATCCATCCAGAGCATGAGAATGTGACTTACTGAGAATAGGGTCTTTGTGGGTCTAATTAAGATAAAATCATACCAAATTAGCATGAACCCTAAATCCAATGACTGGTGAACACACAGAAAAGGGGACACACAGAATGACACACACACAACGACTGGTGAACACACAGAAAAACAGATACAGGGAAGACTGTGGAAGATGGAGGCAGAGATGAGTGTTATGCTGACACAAGCCAAGGAATGTCAGGATTCCCCAGAAGCTGAAAAAAGCAAGGAAGTATTCTCTCCCCAGAAATTTTGGATAAAGTAGGACCCTGTAGACACTTTGATTTTAGCTTCCAAAACAGTGAGAGAATAAATTTCAGTTGTTTCAAGTCACCCAGTTTGTGATACATTGCTATGGCAGCCCCACAAAACTAATATACAAAGCAGCTTAAAAATTGAGGGCTAAATATATTATACGGAACATTCTGTGTGTTTGACACGTTTATATACATTAACTAATATCATGCATACAGTACCTAATGAAGTAGGTGGTGAACTAGGTGCTATTTTAAAAATGAAAATACTGAGAATTTAAGTAATTTGCCTAAGTAAAGGATTCAAAGCTAGATAGATTGATTTCGGAGTCTGGTATAAATCAGGACAATTAACGTCTTCTCAGACATAGTGTAGACATAGAAGGTTGAGAGAGAGAACAAGAGAGAGAATGTTACAGAAAGTTATATATTTGAAATCCTGGGGGAAATAATAACTACCAATTTTTCCACCACAAACTAAACAATATAACAAAATAAACAGAAATAATATCACATAGAGTTCCATAGGTGAGTTTTTCAAACATAAAGAAAGGATTTGTGGAAGGCAATTTTACTATGTATTTTCAAAGTTTAAAAACGTTTATAGGCTTTAAATGAGCAATTATACTTCCAGTAATTTATTCCAAAGAAATAATGCTATAAATGTATAATATTTAATGTATAGTTAATTAATTATAATCATAATATTGTTTGTAGGTGGGAAACAACCTAAATGTATAAAGTAGGGGATTAATTAGGCAAATTGTGATTTATCTTTAAAATAAAATATAATATAGTCACTAAAAATAATGATGTAAAGCTTATAGTTATGGACATGGTAATGTGTTCTTTTAAATTTTTTCTAGCTTTATTGAAGTATGATTAACAAATATGAATTATATATAAGTTCTACAACATGATTTTTAAAGGTGTGCAATGTTATGACTTAATATAAACATATACATTATTAAACGATTACCACAAATTAATCCATCCACCATTTCACATAGTTATCATTTTTTATATGTGTAAGAACACTTAGATTATTCGCAGAAAATTTCAAGTATGCAGTACTATTAACTATAATCAACACGATGTACAGTAGATACCCAGAACTTATTTATTTTATAACTGAAATTTTGTACCCGTTAACCAACATCTATCCCATTGCTCATCACACCCCCACCACTCTTCATAGACCCTGGCAACCAGTGTTCTACTCTCTAGTTCTCTGAATTTGATTTTTTTTTTAGATTCTACATATGAGATCACATAGTGTTTGTCTTACTGTGTCTGGCCTATTTTACTTAGCATAATGTCCTCCAGGCTCATCCATACTTTTGCAAATGGCAGGATTTCCTTCTTTTTTATGGCTAAATAATATTGCATTGTGTGTATATATGTAATTTCTTTATCCACTCATCTGTCAACAGACACTTAGGTTATTTCCATATCTTGGCTATTGTGGAAAATGCTACAGTGAACATGCAAGTGCCACTATCTCTTTGAGATAGTGACTTCATTTCCTTTGGATACATACCCAGAAGTGGGATTGCTGGATCACATGGTAGTTCTGTTTTTAAACTGTAAAGGAATTTCTATACTGTTTTCCATGATTGTACCAATTTACATTCCTGCCAACAGTGTTCAAGGATTCTCTTTTTTTCATATCCTTGCCATTTATTGCTTGTCTTTTTGATGATAGCACTCCTAACAGGTATAAGGTGATAATTCATTTTGGTTTTGATTTGCATTTCCCTGATGATTAGTGATGCTGAGCACATTTTAAATACCTATTGGTCATTTATATGTCTTTGGAAAATTGTCTATTCAGGTCATTTGCCCATTTTTTAATCAGATTTTGTTTGTTTTTTGCTGTTGAGTTGTATGCATTTTTTATGTGTTTGGATATCAACCCCTTATCAGATATATGGTTTGAAAATATGTTCTTCCATTTTGTAGGTTGCCTTTTCATTTTTTTTATTGTTTCCTTTGTTGTATAGAAAGTTTTTAGTTGGATGTAGTCCCACTTGTTTATTTTTGCTTTTGTTGCCTGTAGCTTTTGGTGTGATACCCAAAATATCATTATCAACACCAAAGTCAAGGTTCTTTTTTCATATGTTATCTTCAGGTCTTTTGTGGCTTCAGGTCTTCAATTTCAGTGTTTAATTCATGTCGAGTTAATTTGTGTGTATGGTGTAAGGTAAGAGTCAAATTTCATTCTTACATATGGATATTCAGTTTTCCCAGCACCATTTATTGAAGAGACTGTTTTTTCCCAATTGTGTATTCTTGGCACCCTTGACAAAGATTAGTTGATTATATATATATGGGTTTATTTCTGGGCTATTATTTTCCGTTGGTCTGTGTCTCTTTTTACATCAGTATCATACTGTTTAGATTACTATAGCTTTGTAATATAGTTTGAAACCAGGAAGTGTGATGCCTAAAGCTTTGTTCTTCTTTCTCAAGATTTTTTTTTGCTGTTCAGGGTCTTTTGTGATACCATATAAATTTTAGGATGTTTTTCTTCTTCTGTCAAAAAGTGCCATTAGAATTCTGATAGGAATTGCATTGAATCAGTATATAGCTTTGGGTGTTATGGACATTTTCACAATATTAATTCTTCCAATCTATGAACATGGGATAACTTTCCTTTTATTTGTGTCTTCTTCAATTTTTTCATCAATGTCTTATAGTTTTCAGTGTCTAGATCTTTTACTTCCTTGGTTAAATTCATTCCTAAGTATTTGATTCTTTTTGATGTTATTATAAGTGGGGCTGTTTTATTAATTTCTTTTTTGGATAGTTCATTTTTAGTATATAGAAGCACAACTAATTTTTATACACTGACTCTGTATCTTGTAACTTTACCGAATTTTTTTTATTATTTATAACAGTATTTATGATGGAGTCTTTAGGTTTTTCTATATATAAGATCATGTCAACTACAAACAGGGACAATTTAACTTTTTTCTTTCCAATGTAGATGGCTTTTATTTCTTTTTCTTGATTACTTGTTCTAGCTAGGACTTTGAGTAGTATGTTGAATACGTATGTCTTATTCCTAACCTTTGAGGAAAAGCTTTCAGCTTTTCACCATTGAATATGATGTTAACTGTGGGCTTGCCATGTACAGAAATAAGTCTTGAGAGAAGCTGGTTCCAAAGTGCTTCTGTATTATCTATTGCTGTATAACAAATTACACTAAAACATAGAAGCTTCAAAAAACAAACATTTATTATATCATAGAGTTTTTGAGGGTCAGGAAA
The DNA here is from genome assembly GCA_029783875.1 of Phataginus tricuspis. Lineage (NCBI taxonomy): Eukaryota > Metazoa > Chordata > Mammalia > Pholidota > Manidae > Phataginus > Phataginus tricuspis. The sequence continues at coordinate 92,956,673 of JAQQAC010016209.1, forward strand.
CTGTGGGTGGATTACCTGCATGGGTCTGGCTTAGAGTCCCTCAAACATTTGCGGACAAGATGTTGGCTAGGGCTGTGGTCATGACAAGGCTTGACTGGGATTGGGAAACCTATTCTAAATTCACTCACATGGTTGTTAGCATGCCTCAGTTCCTCCCTGGCTTTTAGCCAGAGACTTCTTTTCCTTTTTGTATGGACAAACAAGTAGGCTGTCCAAATGTCTTCATGGCATGGCAGATGGCTTCCCCTAGAGTAACTGATCCGTGAAAGAGTAGAGACAGAGACAAAGAAGGAAGGCACAGTTTTCTTTAACCTAATCTCAGAAATGTCATACTATCACTTCTGTCATCTGATATTTGTCAGAGAGACCAACCCTATTACAATGTGAGAGGGAACTAAACAAGGATATGACCACCAGGAGGTGGGAATCATTGGGGCCATCTTTGGAGGCTGGTTATAACAACAAATATGCATATATTTGAATGGAGATATAGAGGAAAAAGATAGACATCAAGCATCAGAAATGTTTATCTCTGGGTGATGAGATTATGGGCATTTAAAAAATATCTTTTCTTCTTTTTTATCTGTTTCACAATTTTTTATAGTGAACATAATTACTAATGTTTCATAAAATCAGCAACCAATCAATACTTTTATAAAAGGAATGACTGAGATTTGAGAGAATAAAGAGAGTGCATATAGACTATTCTTTCAACAAGTTTCATAGTCAAGGGAAGGCAGAGAGATAAAGGTTTGGCTTTAGGAATAGGCATAGTTGAGGAATGTAGGTTTTTTTAGGTAGAAAAATATGTTTGTAGACTGAGAGGAAGGATCTCTCCTCCAGAGCAAGGATAAAGGAACAGGAGAGAGAAGATACTGTTGATGAAGTTCTGGTGGATGTGAAAGAGAGTGCACTCCAACATAGAGGTGGAGGCCATTGTCACAATCAGTAAGTGACAGTGAAAGCATAGATAGGTGAAGGAGTTTGTCTTGGACATGAGAATGTGTAAGCCTTTCACAGAACCTATTAGCTTTGGCCAAGAACAGTTAGCCTTGGATTAGAGTGGTCTCTGAAATATAAGAAGAGGAAAAGGTAGATGACATTATTAGAAATATTAGAGTAACGAGGTAGGAAATTTGATGAAATTGACACTTATTGGTGTGTTTTTTCCCCTCTAATAAAGGCAGTGAGACTTTCTGCTGAGTCTGATTATTACGGGTTAAAAGACTTGAAGACAGTTGACACAAGTTTAAATATCAGTTGTTCAGAATGGGAAAGAGTATTAACCAGAGAAAGGATTGTGGAGAAATGTTGAGGGCCCAGATGATAATATCTGTGATGTCTTGGGTCATCTTTAAATTCAAGGAACATTACCAGCTCTAATGTTTAATAATATTCATCAGTTTATCATTAAAATGCTTGCTGTATTTCATGTTAAAGGGAAGCTGTTTCTTTACTCATAATACTTCCGACACCAAATATATGGTTTTCCCCCCATACCAGCCAATTTTCCAACTCTCTGGACACTACATGGATGTCCTATAATTTGGCTTAATTCTGACACTAATTACTTAGAGCTAACATCAGACTTCACAAGTTTAAGGGTTCAGTTCCACAAGACTGGCTTCGCTTCAGATGTCATTGGTATGTAATGGGCCCCTAAGGTACACACACTACGGTTTGACTTGACTACAAAGTTGGGGACTCCCACATAACTCCCCCTCAGTCTTGATGGAATGGTTCACAAAACTCTGGGAAACATTTACTTATATTTGCTGGTATATTATGAGTGATATTATAAAGGATACAGATGGACAGCAAGGTGGAGAAGTATGTAGGGTAAGGTCTGAAAGGGCCCTGAGTGCTGGAGCTTATATTTCTATGGAGTTGGGCTGCTGCACACACCTGGCACAGGGTGTTCACCAACCTAGAAGCTCTCCAAGCCCCATAGTTTAGGGATTTTTATGGAGGCTTCATCATGTAGGAATGATCAATTAACTCAATTTCCTGTTCCTCTTTCCTCCCCAGAGGATGGGAATGGAGCTGTTAGTTCTAAGCTTATAATCATGGCTTGGTCTTTCTGGTGACCAGTCCCCATTCTGAAGCCATCTAGGAGCCCACCAAGAGTCTCCTCATTAAAACAAAACAAAACAAAAATGTTGCTATCACCCAGGAAATCCCAAGGGATTTAGAAGCTCTGTGTAAGAAATTCCTATCATCCCCATCACTCAGGAAATTATGAGTTTCAGGAGCTCTGTGTCAGAAACAGGGGGAAGAGATCAAATATATATTTATTATCATGTCACACATGTTGTTGGCCAGCATGTAGCATGGTTTCTCTCTCTTTAAAAATGATGATGAGTTAATATAAGATGTTTTTACAGCATTTATCCTTACTGCTTGCTAAGTCAGCATTTTGAATAATGTTTATAGAAATCCATGATGTAGCTGACTTCAGTTTTAGGAAGACAGTGTTCAGTTCCCATTTCAGGCCAAACCATAAGCAATATTTTGGTCTTCTTTTCAAAATGTCCATGGTCATCAAAATAGGATCTTTGCAAGGATATTTTAGGTAGTTGACTTGAACTATTTTTAGATTAAAAATACTTCATTACATAGGTCAAGAGTTTGCACATAGGTATGTAAAGCTTAAGGTTTTTTAGAACTTGGAAGCTCATTAACTTTAAGACAAGCCCTCAAACTTAGAAGTGTCCCTTTTTCTAAATACCAAAGACCATATTTTACTGGAGAACACAAAAAGCACTATATTCCTGAACTTAGGGGCTGACAGCACATTAAAAATACTTTTCAGCAAATTGAAAAAATAACTCTTTTCATTCTACGTACAGACAAAATTTTATATATATGAAGAATTGTATATCCACATTCCAGTCCCTATGTAAAACATATTGACTGATTGTCAGGACTAACTGAATACTTGCAGCTAATACATTCCTCTCTGTTAAGTCAGAATACTCTAGCTGCCACCAGTTGACAGGTATAGAAGGCAAGACAGGGTTGTATTTGTTTCCAAACCTGTTTAGGCCAATTAAACTTGGTATTGTAATTCCATAATTTAACTTTAATATTATGACAGCTAATGGAACATAACTACAAAAATAAAATTTCTGTTTCTATAAAACCTAAGTTGAATGAACAATATTAGGAATAAAGGGATTTTATAGCAGAGATTAATAAGAATATTATAAAGTACTTCATACTAATACTATTGAAAAATTAGATGAATAGATTTATAGAAAATTATTACCAAAGGTGACTCAGTAATAAAAATAGAGAAATGTCAAATTAACTATAACATTGAAGGAACTTATTCACTGATTGAAAATTTCCCCATAGGCAAAACACCAGACCTAGAGAATTTTACCATTTTACACGAAATATTTAGAGGAGATAAAAAGAGGAAACAATCCCTAAATCATTTTGTATGGTAAGTGTATAACCATGATACCAAACCAGAGAAGGACAGCATGTGGGAGGAGAATTAGAGGTCAAACTCACTCATGAATATAGATAAAAATTTTTAATGAAAACATTTAAAAAATTAATTCTAGCAACATTTAAAAGGATAACTCATTGAGGCCAGATGGATTTATTTCATACATGCAAGGTTTTAATTTTAGAAATGCTATGAAAATAAAATTTAGGCTCCTATTTGAGAATTATTGACTTATGCAATAATAGAATAGAAAATCTATTAATGTAATCTGTCACATTAACATGTCATCTCAGTACAGTGAAAAATTCAATAAAAATTTAACATATATTCATGATAAAAATAAACTCTTAAAAATTAGGCCTAGAAGGAAATTTATTTAATTTGGAGACCTAAAAAATCCCCTAATGCAAACATTATACTTAAGGTTGAAATTTCAAAAGCTTCCCTTTGAAATTAGATATAAGACAAGGATGCCTATAACACCATTTCTTTTGTTTATAGGATATATGAGCCAGAAGACTAAGATAAAGAAATGGAAGTTATAAGGATTTAAAAGGATGAAACAAACTATAATTTCTTTTTTTTATTATTGTTGTTATTCATCTCCACATATTGCTTGATCTCTGTTTTTATTTGGTCATTGACCCACTGTTTATTTAGGAGCATGTTGTGAAGCCTCCATTGTTTGTGGGATTTTTCATTTTCTTTGCATAATTTATTTCTAGTTTCATACCTTTGTGGTCTGAGAAACTGGTTGGTACAATTTCAATCTTTTTTAGTTTACTGAGGCTCTTTTTGTGGCCTAGTATATGATCTATTCTTGAAAGTGTTCCATGTGCACTTGAGAAGAATGTGTGTTCTCCTGCTTTTGAGTGTAGAGTTCTGTAGATGTCTGTTAGGTCCATCTGTTCTAGTGTGTTGTTCAGTGCCTCTGTCTTCTTACTTATTTTCTGTCTGGTTGATCTGTCCTTTGGAGTGAGTGGAGTGTTGAAGTCTAGAATGAATGCATTGCATTCTATTTCTCCTTTTAATTCTGTTGGTATTTGTTTCACATATGTAGGTGCTCCTGTGTTGGGCACATAGATATTTATAATGGTTATATCTTCTCCTTGGATTGATCCTTTTATTATGTAATGTCCTTCTTTGTCTCTTGTGACTTTCTTTGTTTTGAAGTCTATTTTGTCTGATACACGTACTGCCACTCCTGCTTTTTTCTCCCTATCAGTTGCATGAAATATCTTTTTCCATCCCTTTACTTTCAGTCTGTGTATGTCTTTGAGTTTGAAATGAGTCTCTTTTAGGCAGCATATAGATGGGTCTTGTTTTTTTATCCATTCAGTGACTCTATGTCTTTTGATTGGTGCATTCAGTCCATTTACATTTAGGGTGATTATCTATAGGTATGTACTTATTGCCATTGCAGGCTTTACATTCGTGTTTACCAAAGGTTCAAGGGTAACTTCCTTACTATCTAAGAGTCTAACTTAACTCCCTTAATATGCTATTACAAACACAATCTGAAGGTTCTTTTTTTCTCCTCCTTTTTCTTCCTCTTCCATTCTTTATATATTAGGTATCATATTCTGTACTCTTTGTCTATCCCTTGATTGACTTTGGGGGTAGTTGATTTAAATTTGCATTTGCTTAGTAATTCACTGTTCTACTTTCTTTACTGTGGTTTTATTAGGTCTGGTGACATCTATTAAACCTTAGGAACACTTCCATCTGTAGCAGTCCCTCCAAAATACACTGAAGAGACAGTTTGTGGGAGGTAAATTCTCTCAGCTTTTGCTTATCTGGAAATTGTTTAATCCCTCTTTAAAATTTAAATGATAATATTGCCAGATAAAGTATTCTTGGTTCAGGCCCTTCTGCTTCATTGCATTAAATACATCATGCCACTCCCTTCTGGCCTGTAATGTTTCTGCTGAGAAGTCTGATGATAGCCTGATGGGTTTTCCTTTGTATGTGATGTTTTTTCTCTCTCGTGCTGATTTTAAAGTCTGTCCTTATCCTTGATCTTTGCCATTTTAATTACTATATGTCTTGGTGTTGTCTTCCTTCGGTCCCTTGTGTTGGGAGATCTGTGCATCTCCATGGCTTGAGAGACTATCTCCTCCCCCAGATTGGGGAAGTTTTCAGCCATTACCTCCTCAAAGACACTTTCTATCCCTTTTTCTCTCTCTTCTTCTGGTACCCCTATCATGTGAATATTGTTCCGTTTGGATTGGTCACACAGTTCTCTCAATATTCTTTTATTCTTAGAGATCCATTTTTCTCTCTGTGCCTCAGCTTCTTTATATTCCTCTTCTCTAATTTCTATTTCATTTATTGTCTCCTCCACCATATCTAATCTGCTTTTAAAACCTTCCATTGTATGTTTCATTTCTGATACTGTGTTCCGTAAGGATTGGATCTCTGACTGGAATTAATTCCTGAGTTCTTGAATATTTTTCTGTACCTCCATGTGCATGTTAATGATTTTTATTTTGTAATCTCTTTTAGGAAGATTTATGAGGTTGATTTTATTTTAACCTTTCTCTGGTGTATTCATAATTTTGCTTTGAACCAGGTTTCTTTGGTGTTTCATATTTGTATGTGGCGTCCTCTAGTGCCCAGAATCTCTACTTTCTGGAGCTGCTCAGCCCCTGAAGCAATGTCAGGGGTCACAGGGGAGTGGTGTTGGTGCCACATCACAAGCCAAGCATGATAAATTAGAAATTGTTTTCCAAAGAGCTGTGTTAAGAAGGATTCTCAGGCTGCAGATAAGCCCAGAAAGATGAAAGGCTGTGTCAAACTATAATTTCTTACTAAGATTTTATGACTACCCATCACTTTTCTCAGAGTGCATGCCTGTATATTATATGGCAGTTTTATTTCTGGGAATAAGGATGATTAATTTATTTGACACCTTTCTCCCCATTCAAAGAACTAAAAATGGTGAATAAAGTATTGCTTAAAATGTTCTTAGAGGAAACCGAGAGATTACTTGATATTAGTAAATTACAAGGCCAAAATCTAAGATGACAATGGAAAAAGACATATGAGCTGAGCTCCAAAATATTCAGTGAGTGATATGAAAGTAATTTAAGAAAACAATTCAATTTACAACAGCATCCAAATGAATAAAATGTGTAGTAATACATTTTTAACAAGGAAGTGAAAGAATTATACACTGCATACTATAAGTCATTGTTTAGGAAATTAAAGAAGACCTAAATAAACAGAAAGATATTCCATGTTCATGGATTGTAAGACTTAGTATTGTTAAAGATGGCAATACAAACCAAGGCAGTCTAGAGATTCAATGCAGCACTTATCAAAAGCCCATTGGCCCTTTTTTCTTTTCTTTTCTTTTTCTTTCTTTCTCTCTCTCTCTCTCTCTCTGCTTCTCTCCCTCCCCCTCTCTCTCTATTTCTTTCTTTCTTTTTCTCTCTTTTCTTTCTTCCTTCCTGTCTTTGCCTTCCCTTCCTTTCCCTTTCTTATTTTGCAGAAATAGAAAATCCAATCATCTAATTATTAAGGACTAGCAAGGGGCCTTGATTAGCCCGAGAATTCTTGAAAAGAAGAAAGAATTTGGGGGTCTAACATTCCCAATTTCAAATCTTAGTACAGAGCTATAGTAATGAAAACAGTGTGGGGTTGATATAAGGACAAATATATAAACTAGTATAATATAACTTAGTGTCCAGAAATAAACTCATACATCTATGGCAAATTGATTTTTGACAAGAATTCTAAGGCTATTCAGTGGGGAATTTTTGTCTCTACAGCCAATACATTTTCCACTGTATCAGGCTACCTCTAGTTGATACTAAAGCAACAAGTTAAAAGGCAAAAACATACGCTAGCCAGGTTATCTGGCCTCATATAAATAGAACACGCAGCACAACATAACCTAGCTTTTGTTTCTCTTCATTACCTCTCCTCATGCTGCCCACAAGAGAGAGAAGCAGGCAGGTAGGCAGACAGAAAAATAAAGCCCTTGACTCAGTTTTTACTTTTATTGAAGCTTTCAGATCAAGCTTACCTCCTGATTAATGCCCAGTTCACTCAAAGAAACTTAGTCCAAGCTAGTGATTCCTAACCCTATGGTGAACTTCTTTGAGAATCTGAAGAAAGCTAAAGACTCACTCTGTAGAAATATATGCAAATACATACAAAATTTTTCAAAACAATTCAGGAACTTCATAGGCCTCCTCAAAGTTCTGAGGTTTGCATCTTAGATGAAAGTCTTAGGGCCTGGAACTGCAAAGAAAGTGTCTTAAATCTGAGGCAGAGGTTGAGCACCAAGCCTGCACCCTGGCTCTGCCAGAACTTTGATGAGTCCTTTTCAAATGCAAGGTTGAAATCAAATGCAAAATATGGTCGCCTTCTATTTTAAGGCATATCCCTATGAAAAGTTTGATGCAAGTAGCTTAAGCTTAAATTTCTATCCAGGTCCCTAATGATTTGCACTAAGAAAGATAAGTCCCATCGTAGAATTAAGTTCTCTGTACACTTCAGTGCCCACTGGTGGTCAAGGAAAAATCTTTTACCTCAAGTGTTTGGATGTTAGAGATGGCTGCTTACTTCCTGGAGGAGGGAGAATAGCTCACTCTGAATTTCAGAATAGGGTCTTTTCTCTAGACATTGTTTACTTTCAGTTTTGATTTTTCATGTATTACATGAAAATTTTGAGGAGATTTTGTTGGGGTTCATGATGTAATAGTGGCATATAGGAAAGAATGCTGGACAAAGAATCGGGACCTGACACCAACTTGCTGTTATTGCTACTGAAGTTAAAACACATTTCCTTTGTCTTCAGTATTTTAATCTACAACATGCTTTTCAAACTTCTTTAAAAAATTTTTATTAGTGAAAACTGTTTTCACACAGAAATCTTATGCAGAGTATAATATATAAACAAATAAAAATAGAGTGGCTCTGATAAAAAAAAAGTGATGATTGTGATGGTCAGGGGTCAGAGTCCCTCCCACCTTCTCACCCTCCCTCCACACCACCAATGCCTCAGTTTCCATGTCTGACAAGTGAGGATGATAAATAGCTCTTATGCCATAAGGTGGTTGTGAATATTTAATGAGTTAATACATATAAAGTAATTAGTCCAGTGCCTGGCACATGGTAAGTGCTTAATAAATATTTGGTGTTATTATTATTTTTTTGATCTATATCATTTTGGATGAAAACTTGGCTCATGAAAATTTAGGTCATCCAGCTTTCCCATTCTGCTCTCTTGCTCAATAATTCATCGCTTCCTATTCCATGCTAGAGCTGATGTAACTAGAATAGTAAGCAGGATCTCCCAATCTCTCTAATGTTTTAGCTATACTATAATAAATGGATACAGTGAAAACTTAGTCACATAGCAGTCTGTTTCAGTTACACGTGTGATTTTCCATTTTTTTCTTTATAGTTGTGGAGTGCTTTTATTTTTTCAAATAAAATATTACTCTGAAATGCAGAATACAAAACATATAAGAGTGGAGCTATTCTAATTGAAGCAGGATGGAAGAGGGAGAATTACCTCCTATGTCTTTCCAACCCCTACAACACTACCCCCTCATATATGCATACACTCTGGCAAACTCAAAGGAATTTGAGTACTCCATGGGGTAGGGTTTGAAAGCCACTGAATCACTAAGACTCATCCAAATCTTAGGTTCTAGGGAACTAATTCCTATAAAACTTGGACATTTTATATACTCCATTTCAAGGAAAATATAGATTCTGGAAAAGCATATCTCACCCCTACTGATCTTTCTTATACCCATAGGATTGGGAAGGTTAGACCTCATGTCCTACTACTGTGATCTGTCTTGAGTCTATCTGCTCTGAACTCCCATAGTACTTAAAAAAAAAAAAGCTTTATGGAGGTATAATTGGCATACAATAACTGTACTTATTTAGAGTGCACAACTTAATGTTTTCATATATGTCTACATGCATAAAACCAATACTACCATAAAGATTGTGAATATATCCATCATTACCGAAAGTTTCAACAGGCTCCCCCTTGCATTCCCCTTTCAGCCCTAGGAAACTGCCTTTAGTCATTATATATTAGTTACCATTTCCTGGATTTTTATATAAATGGAATCATACAGTATGTACTCTTTTTTTTCTGGTTTCTTTAACTCAGTGCAATTATTTTGAGATTCATCTAAACATCATAGTGTTTAGAATAGTTTTTAGTGTTTAGAGTTTAAAATGGTTTTAGTCGGAGAGGATTAAAGATGGCGGCATGAGAGGTGAGACAGAGGCTTCCTCCTAAAACCGCATATAATATGAAAATAAAGCTACTACAACTACCCTTAAAAGAGCAACGGGAAAGAGAATGGCAACAAACTGCATACAGCTGGAGACAAGAGAAGCCCTCACAGAAAACGGTAATGTACTAAAGCTGTGGTCCTGTGGGATCCAAGCCCTTCCCCCACCCCAGCTCACTGGCAGGAGGAACAGGAACAGAGCAGAGAGGGAGTGGAGAACTGGGACTGCTGAATACCTAACTCTGGAGATCTACTCTGGGAGCAGAAACCTACATTTCATGGTGCTTGCATGATACTCTTGTAATTAGGAGCTTGGAAAGCTAAGACAGGTGGAGTTCCTGGAGAGACTAGGATTCCGGTTGCTTGTGAGATCAGGGATCCATACCCAGCTGCTCTGGGACGGGGGAGGGGCAGGCAGTCTGAGAGACTTCCTGGCAGGGAGGACCTTCGCAGGAGGCCTGCTGAGGGGACAAGGAGTGCAAGGAGCTTGCTGCTCGGGAGAAGGACAGGTGGAAAGGATTGTCCGGGTGAACTCTGCCCAGCAGATTGGGAGTTTTCTGATCTTCAGGTGTGCCAGCTTCAAGGCTGCCTGCATGGCTCCAGGAACCCCTTCTGTGATAGGCAGACTAGTGCAACTTTCGCCTGGCCAGCCCCACCGGGCTTGCAAACCTGGAAGCCCTTCCCTGGTGTTGGGCCAGCTGGAGGGAGGATCTGTCTACAGCAGCTAAAAAGGCAAAGCACGGAGGCTTATACCTGTGTGTTCAGCCCACTGGTTCAGACAGTGGAGACAGGCATAGTAGCCAGGAACCAGGAAACAGCCCTTTCCTCCCCCGAGGCACCAATACCACTCCCCTACAATCCCCAACATTGCTTCAGGGGCTGAGCAGCTCCAGAGAGTAGAGCTTCTGGGCACTAGAGGGCTCCATACACAAATATGAAATGCGAAAGGAACCTGGTCCAGAGTAAAATTATGAATACAACTCCTGAGAAAGATTTTAATGATATGGACCTTATGACTCTCCCTGAAAGGGAGTTCAAAATAAAAATCATTCACATGCTCATGGAGGTATGGAAACATTCAAGAACTCGGGAATGAATTCCGGTCGGAGATCCAATCCTTGAAAAACACAATGGACGGTATTAAAAGCAGATTGGATACGGAGGAGGAGATGATAAATGAAATAAAAACTACAGAAGAGGAATACAAAGAAGCTGAGGTACTGAGAGAAAAAAGGATCTCTAAGAATGAAAGAATATTGAGAGAACTGTGTGACCAATCCAAACGGAGCAATATTCGCATTATAGGAGTACCAGAGGAAGAAGAGAGAGAAAAAGGGATAGAAAGTGTCTTTGAAGAAATAATTGCTGAGAACTTTCCCACACTGGGGAAGGAAACAGTCTCGCAGTCCATGGAAGCCCACAGAACTCCCAACACAAGGGACCCAAGGAAGACAACACCAAGACACATAATAATTAATATGGCAAAGGTCAAAGATAAAGACAGTATTAAAGGCAGCTAGAGAGAGAAAAAAGATCACCTACAAAGGAAAACCCATCAGACTATCATCAGACTTCTCAACAGAAAACTTACAGGCCAGAAGAGAATGGCATGATATATTTAACGTAATGAAACGGAAGGACCTCGAACCAAGAATATTGTATCCAGCACGATTATCATTTAAATATGATGGAGGGATTAAGCAATTTCCAGACAAAGGAGAGTTGAAAGAGTTTGCCTCTCATAAACCACCACTACAGGATATCTTAAACGGACTGCTCTAGAGGGAAGTACCCCGAAGGCTAAAAAGATGTCACCAGAGAAAATAAAATCATAGCAAAGAAAGCAGACGATCCAAATACTAGCTAAAGGCAAAGAATAAAACACCCAATATATAAAGTATGGAGGAGGAAGAATAGGAAGGGAGAAACAAAGAAACATCAGACCGCGTTCACAATAACTTAACAAGAAAGTTAAGTTAAATTCTTAGATAGTAAAGAAGCAACCCTCGAAACTTTGGTAACCACGAATCTAAAGCCAGCAATGGCAATAAGTACATATCTATCAATAATCATCCTAAATGTAAATGGACTGAATGCACCAATCAAAAGACACAGAGTAACAGAGTGGATAAAAAAACAAGACCCATCTATATGCTGCTTACAAGAGACTCACCTCAAACCCAAAGATATACACAGACTAAAAGTGAAGGGATGGAAAAAGATATTTCATACAAACAAGAAAGAGAAAAAAGCAGGTGTTGCAGTACTTGTATCAGACAAAATAGACTTCAAAATGAAGAAAGTAGCAATAGATAAAAAAGGACATTACATAATGATAAAGGGGTCAGCCCAACAAGAAGATATAACCATTATAAACATATATGCACCCAACACAGGAGTGCCAACATATGTGAAACAAATACTAACAGAAATGAAGGAGGAAATAGACAACAATGCATTCATTTTAGGAGACTTCAACACACCACTCACTCCAAAGGATAGATCAACCAGACAGAGAATAAGTAAAGACACAGAGGCACTGAACAACACACTAGAACAGATCGAGCTAACAGATATCTACAGAACTCTACACCCAAAAGCAGCAGGATACACATTCTTCTCAAGTGCACATGGAACATTTTCCAGAATAGACCACATTCTAGGCCACAAGAAGAACCTCAGTAATTTCAAAAATATTGAAATCCTACCAACGAACTTCTCAGATCACAAAGGTATAAAACTAGAAATAAATTTTAGAAAGAAATCAAAAAGGCTCACAAGTACATGGAGACTTAACAACATCCTCCTAATTAATCAATGGGTTAATGACCAAATCAAAACAGAAATCAAAGAATATATGGAGACTAATGACAACAACAACACAAAGCCACAACTTCAGTGGGACGCAGCAAAGGCAGTTCTAACAGGAAAGTATATTGCAATCCAGGCCTATTTAAAGAAGGAAGAGCATTTCCAAATGAACAGTCTAAAGACACAATTATTGAAATTGGAAAAAGAAGAACAAAGGAGGCCCAAAGTCACCAGAAGGAAGGACATAGTAAAGATCAGAGAAGAAATAAATAAAATTGAGAAGAATAAAACAATAGAAAAAATCAATGAAAGCAAGAGCTGGTTCTTTGAAGAAATAAACAAAATAGATAAACCCCTAGCCAGACTCATTAAGAGAAAAAGAGAATCAACACACATAAACAGAATCAGAAATGAGAAAGGAAAAATAACATTGGACCCCACAAAATACAAAGAATTATAAGAGAATATTATGAGTATCTGTATGCTAACAAGCTGCAAAACCTAGAAGAAATGGAAAACTTCTTAGAAAAATACAACCTCCCAAGACTGACCAAGCAAGAAACAGAAAAACTAAACAGACAAAACACCAGCAATGAAATTGAAACATTAATCAAAAAACTACCCAAGAACAAAACCCCCGGACCACATGGATTCACCTCTGAATTCTACCAGACATATAGAGAAGAAATAACATCCCTTCTCCTTAAAGTTTTCCAAAAAATAGAAGAGGAGGGAATACTTCTAAACTCTTTCTATGAAGCCAGCATCACTCTAATACCAAAACCGGGCAAAGACCTCACCAAAACAGAAAAATACAGACCTATATCCCTGATGAATGTAGATGCAAAAATACTCAACAAAATATTAGCAAACCGAATTCAAAAATACATCAAGAGGATCATACACCATGATCAAGTGGGATTCATCCCAGGGATGCAAGGATGGTACAACATTCGAAAATCCATCAACATCATCCACCACATCAACAAAAAAACAACAAAAACCACATGATCATCTCCATAGATGCTGAAAAAGCATTTGACAGAATTCAGCATCCATTCATGATTAAAACGCTCAACAAAATGGGTATAGAGGGCAAGTACCTTAACATCATAAAGGCTATATATGACAAACCCACAGCTAACATCATACTTAACAGCGAGAAGCTGAAAGCTTTTCATCTAAGATTGGGAACAAGACAGGGATGCCCACTCTCTCCACTGTTATTCAACATAGTACTGGAGGTCCTAGCCACAGCAATCAGACAAAACAAATATATACAAGGCATCAAGATTGGTAAAGAAGAAGTCAAATTGTCACTATTTGCAGATGACATGATACTGTACATAAAAAACCCTAAAGACTCCACTCCAAAACTACTAGAACTAATATCTGAATTCAGCAAAGTTACAGGATACAAAATTAACACACAGAAATCTGTTGCTTTCCTATACACTAACAATGAACTAACAGAAAGAGAAATCAGAAAAACAATTCCATTCACAATTGCATCAAAAAGAATAAAATACCTAGGAATAAACCTAACAAAGGAAGTGAAAGACCTATACCCTGAAAACTACAAGACACTCCTAAGAGAAATTAAAGAGGACACTAACAAATGGAAATGCATCCCATGATCTTGGCTAGGAAGAATAAATATTGTCAAAATGACTATACTACCTAAAGCAATCTACAGATTCAACACAAGCCGTATCAAACCACCAACAGCTTTCTTCAATGAACTGGAACAAATAACTCAAAAATACATATGGAACCAGAAAGACCCCGAATAGCCAAAGCAATTATGAGAAAGAAGATTCAAATGGGGAATTACGCTCCCAGACTTCAAACTCTATTACAAAGCCACAGTAATCAAGACAATTTGGTACTGGCACAAAAACAGACCCACAGACCAGTGGAACAGAATAGAAAATCCAAACATTAACCCAAACATTTACAGCCAATTAGTATTTGATAAAAGATCCTTGGATATACAATGGGGAGATGACAGCCTCTTCAGCAGCTGGTGTTTGAAAAACTGGACAGCTACATGTAAGAGAATGAAACTGGACTACTGTCTAGCCCCATACACAAAGGTAAACTCAAGGTGGATCAAAGACCTGAATGTAAGTCATGAAACCATAAAACTCTTAGAAAAAAACATAGGCAAAAATCTTTTGGACTTAAACATGAGCGACTTCTTCATGAACATATCCCTGCGGGCAAGGGAAACAAAAGCAAAAATGAACAAGTGGGACTATATCAAGCTGAAAAGCTTCTGTACAGCAAAGGACACCATCAGTAGAACAGAAAGACATCCTACAATATGGGAAAATATATTCATAAATGATGCATCTGTTAAAGTGTTGACATCCAAAATATATAAAGCACTCATGCACCTTCACAAACAAAAAGCAAATAATCCAGTTAAGAAATGGGCAGAGGATATGAATAGACACTTCTCTAAAGAAGAAATTCAGATGGCCAACAGGCACATGAGAAGATGCTCCACATCGCTGGTCATCAGAGAAATGCAGATTAAAACCACAATGATATATCACCTCACACCAGTGAAGATGGCCAACATCCAAAACACAAAGAACCACAAATGTTGGCGAGGATGTGGAGAAAAGGGAACCCTCCTACACTGCTGGTGGGAATGCAATTTAGTTCAACCATTGTGGAAAGCAGTATGGAGGTTCCTCAAAAAACTCAAAATAGACATACCATTTGACCCAGGAATCCCACTCCTAGGAATTTACCCTAAGAATGCAGCAGCCCAGTTTGAGAAAGACAGATGCACCCCTATGTTTATTGCAGCACTATTTACAATAGCCAAGAAATGGAAGCAACCTAAGTGTCCATCAGTAGATGAATGGATTAAGAAGAGGTGGTACATATACACAATGGAATATTATTCAGCCATAAGAAGAAAACAAATCCTACAATTTGCAACAACATGGATGGAGCTAGAGGGTATTATGCTCAGTGAAATAAGCCAAGCCGAAAAAGACAAGTATCAAATGATTTCACTCATATGTGGAGTATAAGAACAAAGAAAAAAACTGAAGGAACAAAACATCAGCAGACTCACAGAACCCAAGAACGGACTAATAGTTACCAAAGGGAAAGGGACTGGGGAAGATAGGTGGGAAGGGAGGGATAAGAGAGTAAACGGGGTATTATGATTAGCACACGTAAGGTAGCGGGGTCACGGGGAGGGCTGTA
Source organism: Phataginus tricuspis (assembly GCA_029783875.1). Taxonomy (NCBI): domain Eukaryota; kingdom Metazoa; phylum Chordata; class Mammalia; order Pholidota; family Manidae; genus Phataginus; species Phataginus tricuspis. The sequence goes on from JAQQAC010016209.1 coordinate 92,972,438, forward strand.
CAACTCAGAGAAGACAAGTAGTGACTCTATAGCATCTCACTACGCTGATGGACAGTGAGTGTAATGGGGTTGATGGGGGGGACCTGATGAAGGGTGTAGTTTAATCACCATAATATTGCACATGTAATTGTAGGTTAATGATACCAAAATAAATTGTAAATAAAAAAAATGGTTTTAGTGTTTAGAATAAATACCTAGGAATAGAATGACTAAATCATATCATTCTTGTGTGTTTAACTTTTAACATTTTGAGAAATTGTCAAACTATCTTCAAGAGAGGTTGTACCACTTTAAATTTCCAACGACATTGTATGAAAGTTCCACTTGTTTTTTTTTTTACTGAAGTATTGTTGATATGTAATCTTATAGTGGTTTCAAATATACAACACAATGGTTCAACAGTTACCCATATTATTAAATCCTCAACCCCACTAGTGCAGTCACTGTCCATCAATGTAGTAAGATGTTATAAAGTCATTAATTGTATTCTCCATTCTGTACTGTGGCCAACTTACATAACTAAGTATTTTTGTGTCCCTTTATCCACCTCACCTACCCCATCCACCCATCCAACCCCTCCCCCATGATAACTACAAGGCATCTGCAGTATCTATGAGTCTACTATTTTATTCATTTTATTTTGCTGTATTTTTGTATTCCACTAATAAGTGAAATCATATGGTTTATGTCTTTTTCTGCCTGGCTTATTTCACTAAACATAATACCCTCTAGATCCACCCATACTGTTGCTAATGGCAGGATTTATTTTTATGGCTGAGTAATATTTTATTGTGTATATGCACCACAACTTCTTTATCCATTCATCTACTGATGGACACTTAGGTTCCTTCCATATCTTGGTTATTGTAAATAATGTGATGAACATAGGGGTGCATATATCTTTTTGAATCAGGGATTTTGTTTTCTTCAGGCAAATTCCTACAAGTGGAATTAATGGGTCAAATGTTATTTCTATTTTTAGTATACTGAGGAAACTTCATACTGCTTTCCATAGCCATTGTACCAATTTACATTCCCAAAAACAGTGTAAGAGTGTTCCCATTTCTCTACATCCTTTCCAACACTAGTTATTTCTTGTCTTTTGGATAGTGGCCATTCTAACGCGTGTGAGGTGATATCTCATTGTGGTTTTGATTTGCATTTACCTGACGATTAGCAATGTGGAATACCTTTTCATGTGCCTGTTGGCTATCTGTATTTCTTTGTAGAAATGTCTGTTCAGATCCTCTGCCCATTTTTTAATTGGGTTGTTTGCTTTTTAGGTATTGAGGCATGTGAGTTGTTTATATATTTTGGATGTTAATCCCTTAACAGATAAATTGTTTACAAATTTATTCATCCATACTGTAAGTTGCCTTTTGTTCTGCTGATGGTGCCCTTTGCTGTACAGAAGATTTTTAGTTTGATGTAGTCCCATTTATTCATTTTTGATTTTGTTTCCCTTGCCCAAGGAGATGTGTCCAGGAAAAAATTGCTCATACATATGTTCAAGAGATATTTGCCTGTGTTTTATTCTAAGAGTTTTATGGTTTCATGTCTCACGTTCAGGTCTTTGATCCATTTCAAGTTTACTTTGTGTGTGGATTTAGGCAATAATCAAGTTTCATTCTCTGCATGTAGCTGTCCAGTTTTCTCAACACCAGTTATTGAAGAAGATTTCTATCCCCCATTGTATATTCATGGCTCCTTTATCATATATTAATTGACCATATATGCATGGGTTATATCTGGGCTCTCTATTCTGTTCCACTGGTCTATGGGTCTCTTCTTGTGCCAGTACCATACTGTTTTGATAGCTTTGTAGTAGACCTTGAAGTAAGAGAGTATAATACCCCAGCTTTGTTCTTTATCAGGATGGCTTTGGCTATTTGGAGTCTTTTGTGGTTCTATATGGATTTTAGAACTATTTGTGCTAGTTCATTGAAAAATGCTGTGGTGTTTTGATAGGGATTGCATTGAATCTGTAAATTTCTCTAGGTAGGATGGCCACTTTGACAATATTAATTCTTCCTATCATGAGCATGGGATAGATTTCTATTTATTGTTGTCTTCTTTAATTTCTTTCATGAATGTCTCATAGTTTTCAGAGTACAGGTCTTTCACCTCCTTGGTTAGGTTTATTCCCAGGTATTTTATTATTTTGGAAGTAATTGTAAATGGAATTGTTTTCCTGATTTCACTTTCTGCTAGTTTATTGTTAGTATATAGGAATGGAACAGAGTTCTACATATAAATTTTGTGTCCTTCAAATTTGCTGAATCCAGTTATTAGTTCTAATAGTCTTTTTGGTGGAGTCATTAGTGTTTTCTATGTATAATATCATGTCATCTGAAAATAGTGACAGTTTTACTTCTTCCCCACCAATTTGGATAACTTTTATCTCTGTATCTTGTTTGACAGCTATGCCTAGGACCTCCATTATTATGTTGAATAAAATCAGTGAGAGTGGACATCCTTGTCTTGTTCCTGATCTTGGAGGAAAAGCTTTCAGCTTTTTACCATTAAGTATTATGTTAATTGTGTGTTTGTCATATATGGCCTTTACTATGTTGAGGTATGTACCCATTTTGTTGAGAGTTTTTATCATGAATGGATGTTGAATTTTGTCAAATCTCTTTCAGCATCTGTTGAGATGATCATGTGGTTTTTATCCTTCTTTTTGTTAATTTGGTGTATGATATTGATTAATTTATGAATATTATACCATCTTTGCATCCCTGGAATAAATCCCACTTGGTTATGAAGATTGATCCTTTTGAAGTGTTTTTGAATTCAGTTTGCTAATATTTTCTTGAGCATTTTTGTATGCATGTTCATCAGGGATATTGATCTATAATTTTTTTTGTAGTGTCTTTGTCTGGTTTTGGTATTAGAGTGATGCTGGCCTCATAGAATGAATTTGGAAGTAATCCCTCCCCTTCTAATTTTTAGAGTATTTTAAGAAGGATGGGTATTAGCTCTTCTTTAAATTTTGGTAGATTTCAGCTGAAGCCATCTGGTCATGGACTTTTATATGTTGTGAGTTTTTTGGCCTGTTCAAATTTTCTGTTTATTCCTGGCTCAATTTTTCAAGGTTGTACTTTTCTAGGCATTTGTCCATTTCTTTTGGATGTCCAATTTATTGGCATATAATTTTTTGTGGAATTCTCTAATAATTCTTTGTATTCCTGTGGTATATGTTGTGACTATTCCTTTTTTATTTCTGATTTTATATGTGTACTCCTTTCTTCTTGATATTCTGGCTAAGGGTTTATCTGTTTTCTTTTTTTTCCTCAAAGAACCAGTTTTTGGTTTTATTGATTTTTTTCTGTTATTTTATTCTCCTCTATTTTATTTGTTTCTGATCTGATCTTTATTATGTCCATCCTTCTACTAACTTCGGATTTCATTTGTTCTTCTTTTTCTAGTTTCTTTCATTGTGAGTTTTGACTTTTACTTGGGATTGTTCTTTTTACTTGAGGCAGGCCTGTATTGCTGTGTAGTTCCCTCTTAGAACTGCTTTTGCAGCATCCCACAAATTTTGGACTGTTGAATTTTTGTTTTCATTTGTCTCCATGTATAGCTTGATTTCTGTGCTAATTTTTTCATTGATCCATTGATTATTTAGAAGCATGTTGTTGAGCCTCCATGTATTTGTAGGTTTTTTTGTTTTCTTTGTGTAATTTATTTCCAGTTTTATACCACTGTTGTCTGAGAAGGTGATTGATATAATTTCAATCCTTTTAAATTTGTTGAGGCTCTTTTTGTGGCTCAGTGTGTAATCTATTCTAGATAACATTCCATGTACACTTGACAGAACAATGTATATCCTGCTGCTTTTGGGTGGAACGTTCTGTAGATATCTGTTAGGTCCATCTGATCTAATGTATTCTTCAGCGCCTCTGTCTACTTATTAATTTTCTGTCTTGCTATCTGTCTATTGATGTGAGTGATCTGTTAAAGTTTCCAAAAATTAATGTGTTCCAATCTATTTCCCCCTTTAATTCTGTTAGTATTTGCTTTACATATTTAGATGATCCTATGTTGGGTGCATAGATATTTATAATGGTTATATCCTTTTGTTGGACTAACCCTTTTATCATTATGTAATGTCCTTCTTTATCTCTTGTTATTTTCTTTGTTTTGAAGTCTATTTTATAAGTACTGCTACTCCTGTTTTTTTCTCCCATTATTTGAATAAAATATATTTTTCCATCCCTTCACTTTTAGTCTGTGTATGTCTTTGGGTCTGAAATGAGTCTCTTGTAGGCAGCATATAGATGGGTCTTATTTCTTTTCCCATTTTGCCACTCTATATATATTTTTTTAAGTTTCAAATATTGTATTTTCTTATTCATACAGTAGGAAGTTTTCTAGAGATCTCACAAGATGTTTCATGGAGAAGAAAAACTAAACATTCAACATAAACCATCCCGCCCTGACCCACACTAAAAAAAAAGAAAGAAAAACCAGTAAGGAAATAATGTTTGCACTATTTTTCTGTAATGCCAGCCAAGATATGCACAAGCAATAGGAATAGAAAGCATTTTCTAAAATATTTGTAACAAATACTTATGTACAAAAAATTCACAAAAGACTAGTTTCCCCTTGAAGCAGAGCACATGGCATTTGACACTGGAACAGATTAAACCACTGGCTGGGATTATAAACCACGAACTGATACAGAGGAAGAAAGTTACATGTAGTGGAGATTTTCAGTTTGAACATTAACATTTCCAAAGTTTGGCAACATTATCTTTTACAATTATGCAAATTATGTAAGCAAGAGGTACATTTTAAATTGATCTACATGCAAAACTCCATGTCACGCAAAGACACCAAGCACTGGGATTTTTCTCCCACAGACAGAGCCCCTGATGTGTAGCACTCAGCTGAAGAAACAGCCCTGGCAAGCAGGTGTGCCTGATTTAAGATTCATTCACCTTGATTCAACCTGCTCTTTTTTATGATTATAAAACCAGTTTTTACAGAAAAACCATATAGGGAAAGACTACTGTCCTAGAAAGGTAACCAAAATGTTTTCTTCCAGCCAACAGTACCTTTGCAGAAAAGGTAAGGGATAATATCAAATGATGGAACATGATACACTACTTTAAATCACACAAATATTCTGTTATGATCCATTACAGATATAGGCAAATAAAAAAAACCATAATGCACTCTCTATGCCTTGTGGTAAAGAAATTTAAGAGATATTAAGTTCAGATAAAATTTTATTCTTCTGTGGCATACAGATTAGTAACATTTATCCCATTTAAATCACATATATATGTGGATTTTCAGGTACATATGTGCACGTTAAGTATCACCAGATTTTTAGATTAGCTGCGAGTCTTTTGAAACAGAAGGGAAATTTATGGTTCAAACATAAGTTTTATGACAAATTTATTTAACCATGTAATGAATCAAACATTCTAAGCAGTTCATTGATTACTTCAGGTGCTCTTCATTACTCTAAGATAAACCATGACTGCCTTGATAGCTTCTGGCCTTTATGTGTAAAACCACAACTGGTAATTGACATCTACTCAGGGACATTAATAAACGCAATGGCTCTAGCTCTGAAGTAAGAGAATGAGGCAGCCACGGGCTTCGTGCAGTTACTGTGTGAACAAGAACAAGCTCTCAGCAGTAGCACTGCACTGTACTTTCTCCTCAAGCAGAGATGTAGTCAAAGCTGCTCAACATTGAGACTACTCCCTGGAAATATATTCATAGGTATAAATAAAGTTACAAAGTTCTTCGTTACAAAAATGTAATTAAGGGAAATAACAGGTTAACAAATGCTTTGTCAGTCTCTCAAAGGAGAAAGCACAGGAAAAGGAAAACAGCTGGCCTAACACCCTGCTCACATTGTACAATCTCTATATAAAACTCTGTGAAATAAAAGTAAAGATGTCTTATGTTCTGCTTGGCACTTTTTTACTCTACCATTTTGTTTCTGATTCAAGTATATTAAATTAAAGCCAACCTACTACACATATAGAAAACTACATATATCTATATATAAATACTTATATATGTAGATATAGATACTTTCTTGTTATAAAAGATGAAGAAAAATAAATTAAAAAGCCAACCCCTTCCCTTTCTTCACTACATTGTTATGTTCTTGTCATGTTGCTGTACTTCAGACTTTAAAATGTTACACTTAGTTATTGAGAGAATGAAGAGTTCAATAACACTTAGTTGGCTTCATGAGGCTCATGCTGGAAAATGTGGTTTCACAGAGAAAAATACTTCCATTTAAATACACAGAGAGCACTGCTGGATGTCCTGAGTAGATCTTCAGAGATGGAGAAGAAAGCAAAAGTGTTGGGTGGTACTCTGAAAAAGAGTCACACATCTACCACCATCTTTTTGTGGATATCTAGGTCACCTACAACAGCACAGAATTCTTCAAAGGATATTCTTCCATCTCCATCTTTATCTGCATTTATTATGGTTTTACAGTTTGCTGTAACTGTGTATCTTTCAGATTGTTCCCCACCATCATCTTCAGCACCTGGAAGAGTTCCCCATTGGAAATATAGCCATCTTTATCCGTGTCATAGATACGGAAAGCAAACCTCAACTTCTGCTCCTTATCTCCTTTGACACTGAACTGAGAGACTCCCTCAATGAATTATTTACAGTCTACTTCTCCATTCCCATCTGTGTTGAATATGTCTATTACTCACTGTACTAAAGGATTCTGTTGTAACTCGGGCAGAGACATGAACTCTTCCACACTCAAAGAGCCAGAATTGTCCAAATCAAGCTTTTGAAATCTCTTTTGTAGCTTTTTAATTTCATCAGCATCAAAGTGTGAGCACATTTCCAAAGGGTAACTTGCCTAATTTCCGATTTTTTTGGGCAGTTGGCGGCTCGCTCAGGCGGAGGAGAGTGTCGGCACTTAAACAGAAGTGTCCCGCAGGAAGCAGTGGCAGCCCAGCTGCGCACTGCTTGGGCTGTTGCAGCCCTCGGGATGCTTGTGAGGGAGAGAGTGCAGGCTGGGTGAGGGTAGGTGGCACTGTGGGACCTGTGCATGCCGGGTGACTGGGCATGCGGGAGTGGGCTGGCAGAAGAGAAATTAAGGTCAAGATTCAGAGACAGAGCAGGAGAAGACACAGCAAGAAAGATGAGAGGCAGAGAAGCACAAGGGGAGATGGGGGAAAGTGGGCTAGGCGGCTTAGGGGCTGCAGCGTAGTGCTTGCACCAGAGCCGTGACTGACTGACTGCGGTAACTCGTGCTGACCCGCAACCTCCACTATATGTCTTTAGATTGGTGCATTCAGTCCATTTACATTTAAGATAATTATTGATAGGTATGTACTTATTGCCATTTTATTAATCGTTTTCTGGTTGTCTTTATATCTCCCCTCTGTTCCTTCCTTCCTCTCTTAAAGTTCTTCTCTTGTCATTTGATGGTTTTCTTCAGTGTTGTGATTGAATTTCTCTTTTTAAAATTTTTTGTGTATCTATTATAGGTTTTAGGTTTGTGGTGACCATAAGGTTCAAGGATAGCTTTCTGACTATATAACAGTCTATATTAAGTTGATGATTGCTGTATTTCAAACACAACCTAAAAGTACATTTCTTCTTCTTCCTCCAACACACATTATGTATTAGATGTCATAATCTGCACTTTTTGTGTATCCCTTGACTGAATTTGTTTATAGTGGTTTTTACTGCTTTTGTTTGTTTTAATTTCATCCTTGCTTTATAAGAAATTGGTCTACTACCTTTACTGTACACTTACTTTCACTGGTGAAAACTATTTAGCCTTAGGGCCATTTTGATCTACAGCAGTCTCTTTAATATATCATGTAATGTTGATTTAGTGGTTATAAATTCCTCAAGCCTTTGTTTCTCTGGGAAATGCTTAAGCTCTCCTTTGAATTTGAATGACAGTCTTGCTGGGTAGAGGATTCTTTGTTGAGGGCCCTTTTGTTTCAATACATTAAATATTTCACGCTAGTCCCTTCTGGCCTGTAAAGTTTCTGCTGAGAAGTCTGCTGTTAGCCTGATTGGGTTTCCATTATAAGTAATCTCTTTTCTCTCTCTGGCGGCTTTCAATACTCTTTCCTTATCCTTAATCTCTTCCATTTTAACTATTACATGTCTTGGTGTGTCTTCCTGGGGTTCTTTTTGTTAGGGGCTCCCTGTGCTTCCATGACCTGAGTGTCTATTTCCTTCCCCAGATTAGAGAAGTTTTCAACAATTATTTCCTCAAAGAGACTTTCTATCCCTTTCTCTCTCTCTTCTCTTTCTGGTACCCCTATTATTTGAATATTTTCTTGTTTGGAGTTGTCACACAGTTCTCTTATCATCCTCTCCCTTCTAGAGATTCTTTTTTCTCTCTGTTCCTCAGCTCTGTTGTTTTCCTGTTCTCTAATTTCCATCTCATTCATTATGTCCTCTACCTGCAGCAATCTATTATTCATTCTCTCCATTGTATATTTCATTTCAGTTACTGTTTTCTTCAGCTCTGAGTGGCTCTTTTTCAACTCTTCTGTCTCTTTGTTGAAGTTCTTCCTGAGATCATCAGTACTTTTCCACAGATCAGTGAGCATATATATGACATTTACTTTGAAATATTTACAAGAAGATTGGTGATCTCCATTTCATTTAACCTGTCTTTCTTGTGTCTTATCCTGTAGTTTTGTCTGGAAATATTCCTCTGCCTCCTCATTTTGTCAGGGTTTCTGTGTTTCTTCCTTTATATTAGATGGATCTGTTATACTTCCTGGTCTAGATAGTAATGGCTTTATGAAGAAGGTGCCCTGTGGTGTCTAGAAGCTCAAAACTTTCCTCTCCAGTGCCTGTTTCTCCTTTGTGGTAGAGCCCCAGTTGCTGTTGGGGGACAATGTGGGGGGGGCTATTTTATGTCTACCAGCAGTGGTCTATCTCAGGCCACTGTGGCTGGCAGTTTGCCTCAGCTGGCCATTTGTGATAAGGTCAGTGGTTTCTGCAATGGTTGGGCAGCTGGGTTAACTGGGCGGGTGGGGCAGTCACCCACTTCTGGGGCAGTTGCATAGCACAGCAATTTGTACAGTGGCAGGGTGCCTGGACACCCGGCTGCAGCAGTGAGTCACATGGGCACTCCTTGGCAGTGGTGAGGGGCATAGCATCAGGCTTTTTTTACCACCTGCAGGGATGAAGAAGCTCTTGGAACTGGATCTTGCAGGCATCTCTGTAATTGGGCTGAGACAGGGCTGAGAAAGCTGTGAAAGCCTCCCTCTGCCTGCCAAGCAGCAAAGTCAAATGCTGCTCAGTCGAGTGGGCTGGTGCAATGGTAGTGCACAGGGAAGTGCCTTGGGGCTGAGCTGCCAGCAAAGGGAATGGAGCATCTGGGGAGCCCAAGAATGTATGACCTGTTGGCCCAAGAGAGGGCTAGGAAGGTATCTCCCACCTGCCCTTTCTCCTGTGGCAAGGGCTCTGTCTAACCCTTTGACCCTCTGGCACCCCTCCTGCTGCTGACCAATCTTTCAAATTGCCACCTCTGCTTTGGGTGTCAGTGGGACTGGTAGAGCATGCCTGTCCTCCATAGGTGGCTGGAGTCTCTGCCTCCCAGAGTGTTCCTCCTGTCCCTATTGTCCAGCCCTGCTAATCACCAGAACCCAATGCAATGTGGACTTGTTCTCCCAGAGCAGATCTTTAGGGCCAGGTGTGCAGTGTTCCTGAGCACCTCTCCCCTCCCTGTTCTGTTCCTCTTCCTTCTGCCTGTGGACTGGGATGGGGGAAAGATTGGGTCCTGCTTGACCATGGCTCTGCCACTTTACCTTTTTCTGTGTGGTCTTTTCTTCACCAGATGTGGGTGGTCTGTTCTGCAGTCTTCAGTTTGTTTTCAGTTTTAGTTGTATTTGCTATAGCAGCTTCCTCGGTGTGTGTGTGGGGGAGAAGAATTTTCCACATTGCTTTCCTACTCTGCTATCTTTTTTCACCCTCTCGAGTTCCAGTTGTTTTATATTCACCAATACTTAGGTCATCCTTTTTAATTTTGAGCATTCTGGAGATGTGTATTAGTATATGATTATCATTTTAATCTGAATTCCCCGAGTGATTAATGTTGTTGAGTACCTTTTCATGTGCTTATTGGTCATATGTATGTTTGCTGAAGTGCCTGTTCAAAATTTTTGTCTGTTTAAAAAATTGATTCAATGTTTTCCTTATTATTGAGATTTGAGCATCATTTATCAAATATCCTTTGCAATGATTTTCTGCCAGTCTGTAGCTTGTCTTTTTATTCTCTTGACAGTGTCTTTTAAAGAGAAGTTATGATTTTTATGAAGTCCAACTTATCAATTGTTTTGTATAGATTGTCCTTCTGGATTGTATCCAAGATCTTTGCGTAACTCATGGTCACAAAAATATTTTCCCATGCTTTATTCTAGGAGTTTAAAAATTTTAAGTTTTAAATTCAAATCTATGATTCATTTGAGTTATTGTATGTGATGTGAGATAGGGACTGATGTTTCTTTTTTGCATATGGACATCCAGTTTTTTTAGCACCATTTACTAAAACTGTTATCATTTCTCCATTGAATTGCTTTTGAACTCTTGTCAAAAATCATTTGAACATATTTGTGTGCATCTATTTCTTGGTTCTGTATTTTGCTCCACTGATCCATTTATGCATTCTTACCTGAATAGCACACTGTCTTGATTTTTTAACTCTATAAAAAGTCTTAAAATTACATAGTGCTTGTCTTCCAATTTTGTTTTTTCCCCCCAAAGTTGTTTTGCTACTCTAGGTCATTTTCATTTGTAAACTTAAGTATCAGCTTGTCAAATTTTAGAATCAACTCTACCTACAACAAATATTACAAGGATTTTTCAACTATTTTAAAAAGTCGTTCTAGACTTATTGAGGAGTTGCAAAAATAGCTTATAACATGCCCATCTACACTTTGCCCAAGTTCCCATAGTGTTAGCTTCTTACATGACCATGCATGGTACAGTGATCAAAACAAAGAAATTAACATTGGTGCAATACTACTAACTATAGACTTATTCAGATTTCTCCTGTTTTCTACTGATGTCCACTTATTGTTCAAAATTCAAACCAGGATATCACATCACATTTAGTTGTCATTCCAATCTTTGAGAGTTCCTCAGTATTTCCTGTTTCTCATGACCTTAACACTTTTGAAAAGTACTGGTCAAGTATTTTGTTGATTGCCTCTCGATTTGGGTTTGTGTGGTAGCTTCTCATTATTAGATTGAGGTTATAGATTTGGGGAAATAATACTGCAGAGGTGTAGTGATTGTCTCCTCACGTAATATTAGGGGTTGCATGATATCAAAATGACTTATCATTGGTGATGTTAACCTTGGCCACTTGGTTAAGGTGGCATCTGCGAGATTTTTCCACTGTAAAGTACTATTTTTCTGTTTCCACACTGTTCATTAAAAGAAAGTCATTAAGCCCAGCCAACACTCAAAGGGTGAGGAATAAACTCCCTCCATCTCCAGGAGGGAGGAGTATCAAAAAATTGTGGACATATGTTAAAACCAACACAGTAACTAATAACTATTTTGGAAAATATACTTGGAGGCTATGTAAATATTCTGTTTCTCCTTAAAGTTTTACTCACTAATTTTAGCATTTATCTATGGATTTTGCATGCAGCAATTATTACTGTGGTGGTAAAATAGTTTCTATTTCCCCATTTCTTCATTTATTAATTTGAATTATTCACTAAGGAGGAGCTGTTACTTCTCTACTATTTATTTATTCAGTCATGTATCTTAGTCTGGACTCATAGACATTTATTTTATTCTTTGGGTTATAACCCAATACTATTATTGCTTAGCTTGTTGCTCAAATTGTTCAAGTTTTGGCTATTTGAAGCTCTTTCATGTCAGCTCATATGTCCCTTTGACAATTCCCTCTTTTGTTTTTCTAAGCAATTCTTTAGTTTTTGGTGCTACAAGATCCTCCAGCTATTGTAATTCAGTCCAGTTTGGAGTTAAAGACCCTCTGGTATCTCCTTGTAGCTCCAGCTGTTTGTTGCAGACAGAGGGGGTATATTCTGTTTGCTTAATCTGTTGCTGCTGGTTAAGGCAGTGGTTCTCCCACTTAAGGGTACCTCATTATCACTTGGAGGGCTTGTTAAACTGAAAATCACTGGGCCCTAGCCCCAGAATTTTGATTCAGTATATCAGAGGTAGGGCCCCATAATTTGCATTTCTAACAGGTTCCTGAGTGACGCTTTCTGAAGGTCTAGGGACCATAATCTGAGAACCACTATGTCTTGCCAATGGGTTTCAGCCCTGGACAAGTTCACTATGGATTCAATGTGACCAAAGAAATGACAGTAGAATGTTCTTGGGGTGAAAAGGTTATACCCAACTTTATTCCCACAGTGGCAGGTCAATCACTAGAATCCCATCCACTCAGAGTGACTGCATGCAGCAAGTTGGTTTCTGCCTCTGGGCCTCTCTATCCCCACAGCCATCTCAGTCTCTGTCCTCAGCACTGCCACCACTCCAACCTCATCTCTGCTCTCCTGCAGCCTTGCAGCCATGCCACCATATCACCCAGAGCACTTGGCAGAGCTCTTTATATAGAGTCAATAACGATGTATTGCCCATGCCTGTGTAGTGAGCTACGAACCAGGGACAGGTGAGAATCCTGGCCATAGGAACCTTCACTTTATCCACACTCCACCCCTCCAAGATTCTTGCCTCCCAATCTATGTTCCCTCAGTACTCTACAGTAATCCCTGTGCAAGGAAGTTGGAACACTGTAAAAGAACCATGGGTGGGCCTTACAATACCCAACTTCTCCAGCCTCTCCAGTGGAAAGTCTTGCAGATACACAGGCCAGTCTTGTTGCTTTGTTTCTGCCTTCTGCTTCGCCCTCAGTGGCCAGAACTGCTGCTCTGGTCTCAGTTGTTGCCACAGCTCCAGTCATCCAATTTATTTCTGTCTGCTCCTGCCTTTTCAAACCAACCCACATCTGCATCCTCATGACCTTCATGGGGCCCTTTAAACTCTTCCTTTGAGAACAGACCATATTTTTTTTGTGCTTGAGCTTGAGGATAGAAGCAGAGCATAGAGTGCTCCACAACCTGGGGAGGGGGCTGCACCTCTCCTTGAAGAACCCATGGTTGTGGAGTCTTTATTTTCTTTTAGGCTTTCCACCAGCTTTCAACCAGGTGGGGTTTCAACTGAGGAGGGGCTGATGCCTCCAGCACGAAGCAGGGCCTCCACCCCCACCTGTTCGTCTAACCTCCACTCCCCCATTTCTGGGGCTGACGGCTCCACTACATCCTTCACCTGCCCCATGGCACCCAGCAGCCTGCATGCCCATACTGCTGCTTCTCAGGCCGCTCCTCTTCGGGCCGCTGCTCCTTCTTGGCACTCTGCCTCTCAGGCTGCCACAACATCCTTTACCATTTCCACAGCACTTTGTAGTGACACCATTTCAATCAGCAACAAATTTTCTTTTTTTTAATATATTATGTTTTTTATTAAGGTATTATTGATATACACTCTTATGAAGGTTTCACATGAAAAAATAATGTGGTTACTACATTCACCCATATTATCAAGTCCCCACACATACCCCAATGCAGTCACTGTCCTTCAGTATAGTAAGATGCCACAGATTCACTATTTGCCTTCTCTGTGCTACACTGTTTTCCCGTTGATCCCCCACACCATGTGTGCTAAACAAAATACCCCTCAATCCCCTTCTCCCACCCTCCCCATCCACCCTCCCACACCCCTCCCCTTTGGTAACCACTAGTCCCTTCTTGGAGTCTCCAAGTCTGCTGCTATTTTGTTCCTTCAGTTTTGCTTCATTGTTATACTGCACAAATGAGGGAAATCATTTGGCACTTGTCTTTCTCTGCCTGGCTTATTTGACTGAGCATAATATCCTCCAGCTCAATGTTGTTGCAAATGGTAGGATTTGTGTCCTTCTTATGGCTGAATAGTATTCCATTGTGTATATGTACCACCTCTTCTTTATCCATTCATCTACTGATGGACACTTAGGTTGCTTCCATTTCTTGGCTATTGTAAATAGTGCTGCCATAAACATAGGGGTGCATATGTCTTTTTCAAACTGGTCTGCTGCATTCTTAGGGTAAATTCCTAGGAGTGGGATTCCTGGGTCGAATGGTATTTCTATTTTGAGTTTTTTGAGGAACCTCCATACTGCTTTCCACAATGGCTGAACTAGCTTACATTCCCACCAGCAGTGTAGGAGGGTTCCCCTCTCTCCACATCCTCACCAGCATTTGTTGTTCTTAGTCTTTTGGATGGTGGCCATCCTTACTGGTGTGAGGTGATATCTCATTGTGGTTTAAATTTGCATTTCCCGGATGATTAGTGATGTAGAGCATCTTTTCAGGTGTCTGCTGGCCATCTGAATTTCTTCTTTGGAGAAACTGTCTCTTCATATCCTCTGCCCAGTTTTATTTGCTTTTTGGGTGTAGAGGCGTGTAAGTTCTTCCTATATTTTGGATGTTAACTCCTTGTCAGATATGTCATTTACAAATATATTCTCCCATACTGTAGGATGCCGTTTTGTTCTGTTGATGGTGTCCTTTGCTGTATAGAAACTTTTTAGTTTGATGTAGTCCCATGAGTTCATTTTTGCTTTTGTTTCCCTTGCTTGAGGAGATACATTCAGGAAGAAGTTGCTCATGCTTAAATTCAGGATATTTTTGCCTATGTTGTCTTCTATGAGTTTTATGACTTCATGACATATATTCAGGTCCTTGATCCATTTCGAGTTTACTTTTGTGTATGGGTTAAACAATAATCCAGTTTCATTCTCTTGCATGTAGCTGTCCAGTTTTGCCAACACCAGCTGTTGAAGAGGCTGTCTTCCCCCATTGTATGTCCATGACTCCTTTACCATATATTAATTGACAGTATATGGCTGGATTTATATCAGGGCTCTCTAGACTGTTCCATTGGTCTGTGGGTCTGTTCTTGTGCCAGTACCAAATTTTCTTGAGTACTGTGGCTTTGTAGTAGAGCTTGAAGTTGGGGAGCCTAATCCCCCCAGATTTATTCTTCCTTCTCAGGATTGCTTTGGCTATTTGGGGTCTCTTTTGGTTCCATATGAATTTTAGAACGATTTTCACTAGTTCGTTGAAGAATGGTGTTGGTATTTTGATAGGAATATCATTGAACCTGTAAATTGCTTCAGGCAAGATGGCCATTTTGACAATATTAATTATTCCTATCCATGAGCAAGGGATGTGTTTCCATTTATTGGTATCTTCTTTAATTTCTCTCATGAGTGTCTTGTAGTTTTCAGAGTACAGGTCTTTCACTTCCTTGATAGGTATTCCTAGGTATTTTATTCTTTTTGATGCAACTGTGAATAGAATTGTTTCCCTGATTTCTCTCTCTGCTCGTTCATTGTTAGTGTATAGGAATGCCACAGATTTCTGCGTATTAATTTTGTATCCCACAACTTTGCTGAATTCAGATATTAGATCTAGTAGTTTTGGAGTGGATTCTTTAGGTATTTTTATGAACAGTATCATGTCATCTACAAACAGGGACAGTTTAACTTCTTCCTTGCCAATCTGGATGCCTTTTATTTCTTTGTGTTGTCTGATTGCTGTGGCGAGGACTTCCAGTACAATGTTGAATAGAAGTGGGGAGAGTGGGCATCCTTGTCTTGTTCTCAATCTTAAAGGAAAAGCTTTCAGCTTCTCACTGTTAAGTATAATGTTGGCTGTGGGTTTGTCATATATGGCCATTACCATGTTTAGGTACTTGCCCTCTATACCCATTTTGTTGAGAGTTTTTATCATGAATGGATGTTGAATTTGTCTAATGCTTTTTCAGCATCTTTGGAGATGATCATGTGGTTTTTGTCCTTCTTTTTGTTGATGTGATGGATGGATTTTTGAATGTTGTACCATCCTTGCATCCCTGGAATAAATCCTACTTGATCATGATGGATGATCTTTCTGATGTATTTTTGAATTCGGTTTGCTAATATTTCGTTGAGTACTTTTGCATCTATGTTCATCAGGGATATTGGTGTGTAATTTTCTTTTTTGTGGTATCTTTGCCTGGTTTTGGTATTAGAGTGATGCTGACCTCATAGAATGAGTTTTGAAGTATTCCCTCTTCTTCTACTGTTTGGAAAACTTTAAGGAGGATGGGTATTAGGTCTTCACTAAATGTTTGATCAGTTTCAGCAGTGAAGCCATCTGGTCCAGGTGTTTTGTTCTTAGGTAGGTTTTTGATTACCAGTTCAATTACATTGCTGGTAATTTTTCTGTTCAGATTTTCTGTTTCTTTCTGGGTCAGCCATGGAAGGTTGTATTTTTCTAGAAAGTTGTCCATTTCTTCTAGGTTATCCAGTTTGTTAGCATATAATTTTTCATAGCATTCTCTAATAGTTCTTCATATTTCTGTGGTGTCCATAGTGATTTTTCCTTTCTCATTTATGATTCTGTTTATGTGCATAGACTCTCTTTTTTTCTTGATAAGTCTGTCTAGGGATTTATCTCTTTTGTTTATTTTATCGAAGAGACAGCTCCTGCTTTCATTACTTCTTTCTACTGTTTTATTCTTCTCGATTTTATTTATTTCTGCTCTAATCTTTATTATGTCCCTCCTTCTACTGTCTTTGGGCCTCATTTTTTCTTCTTTTTCTAGTTTCATTAACTGTAAGTTTAGACTGCTCCTATGGGATTGTTATTCTTTCCTGAGGTAGGCCTGTATTGCAATATACTTTCCTCTTAACACGGATTTTGCTGCATTTCACAGATTTCGTGATGTTGAATTATTGTTTTCCTTTGTCTCCATATATTGCTTGATCTCTGCTTTTATTTGGTCATTGATCCATTGGTTATTTAGGAGCATGTTGTGAAGCCTCCATGTGTTTGTGGGATTTTCCATTTTCTTTGCCTAATTTATTTCTAGTTTCATACCTTTGTGGTCTGAGAAACTGGTTGGTACAATTTCAATCTTTTTGAATTTACTGAGGCTCTTTTTGTGGCCTAGTATATGATCTATTTTTGAAAATGTTCCATGTGCACTTTAGAAGAATATGTATTCTACTGCTTTTATGTGTAGAGTTCTGTAGATGTCGCTTAGGTCCATTTGTTCTAATGTGTTGTTCAGTGCCTCTGTCTCCTTACTTATTTTCTGTCTGGTTGATCTGTCCTTCAGAGTGAGTTGGGTGACTTCGATTTCTCCTTTTAATTCTGTTAGTATTTGTTTCACATATGTAGGTGCTCCTGTGTTGGGCACATAGATATTTATAATGGTTATATCTTCTTGTTGGATTGCCCCTTTTATCATTATGTAATGTCCCTCTTTGCCTCTTGTGACTTTCTTAGTTTTGAAGTGTATTTTGTCCGATACAAGTACTGGAACTCCTGCTTCTTTCTCCCTACTAGTTGCATGAAATACCTTTTTCCATCCCTTCACTTTTAGTCTGTGTATGTCTTTGGGTTTAAAGAGAGTCTCAGCATATAGATGGGTCTTGTTTTTTTATCCATTCAGTGACTTTATGTCTTTTGATTGGTGAGTTCAGTCCATTTACATTTAGGGTGATTATAGATAGGTATGTAATTATTGGCATTACAGGCTTTAGATTTGTCATTACCAAATGTTCAAGGTTAACTTCATTACTGTCTAAGAGTGTAACAACTCACTTAATATGCTATTACAAACACAATCTAAAGGTTCTTTTTTATTTATTCTTCCTCCATTCTTTATATATTAGGTATCATATTCTGTACTCTTTGTCTATCCTTTGATTGACTATGGAGATAGTTATTTTAGTTTTTGTATTTGCTTAGTAATTAACTGTTGTACTTTCTTTACTGTGGTTTTATTACATCTGGTGATAGCTATTAAACCGTAGGAACACTTCCATTTATAGCAGTCCCTCCAAAATACACTGTAGAGATGGTTTGTTGGAGGTAAATTCTCTCAGCTTTTGCTTATCTGGAAATTGTTTAATCCCTCCTTCAAATTTAAATGATAATCTTGCTCGATAAAGTATTCTTTGTTCAAAGTCCCTTCTGCTTCATTGCATTAAATACATCATGCCACTCCCTTCTGGCCTGTAAGGTTTCTGTTGGGAAGTCTGATGATAGCCTGATGGGATTTCCTTTGTATGTGATCTTGTTTCTCTCTCTGACTGCTTTTAGTAGTCTGTCCTTATCCTTGATCTTTGCCATTTTAATTACTGTATGTCTTGGTGTTGTCTTCCTTTGGTCCCTTGTCTTGGGATATCTGTGTACCTATGTGGCCTGAGAGACTATCTCCTTTCCCAGACTGGGGAAGTTTTCAGCAGTTACCTCCTCAAAGACACTTTCTATCCCTTTTTCTCTCTCTTCTTCTTCTGGACCCCTATAATGTGAATATTGTTCCATTTGGATTGGTCACACAGTTCTCTCAATATCTTTCATTTTTAGATTTCCTTTTATCTCTCTGTGCCTCTGTTTCTTTGTATTCCTCTTCTCTAGTTTCTATTTCATTTATCGTCTCCTCCACTGTATCCAATCTGCTTTTAATACCATCCATTGTGCTCCTCAATGATTGGGTCTCTGACTGGAATTCATTCCTGAGTTCTTGAATATCTTTCTGTATCTCCATGATCATGTTAATGATTTTTATTTTGAACTACCTTTCAGGAATAGTCATGAGGTCGATGTCATTTAAATCTTTCTCAGGAGTGGTATTAATACTTTTACTCTGGACCAGATTCCTTTGGCATTTCATATTTGTATATGGTTCCCTCTAGTGACCAAAAGCTCTACTGCCTAGAGCTGCTCAGACCCTGAAACAATGTCGGGGTTGCAGGGGATTGGTATTGCTGCCTGAGGGGAGGAAAGAGCTGTTTCCTGGTGTCTGGCTCCTATCCCTGTCTCAACTGCCTGAACAAGTGGGCTGAGCACACAGGTATAAGCCTCTATGCTTTGCGTTTGTAGTTCCTGAAGACAGATCTTCCCTCTGGCTGGGCTAATGCCAGAGTAGGGTTTGGCAGTTTGCGAGCCAGGTTGGGCTGGCCGGAAGAAAGGCGCAGTAGGCTGCATATCACGGAGGGGGTCCTTGGAGCTGTTTAGTCAGCCAGGGAGCTGGAGCACCTGAAGATCGTCTAAGGAGGAAGATTTCTTTTTCCTCCTTAAATATGAGAGTCTATATGGCAAAGCTCCCAACCTGCTGGGCAGAGTGCACCCTGACAATTTTGTCTACCTGTCCTCTCTCCTGAGCAGTAAGCTCTGTGAAATCCTTGCCCCTTTAGCATCCCTCTTGCTAAGGCCTTCCTTGTTAGGAAGTCTCTCAGACTGCCCACCTTTATTTTGTCCCGGAGCAGCCGGATACAGATCCCTGCTTTCCACAAGTGGCTGGAATCTCAGTCTTTCCAGGAATTCTGCCTGTCTTAGCTCTCCAACCCCATAATCATGAGAGTATCATGCAAGCACCATGAATTGTAAGTTTGTGCTCCCAGAGCAGATCTCCAGAGTTAGGTATTCAGCAGTCCCAGGCCTCCACTCCCTCCCTACTTGGTTTCGTGAGCTGGGGTGGGGGAAGGGCTTGAGTCCCTCTGGGCCACAGCTTTGATATGTTACCCTGTTATGTGACCTCTGCTCTTTTCTCCAGGTGTAGGCAGTCTGGTGCAGTCCTCTTTCCTATTGTTCTTTCAGGATTAGTTGTATTAATTATATTTTCATATTATATGCGGTTTTAGGAGGAAGCCTGTGTCTCCCCTCTCATGCCGCCACCTTTAATCTCCTATTCCAACAAATTTTCTTTCTCTTGGGGTGGACCCCAGTCCTCCTCCCCTTTCCAGTACCACATGTCCACTGGGGGACACTCAAATTTCTCCTGCACATAGATGCAACCCAGTGAAACACTCCTCCCATGAGGGCAGCCTGTTCTTTCCTTTGTCTTGCCAATGGGTTTCATCCCCAGTAAGTTTGCTATGGATTCAATGGGACCAAAGAAATTGACAGCAGAATGTTCTTTGGGGTGAAAAGATTTATTACTCGGCTTGTTCTCCCAGTAGGTCTAGCACTAGCATCATCTCTGCCTCCGCCCAGAGCACTGGGCCGAGCTCTCTATATAGCACAGTAATAGCTTATTGCCTAAAGGTGTGGAAGCAGTAGCCTAGCAACAGGCCAGTTACATCATCAGGTGGTTTAAGTTCAGTGAGGATCCTGGCTGTAGGAACCCCAACTTCCCCACACCTTGGTCAACAATGAATCCTGTCAACTACCATCAATTGTTTTGCCAATGGGTTGCAGCCCCGGACAAGTTCACTATGGATTCAATGTGACCAAAGAAATGACAGTAGAATGTTCTTGGGGTGAAAGGGTTATACTCAACTTTATTTCAAGGTGGCAGGTCAGTCACTAAAATCCCATTCACTCAGAGTGAGTCTGCATGCAGAAAGCCGGTCTCTGCCTCTGGGCCCCTCTGCCTGCACAGCTATCTCAGTCTCTGTCCTTGGCACTGCCACCACTCCAGCCTCTACTCTCCTGAAGACTTGCAGCCATGCCACCGTGGATGGAGCTCTTTGTAGGGAGTCAGTAACAACCTATTGCCCACACCTGTGTACTGAGCTAGCCAGCCAGGGCCAGGTGAGAATTCTGGCCATAGGAACCTTCACTTTATCCACACACTGAATTAAAGAAACAAACATTTACTGCCTTCCTAAGATTTAGATCAGAGAAAAATAGTTTTCAACCCTTCAGACTCCATGTCATAGTGCATTGAAATCTCCTGGGAAACTTAAAGAACATACTAGTGTCTGGGACTTGCTCCAGATTAATTAAATCAGAATCACTGGGAGTGAAGCCTAGGCATGAGTGTCTTTTAATATTCACAGGTGATTCTGATGTGAATTCAATGTTGCAACCCACTGTGCTGCAAGCTTCAGGCCAAATTCCCTTTTATTTGTCCACTTATTCTCTCCCATGTAGCTGAATAATGAATGGAGATGTTGAAAGTCCCCTGCACTTATTATTTCCTCCACTGGACAACTTCCCTCATTATTCAATGTTGCCTAGGGACAATCCTGATTTTTAATCCCAACTTTGACCTATTTTCAAGGCTCCTAATGCTGGCTTGGAGTGAACACATGTCAGCATGCTCTTCCACTCCTTCTAAGTGTCTATGGTCCTAGAGTCAATTTATTTCTGTAGCAATAAGCCACTCATCAGCAGAACAATTTTCCTGAAGGGTTCTGTGCCAGAGCTCTTTTCCTGTACAATGTTTACAACAGATGATATTTTAACCCTCTTTATTTACAGCCTCCTCCTTAAGTGGAATGTGCCAAGCAAGTTGACACTAGTCAAAATATCTTAATTATTTTACATTCATCATGACCATATGTCTTGCCTGAGGGTTTTAGCCTGGAGCAAGTTCACTGTGGATTTGGTGAGACTGAGAAATGACAATGAAACATTCTTGGGGTAAAAAGGTTTACACCTGGCTTTATTCTCACAGCAGTAGGTGTAGCACTAGAATCACATCTGCATCAAGCAGTCTGCAGTCCATAATCCACCTCCATATCTGCCTCTGCCCGGAGACCTGAGCAGAGCTCTTTATATAGTGACTCAGTCAATAATAGCTCATTGCCCATGGGTGTGGAAACTTTAGCCTAGCAGTAGGCCAATTATATCATCAAGTAGTTTAGGGTCATTTGAGGATCCTGGCCATAGGAACTTACACTTTCCCCACACCATAGTTAAGAACAGTACTTTTGATCATTATGGATTCTTATTCATTTAAATCTTTTGTAGACTGGAGAAATCACAGTTTTGCCATGAAAAGAATACTTTCAGAGAGCTGTATTGATGCTTAATTCACCTGCCAGTGTCAAGGTGGGGTGGAAAGCAAGTTCTTCTCAAACTCTTTATGATCTTAACTAGAACATGGACTTCATTTGGGGAGGGGGCTTCATAGACAGAGGCAGGGATATTGCGACCCATTCAAATTGACTCTTTAGTAAGATTTCTGTTTTTATTCTTGTACTCAACAGATATTTGCTGAAGTCCTACTGTGCCAGCCACTAAGTTGGAACTGATGGGGACAGAGAATTGAATAAGGTAAAGTTCCTGCCTCCTGACAATGTCATTCTGTTGGCTGGAAGAGATTTAAAAATGTAAACAAGAAAAATATTATTTATATGCACATACCATTTCAAATAGTGATAAGTGTTATAAAGGAAAGAAACAGAATAGTGGAATAAAAAATGCCCTGGGAGTTGGGGCATAGCTATGCTGTTTTACCTAGGGATGTCCAATGAAAATCATAGCAGGAAGTTTTAAGCAGAGGAATCACATTATCTGAATGATTTAAAAATACTCATGCTGCTGCATAGAAGGATTGCAAGAATGAATGCAGGGAGATTACATTGGAGGATGTTGTAGTAATTTAGACCAAAGATAATATTGGATTGGCCTAATATTTTAGCAACGCAGGGATGAGAAGTGAGTGAATTTGTGAACTTCATGAATTTTAGAGGCATAGCCAACAGGACTTGCTAATGGATAGGATGTAGGATAGGAGGAAAAGAGAGTAGGTGCCTGGATTTTCGGTTTGAACAACTAGAATGATGTGGGGAGCACTTACCAAAATGGGGAATGGTAGAAGGAGGAGCAAATTTGGGAGGAAAATCAAGAAGTCTATTTTGGTCATATTTACTTTGAAAGGTCTATATTGAAATGTAGACACTGGATTGGCATCATGACTCTGGAGCCCAGAAGAGAGAGAGAGGTCTGAGCTAGAGATACACGTTTGTGACTCATCAACATATAGAGGGAATTTAAAATGTATAGGCCTGAATAAGATGCCCTAGGGATGAGTGTAGAGGAGAGAATGGATCTGAAGCCTGAGCCCTGAGGCAATCTAAAGGTTAATGGTCAGAGAAATTAGGCAGAAGCAGAGGAGACTAAAAAGGAGCCGCCAGTAATGTAGTACGACAAACCCAGCAAAAGAAATAAGTGAATCCAGGAGGAAGGACTTTGTCAAGTCATACTGACCAGTGCTGCTGAGAGGCCTGTCCTGAGCCAGTGTGATAGAGTAGAATAGAATGCTATTTGCAAAGCAGGAAGCTTGAGCTTTAAGGATTAACTAGAATTAACTGCAACATCATCTTCATTATAATAGTACTAGTGATCAGTATTTCCTCCATATCGAGTATGTTTTAGGCTCAGGACTAAGAGAATGCATTATCTCCATGAATCCTCACGATGATGTTATGAGGTATACAATATTATCGTAAATGAACTGAGGCTCATGGAGGTAAAATTATTTGCTCAATGTCACACAGTGTCATTTGGCATGAATTATTTCCCTTCTTTGAGCCTTGATTTCCCTCATCTGTAAAATGTATTCCTTGGATCTTCTTCCTACCCCCACCATAGTCATTGCCACATTGAGTAGTCATTTTTCATCTGATTACATGTCTCTCTCCCCTAATAGATGGAATCACATTCACCTTTCTGTCTTGGCACTTAGCACAGGGCCTGGCCACTGTGCTCACCCAGCATACCTTGAATGAATAACAGATTCTCCTTTTTGGGAGAGGGTAGCTGTCAGAAGAGGAGGAAAATTGTTTGGCAGGCCTCCAGGGAGCCTGGTGCCTCCTGCCTATTTGTTGTTCAGTGGAACATGTTGTCCCTGGGAACTTGCTCTGTACTGTGATACTGGCTTGGAATTCCTTAGAGCCTATTAGCATGCCATAGACAAGGAGGAGTACATGTGTTCCACTTCTCCCAATGTGATTGAACTGCTGTGTGACAGAGTGTGACATTCTGGCTTTGGTCTTCCAGCTCCAGCTCTGCCAATGGAAATGAGAGATAAGTCAGGGAAGTGGAGGTAGATACAGTCAACAGCTTCCAAGGGAGAAGACCAGCATTTGTCATGATGTGCTGCAGGGGGTGGGGTGGAGTAGCAAATTCATTCCTGTCAGTGCAGAGACCTTTTGTAGCTGCAAATGTAAAATACTCACTGCAATGCCAAGTAATACCAAGTCTGTGGATTTTGGTCAAAATGGAAACTTTGGATGAGGGTACATTTCCTCCCTTCAACTACAGTAGTATGGTAGGGCAGAAATAACAAAGTCTTTGTGTGCTATTGACCTGGGTTTCTAGTTATGTGACTTTTGGCATATTTCTGCATATTTTTAATTATGAGACTTTTGGAAAGTCATTCAGTTTTTCTGGGTCTTAGTTTCATCTTCTATAAAATCAGAATAATGATCTATACCTTGGTAAGTTTGGGTGGGAATTTTACATGGACATATAAAGGGCTTTGTGCATAGTAAATTCTCAATTTATAGTAGCTTGACAAAATCAGACTATCTTTACCTGTGCTGGATGTAGTCCCTGCACCTCTCATTCTGTTGATAAGTCTTATCTGCTAAGCACCTTAGGTAAGGAGTGTACAATGATGGCGCCTCTGACAGCAAGTGGGGAAGGCATTCTCTCTGCCCTCAAGTAGCTCAGTATCTCCTTTATCTGTCTGCAGATGGCTCATACATGTGAAATGGAATATGTACTTTTATTAGGTAAGCCATGCAGTCATTCTTTTCTCCTGGAAAGAAAAACCCTCTCAGCTGATTACTTTAGCACAGTAAGATTAATCTCTTTCATTCATTTACTCACTTATTCATTCCTTTAAGAAATATTCAATAAGGGCCAGCTATGAGTGAGGTCCTTTTCTAGGTTCTAGGGATACAAAGAAGACAAATATCCTCACTTGCATAGAGCTCATAATCTTTTTAATGGAGACAGATAATTGAAAAGGTCAGTAAAATATGTTATCATATGTTAGATAGTGCTAAGTACCAGGGAGAGAAATACAACAGGAAAAGGCAATAGGAAATATCAAAAGTACCCTAAGTAATGGAGTTTCAGTTTCAGCCAGAGAAACTAGGAAAGGGATCACTGAGAAGATGACAGTCTAGTAAAAGGCTGAAGAAATACAAATGTCTGGGGAAGAGCATTCTAGGCAGAGGGTACAGACCAATGCAAAGGCCTTGGAGCAAGAGAAAGGCTGGTATATATACTGAGTAGGAAAGAGGCCAGTGTGGCAGAGGTTGAATGAACAACAAAAGTAGAAAATGAGGCCAGAGAAGTAACTGGGGAGTCAGAGGACAGATGGAGAGAGCCTTGGGGGTAATAGTTAAGTACTTTGCCTTTTACTCATTGTGAGATAGGGAGATAAAGAGAATTTAGAAGGACCTCTCTGGTTTCTGTATGAAGATTAGATTTTGATGGGGGGCATGAGTAAGAGCAGGATATCCATTAGGGAGATTATTGCCCATTTTACCCACTGCCATCAGCAAAGAAGGCGGTAGAAAGAAACATGTTGTCTCGAGAGGAGAACTCTGGCCATCAGTCAGTCTGACACAACCACTGCTTCCGAATGTAGCTGGGAAACCACAGAAAAGGAAGCTAGAGATGTAGCAAAGACCAACTGATTTAACAATCTTGCTGTTACCTGTTTTTTTTCTGGTGGAAGGTGAGAGGGTCTCATCAACCTCAAGGCATTGCCTCAGCTCAGCTATCATGGTCCCTGTGGCAACAGCCTCCCCTTCGGACTCACGCTAGCTCTGTAAAAGCCCCAAACTCATTGAAATGCCAAACTGCAAAGACCTCTTCTGTGTTAGATCTCTTTTTCATCCTGATTTTCTTTTTACTCATATTGAATCTTAGGCTTTGGCTGTGCACTCATCACCAGGCTTTTTAGTATAAATAAGTGGGTGTGAGAGCTCTGTGAAGTTGGTTACATATGTCATTTCCTCTTTGGATAAGGAAATTGTGGGTTACGAGCTCTCCAAGGTCCAATGCTTTAATATTGTCAGTTTTCTTAAATTACGTTTGCTTTATTATCTAGAAATATGAGTATGGGGGCTATTTCTAAGTTTCCTGTAATTGAAGAAGTGGTCTAGGTACTAATGACAAGAGGTAACGTCTTGCCAATTGCTAATTGCACCCAGAGGCAGTGAACATATTTGGCAAATTCAGTAAATAGGTTACAAACAATGAAAGAGCGCTATGTTCTTAGCCATCAGGTGACCATAATGAGGGCAAAGCTACGATTGCGTCTGTGTAGGCTGAATGATATGACTGTGGCAGAAGTAATCTGTTGATTTCCACTGCCTTAATGATCTATTGCTTCCCTCCTGGGGCAGTGTTGAGTACAAAAACGCTGACACGCACCAGGCTTTTCCACTGCACACTTCCCATGAGGCTAGGCTCATCATCTTCCTTCTCCTTTTCTAATACAATGTTGCTAATATACTTAGCCCTTTACAGGTTATTTTTATGCATATGTCATTTTAACATTATGGAATAGGCAGGGCAAGGATTATTATTAGTATTTCCACATGAGGAAATTGAGACACCCAAAGAGGGGAAGGGTCTTGCCTATAACCAAAGAGTAGACTCCTATACCTTGAATATACCTTGAATCCCATCTTCATTGTTCCTTCCTAAAAATGAATCACAGTCCCTGTTTCAGAATTATTAAACAGACTTTATTAGCACTGGATGCTGTATTAGGCATGAAACAAAAAAGAACAGACTTGTTTTCTCTAAATCTTTGTTTTCTGTATGCAAAGGGTATATGTGTATATATATATATATGACAAGAGCACAGGGCTAAAACTAATATCAAATTTGATGACACCAAATTTGGGTTGAAGTATGTACACTGTAGGGTAGAAAGGAAGATGAGCTGTAGATTTGGTCTGAGTGACAGGTAAGGTGATGAACTGTCCTGGTTTACTGGGGACTAAGAGGGTTCCTGGGACACTGGACTTTCAGTGCTAAAACCAGGTAAGACCTAGGCAAACCAGGACAAGTTTACCACCCTAGAAAACCAAACTTATCTGGGAGCAAAATATGGAAACAGAAGGAAGTCATGGAAGGAAGAGCACTGGACTTAAGAGTTAAAAATCTAGGTTCAAAATCCTGACTTTGTCATCTACCAGCTCTGTAACCTGTAGAATGTCATTGCTTCTCTCTGGTTCATAGCATATTGATGTGGGAAATAGTGATATCAATAGTACCCATCTCCCAGAGTAGTGAGCATTAAATGAAAGAATCCATATAGGTAAAAATGCTAGGTAAAATATAGGTAAAAAAATATAGGTAAAAATATAGGTAAAAAAGTGTAGGTAACCATAGAAATGTAAGGTTTTATTTGATGGAGGCTCCAAAGAAAACAATGAAACCAAGCTTTATGCTTGTTCTCATGCATCTTCTTTCTATATAAAAATAAAGTTTCCATGAGCCTTGAGTGATTTGAAGAGTCAAGTTAGTCAGCAAAACTGTCAAATCCAAAACAGCTTTGAAAACTGTGTCCATGTCTGTTTTTTCATAGATCTGGAGAACAGAACATTAGCAACTATAGATGGTACTTACATCTTTTCTCTTCTACCAAGCCAAATATGAGAAAGTATTCTTCTTCTGCTTATTTCTGTTGACCAATTTTCTCAAAATCTACGTGAATAGTGACCACACAATGTCAAAGGTGGAAAGTAAAATATTCATTTTAATTGGGGGCTTGCTTTCCTATATGTCCCCACTTCTACTTCAAATCCTCAAACAATGGCTGGTGGAAGCAGAGAGCTCAATATCAGAGTTCCACATTGAGTTTCTCATCTCTATGATCCCTGCATCCCCTGCATTGGCATTGGAACAGTATAGCTAAGAAAAAGGGAGGATTTAACTTCTATAAAGCTCTTCTCATTTATTCATTTACTTATTCAACTCATATTCATTGAGAGTCCACCAGGCTCCCGTCAGTGCACTTGGCTGCTAACAGTGTAAGTAGTCAACAAGGCAGACATGTCTGTGACCCTCATCAGCTTTCATTCTAATGGGAAGAAGCAGATGTTAAACATATTTTTAAAAACAAACATATGATCACTACATGTTGAATAGTGCTATGAAAGAAAAGGTAAAGGAGCTTTGACAAAGAATAAAGGGAGTTGTAATTTATATTGGAGTCCTTGGCAGTGAAACTTACACTTTAAGGTCTCATGTGACTTTGGAATAGAAATTAAGTACATGATTAATACAAATTTTTTTCTTTTTCCCTAAACTACCAATGAGAAACTCAATTTGGGACTCTGATATTGAGATCTCTGCTCATCATTCGCTGCTCATTGTTCATTCAACAAATATTGAGCGCCTACTATGTAGTAGGTATTGTGCTAGGTGCTGGGCTAGAGTGCAGGGAACAAGGCAGATGGGGTTTCTACCTTCTTGGAGCTTATGGTCTAGTCAGGGGAGAAAATAAACAGGTCAGGTACTGAGACATGCTAGAGTGAAAAATAAAACAGGGGAAAGGGGAAAGGGGAAAGAGAAAACTGGTGGAGGTATTTTAAATAAGATGGTCAGGAAAAGCCTTTCTGATCAGGTGCTATAGAGACCAGAAGAAAATGAGGGAGCCAGCCTTGGGGGATTTCTGGTAGAAGATCCTTTCTAGGTAGAGGGAATCACCAGTGCAAAGGATGTGAGGCTGGAGTGCTTATGTGTTTCTGGAACATGTGGCTGGAGTAGCATGAGCGAGGAGAAACATGACAGAAGATGAGGGCAGAAAAGTAGTAAGTTTGATGGAAATGGGGGAGATGTGATCACGTAAACCTTGTAGTCCACTGCAAGGAGTTTGGTTTTTATTCATCTGCTTGAAAGAAATGTTGGTGATCCTTTAAAAAAAATACTATCTCTAAAACTTGGCAGGAGAATTCTACTGGTTCTACGAAGCAAAGGGTATGTGTACTGCCTGGGAAGCTAGGGTAATGCTAGGCCAGCACTAGTGAAGTCATCCATGTTTTAAAAGTTGTCAGAATATATAGATTTCCTTTCAAGTTTCAATTTGGTATGTGAAAAAGAATGTAAAGACGATAAGATAGGAAGAATTCCAAGTGTGGACAATATCTTGGTGTATAAATAAAGGAATCTTGGGGCCAAGGATGAAGTTCTTAGAATAGATTTATCAATCGGGGTAGTGTTTTTCAATTGGAGTTTGAGGTTTCTTCACTTCCGGAAGGAGTAGACGGGATGGAGAAGGCTGGTAATCCTGAATAGATTAAAGGATGGGGCAGAGACTTAGGCAGTGGGTTTCCTTTTAGCTGTTCGAACCAACTGCTCCTGACTGACATGAGTCGCTTCCCGCCACCTGCTCAGACATAACTACTTTTCCTTTTTCTCTCTCTCCCCCTGGACTGTACTGGAATTTGAGAGGAAAGGCACAAATGTTCAGTAGTGGCAGCATCCAAAACAGTGATGTGTAACCCTTTTAGAGTAAAAGAGCCCATTGAGAATCTGATAAAAGTTGTGATATAGCTTTTCAAAAACTTCTATGGACAGATGGATGTGAATTTTTGCCCATTTCCATAGATTTGTGGACCTCCTGATGCCCACCCATGGATTCTCTAGGGGAACAGGGAATTCAGGTTCAATAACTGTGCTTAAAGATCAACCAGGGCTTTTGCTTTAATAAGGGCAAATGTGGGACATGGAGGACTCTGAGAGGAAACAGTCAGGAACCATTACCCTAATAGCATTCATTTAGGTTATTTTCCCACCTATCCATTTTGTTGGGACTCTGAAAAGCACTCTTTATTGCTGTTCTTCTCAGTACTGACCATCTGCTTTACATGAGGATTTCAGAGGGATGTCGGACTGGGATTTCTGGGGGCCCTTTTGCTTTTTCAAGCTCCCAAGGGAAAGTGTTCCAGCCACATTGTCTGAAATTTTTAAAAAAGGAGCAGTTGGGGTACCTCAAGGATCCATATCTCTTTTCATTTTTAATTCTTCCAAAAAGAAGGATGTCATTTTCAACGAGGTTCAGGGCTACAAGACAGCCCCAGGCTGGCTGTGAATGCTGATGTCAGTGCAGAGTCTCACAGATTTGTCCGCTTGGGGATAGTTTTCTGTGTCTGGAAGCTTCCTTTTTTGTGCATCATTTTTAAGCATCTCAGCAAATCTTCAATGGAAAAAGGTCAGGGCTGAGCCAAAGGCAGTTCTGAAGCACTCATAGAGTTGGAGACTGACAAGTGGTCATTATTTGGAGATACTTGTTTTCCTTGCCTCTTTACCACTCTCTCCAAACTTGCTCCACAACCTGGTGTGGACTGACCATTCAGTTTATGTTGGCTCATTACCGAAGTTTGCCCTTA
The DNA here is from genome assembly GCA_029783875.1 of Phataginus tricuspis. Taxonomy (NCBI): domain Eukaryota; kingdom Metazoa; phylum Chordata; class Mammalia; order Pholidota; family Manidae; genus Phataginus; species Phataginus tricuspis. The sequence goes on from JAQQAC010016209.1 coordinate 93,002,589, forward strand.
CCATCTCTACATTATGTAGAGAAATATTAGTAATGAAGCCATTGTGTTTCTTATCCAGCGTTGAAGTTAGAAGTCTGATGATTTCACACCAATGCCGAATGTCTTTTCACTATTTCCTTTTATTAACCACTGGGAAAAGGAAGAAACAGGTTTGATTGTGTTTGGTATATCCTACATGTTCCCCTAGAAGCAAAATGAGTTTAATTCATTTCTACAGTCTTACCTTTTGTCCCCCTCAGTAAGGCAGGTGTTTGTGCTGCTTCAATCCATTAAAAGCAATGACGAATAAAAATATTTTACAGCAATCTGTTCCAAGCCCTGACCCCATAGTTCCTCTGATCACAAATTCTCCATGTTAACACCCATGCAGGTTTACAAATGGAATGCGACTGGGAAATAAAGGAGAAGGAAATAGCAACAGTAGGTCAGCACAATTTTTCATGTGCTTGAACATTTGACTAAGTACATAAAACAAAATACCATTTGGGAGGAGGTGGTTGTTTCTGTCAAATTACTAGGCTTCCAAGGACCAGTCAGAAAACAAACGGATAAGGGTGTAGCATCTTTCCCAGGGCACTTTCTTCTTTAGTTGCAATGAGCATGATTTCTTCAGATTGGGCCTAAGAAGAACAAATGCAACAAAAAGGCCATAGTCACCCCTATCAGCTTGGCCGGACATAGGACTATGTACGGTCTTTAGGGCTGTAGATGGGGCTGGGATAGACATAGAGGTTTCTAAATTTTGCCCAGTGTTCTGAAATTTGGAATATGCTAAAAAAAAATCACCTCATTTTGGCTCTAAATTTCAGTGGTTGATGAGTAGTTTTGGAGTATTTTGAAAGGCATTTAGAAAATTCTTAATGGAAATTTGTATAATTAGAAATATACAGAAAAATAACTATTCCTCACTAGATTATATCCTCCATAAGAGTAGAACCTGTATCTGTTTATGTTCACTGTCGCCAGGGCCTAGCACAGTGCCTGGTCAGTGGGAGCTTTCTATTACATATTTGTTGAATGAGTGAATGACTTACTGCACTGGAAGCAACTTGACCTTTTCTCCTCTCCTGCCCATGCACATTGGCACATAGGAAAGAAAGCTACTGCTTTGTAGATTAACCCAGGTACGTAGTAGTCCTATTAAAGAAAGTTGGAAGAAGTGGCTTCTGCCCCCTTCCAAGTACCATAAACTTTCTTAAGTCTTTCCCTAGCACATTTACACTACTCTTATCTCTACTAAAGGGTAAACTCAATAAAAATAAGACTTTGGGTCTTTATTGTATTTTTCTCCAATAAAATTTACAGTCCTTTTGAACTGTTTGAGGCAGACTCTTCTGTTACATCAAAGTCTTACTGACTTTAAGGAATATACCTTAGGACATTGGATGAACTTATTCATGTCCTGAGAGGTCCTTAAAGATTCTATGAAAAAGCCTATGAAACATTGCCCCAGTCATCCAAGAGTGTTTAATAGCTTCCAAAGTATTTAATCTATAGCCAGGTACAACAACTGTTTATGTGTTTGAAGTCCAAATCATGGAAAGGTCAAACATATTTATTTAACATTTTCTATCTGCTACTTTGATGAGAAAGAGTAACTAAACTGACATAAGGCATTGATTTATATATTAAAATATTTATTTATTTATTTGTTTTTTTCAAATAGAGGCATATACATAAAATGCACAAGCCTTAGTATACAGCTTGATGGATTTTGACATGTGTACAGACTCATCTAACCAAGGTATTGATTTTTTTTTTAAACAACATCCAAGGACTGGTTAGGGCTTGGTACACATCCAACCTAAGTTTCTAAAGCCAGTTATAGCTCCAGTACTGGACTATGAGAAATTGTATTCTCCATGGAGACATTAAAGCTATAAACAAGGTTCAACCACTGAAGAAAAAATGGCCATTCTCAGTAGATTTTCTGTTTTTCATGTTATCTTGATTATTTAAAAAATGGCAATTATGTAAAGTAGAAAGAACAGATATCTTTTAGTCACCCAGAGTGATCAATGAAGAAATATACTATTTCTCAGTCAAACTGAATAAATGGAAGTTGATTGTTGAGATAATTCAGTAATGCTTTTTATATTTTGAGTTATCTAATAATCAAGGGTTTTTTTTTCCTCTGAGATAAGTTGCCTACAAGTATTTTGATTATGGATGCAAGAGCCAACAATCAGGCCTTCTGTAAGCTACTATAATAACAATTTCCCATAAAAGTACTCATTTCCATAGAAATGAAATTCTAATGCTTGTGTTTGGCTGTTTGAATATATGATGGCACAGATAGTCCTAAAGCATACCTTTTTAAATAAAAAATAAAGAGGCAACTAGGCTAATACCAAAAACGGGCAAAGACCTCACTAAAAAAGAAAATTATAGACCAATATCCCTGATGAACGTAGATGCAAAAATACTCAACAAAATATTAGCAAACCGAATTCAAAAATACATCAAGAGGATCATACACCATGATCAAGTGGGATTCATCCCAGGGATGCAAGGATGGTACAACATTCGAAAATCCATCAACATCATCCATCACATCAATAAAAAGAAGAACAAAAACCACATGATCATCTCCATAGATGCTGAAAAAGCATTTGACAAAATTCAGCATCCATTTTTGGTTAAAACTCTCAACAGAATGGGTATAGATGGCAAGTACCTCAACATCATAAAGGCTATATATGACAAACCCACAGCTAACATCGTACTTAATAGCGAGAAGCTGAAAGCTTTTCATCTAAGATCGGGAACAAGACAGGGGTGCCCACTCTCTCCACTGTTATTCAACATAGTACTGGAGGTCCTAGCCACGGCAATCAGACAAAACAAAGACATACAAGGCATCCAGATTGGTAAAGAAGAAGTCAAATTGTCACTATTTGCAGATGATATGATACTGTACATAAAAAACCCTAAAGACTCCACTCCAAAACTACTAGAACTAATATCTGAATTCAGCAAAGTTGCAGGATATAAAATTAACACACAGAAATCTGTTGCTTTCCTATACACTAATAATGAGCTAACAGAAAGAGAAATCAGAAAAACAATTCCATTCACAATTGCACCTAAAAGAATAAAATACCTAGGAATAAACCTAACGAAGGAAAGGAAAGACCTGTACTTTGAAAACTACAAGACACTCCTAGGAGAAATTAAGGAAGACACTAACAAATGGAAATGCATCCCATGCTCTTGGCTAGGAAGAATAAATATTGTCAAAATGGCTATACTACCTAAAGCAATCTACAGATTCAACGCAATCCCTATCAAACTACGAACAACTTTCTTCAATGAACTGGAACAAATAATTCTAAAATTCATATGGAACCAGAAAAGACCCCGAATAGCCAAAACAATCCTGAGAAGGAGGAATCAAACAGGGGGAATTACGCTCCCTGACTTCAAGCTCTACTACAAAGCCACAGTAATCAAGACAATTTGGTACTGGCACAAAAACAGACCCACAGACCAGTGGAACAGAATAGAAAATCCAAACATTAACCCAAACACCTACAGTCAATTAATATTTGATAAAGGAGCCCTGGATATACAATGGGGAGATGACAGCTTCTTCAGCAGCTGGTGTTGGAAAAACTGGACAGCTACATGTAAGAGAATGAAACCGGACTACTGTCTAACCCCATACACAAAGGTAAACTCAAGGTGGATCAAAGACCTGAATGTAAATCATGAAACCATAAAACTCTTGGAAAAAAACATAGGCAAAAATCTCTTGGACATAAACATGAGCGACTTCTTCATGAACATATCCCCCTGGGCAAGGGAAACAAAAGCAAAAATGAACAAATGGGACTATATCAAGTTGAAAAGCTACTGTACAGCAAAGGACACCATCAGTAGAACAAAAAGACATCCTACAATATGGGAAAATATATTCATAAATGATGTATCTGATAAGGGGTTGACATCCAAAATATATAAAGAACTCACTCACGTTAACAAACAAAAAGCAAATAACCCAGTTAAGAAATGGGCACAGGACATGAATAGACACTTCTCTAAAGAAGAAATTCAGATGGCCAACAGGCACATGAAAAAATGCTCCACATCGCTAATCATCAGAGAAATGCAGATTAAAACCACAATGAGATATCACCTCACACCAGTGAGGATGGCCAACATCCAAAACACAAACAACAACAAATGTTGGCGAGGATGTGGAGAGAGGGGAACCCTCCTACATTGCTGGTGGGAATGCAAATTAGTTCAACCATTGTGGAAAGCAGTATGGAGGTTCCTCAAAAACTCAAAATAGAAATACCATATGACCCAGGAATCCCACTCCTAGGAATTTATCCTAAGAATGCAGCAGCCCAGTTTCAAAAAAACAGATGCACCCCACCCCTATGTTTATTGCAGCACTATTTACAATAGCCAAGAAATGGAAGCAACCTAAGTGTCCATCAGTAGATGAATGGATTAAGAAAAGGTGGTACATATACACAATGGAATATTACACAGCCATAAGAAAAAAACAAATCCTACCATTTGCAACAACATGGATAGAGCTGGAGGGTATTATGCTCAGTGAAATAAGCCAGGCCGAAAAAGACAAGTACCAAATGATCTCACTCATATGTGGAGTATAAGAACAAAGAACAAAAGAAAAAAAAAACTGAAGGAACAAAACAGCAGCAGACTCACAGAACCCAAGAACGGACTAATAGTTACCAAAGGGAAAGGGACTGGGGAAGAAGGGCGGGAAGGGAGGGATAAGAGGGTAAAAGGGGCATTACGATTGGCAGACATAGGGTGGGGGGGCACGGGGAGGACTGTACAGCTCAGAGAAGACAAGTAGTGATTCTCATCTCACTATGCTGATGGACAGTGACTGTAATAGGGTTGGTGGGGGGGATCTGATGAAGGGGGTAGTTTAATCATCACAATATTGCTCATGTAATTGTAGGTTAATGATACTAAAATAAAATAAAGTGTAAAAAAAAAAAAAAAAGAACCAGTGGCCTAGAGCAGAGGCTGGCAAACTATGGTCCATGGCCCACAGATTGCTGGCTTGTGGCCCATGAGCAAGAATGGTTCCTACTTTTTTCAATACCTGGGGAGAAAAAAAATCGAGGAATAGTATTTTGTGATATACGAAATTCCTACAAAATTCAAATTTCAGTGTCAGAAATAAAGTTTTATTGGAATACAAAAAAAAAAGAGGCAACTAGGTATCATACTTTCAAGATTTTCTTTTTTTCTTTTACTTTCATACAGATTGTTAATAGTTGTCAAAAATCCAGAAATAGAAAAATTTAGATCACCAAAATAGTAAATATTATTTAGTAAGAATTCATTGTGCATATAAGAACAGCTCGTGAAAGTTATAGGATGGCTTGTAAAGTTAATATGAGGAAGTTTTTTAATCTTTGTAATGATTGGTTATTACAGTGGGGGTTTCTGTAATAAGCAATCCTTACAGAATCCAGAAGACAGGGAATTGATTAAAAGTGATCATCTTGTACTATTTTTAGGAAGATTAGTTGTTTCTTTCATGCTTATCAGACACATTTATAAGTAGCCCAAGTTAACTTTCACTTGTTTTACAGAATAAGTAAATCAAGTTTCACCCTATGTGGTTTAAATGGTTTTGCCTGCTCAGGGAGTTTTCAAGTTCAGTCTCTATTTTGTATTTTAATTGAAGAGTGTCTAGGTGTGGATCTCTTCAAGTTTATCCTACCTAGAATGTGTTGAGTTTCTTGTATGTATAGATTCAGGTGTTTTTTTTTAAATCAATTTAGCAAAGTTTTAGCCACTACTTCTTCAATTATGCTTTTTGCCCTTTTTCTTTCTCCTCTCCTAGATTTTCTATTAAATATATTTTGGTATTCTTAATTGTGTACACAAGTCTTTTAGCCTTGGTTCATTTTTCTTTGCTCTTTTCTCTTTCTGTTTCTCAGACTGGATACTCTCAATTAACTGATCTATAAATTTGCTGGTTCTTTATGCCTTCTCAGATCTGATGTTGAGCCCCTCTACTGAATATCTCATTTCAATGATTATACTTTAAATTTTTAGAATTTCTATTTGGTTCATTTAATAATTTCTACCTCTACTGATATTCTGTATTTGATATGACATCGATCTCATGTTTTCCTTTAGTTCTCTGGACATGGTTTTCTTTCACTTTATTAAACATATATAAAATAGCTGATTTAAAGTTTTATTTAGTAAATCTAACATCTGAGCTTCCTTAGGGATAACTTCTACCATCTTCTTTTCCTATGTATAGGCAATAATTTCTTGTTTCTTTGAACATATAAATTTTTGTTGAAAACTGGACATTTTAACCAATATAATGTGTCAGATCTGGAAATCAGATTCCCACTATTTAGTTATCTGAGTGGTCAGCTAATGGTTGGACAGAGATTTCCTTAAATGATTCAAACCCAAAAGTCTTTTAGCCTTTGCAGAAGTTCTCTGTGGGATTGATGGGGCGTGCATTCAGCCCTCCAGCACTTTATCAATCTGCCTTACTCTTTACCTCCTGTTGGCGCATGCAGAGCCTCAAGGTCAGCCAGTGGTGAGAGATTAGGGCTTCCTTAAGTCTTTGCTGGGCAAGCATACTGTCCTACCCTTTTGCATGGCCATTTAGATCCCTAGGAATATGTTGGAACTTTTCAACGATCCCGTGTGCATCTCATTCCCTAGCTTTTCTCTGTAAGTTTTTAGGTTACCTTCTTATTTGCCCCAAGTTTTATCACTGTCTTAGGCAGAAATAATATTAAACAATAATCACAGATTGTTTACAAAAGTCCAAGGAAAAGGGTGTTTGCACTGAGAAATGTCTGAATTAGGTCAAATAAAGACAGGCCCTGTGAATTTGGGTTTAATGGCACTGGAAGACAGGTCAAATAATAACAATTTTAAGAATAGAGGTTTTGGAAGTTTTGGAACCATTTTGCCCTGTGCAGTGGCTCCTGGGCTACTGGTTTTCACGGTGATTGTGGGGTTGGTTCTCAAGGTTACTGTGGAGCTTGGGCAGGGTGGGGGGATTGTGCATTGGGAAAGTAAAACACCAAAAGGCTCACTGCTCTGAGAAAGATTCAACCATTTTTCTTGCATTAATATTGATCAGATTTTTGAAAGCCTGTCATTAATTTCCAGAGTTCTGAAAAAGTTGACTTGGACATTTTTTTTTTTTAGCCAGTGTTCTCATAGCTTTTATGGAGGATTAGCTTTTTGAAGGTCCTTATAGTGCATTCTCACTCATGTCATTTCCCTAGGTACCATGACTACTAATCTTGTTATTAATATTTGATTAATATAGTTTTAAGTTCATACTTCAGTAAAATGCATCTTAAACTTATTTTAGATGGCTCTGAGAGTTTTAGGCCATGTTCCTAGCATTCAGCATCACATTATACTTAAAATATTTAGTGGCTATTGGTAATCGGGTTGGCTATTGGGTTTCTGTCCAAGGAATCATTCTGATTATTATCTTCCTTTAAAGCCTATTGGCTGAAATAATGTCTCAGTGATTTAAGCTGCCTTGTTCTGAGAATTCCTTTTTAATCTGTTTAACTTTTCCTGAAGAAAGAGACTACAAGATAAGATTTTCAGGAGGATTTTTTTATTTGGATTATTTCATTTATTACCTGTGACTTGCAGGTCAAAGAGCTAAATTACTTAATAATCAAGTAACATAAATTAAAGTAAATAGGCACTTGTGGAGTCTTTCAATCAAAATGGCATGGTTACTTCATGCTTGGAGAATTCTTCCTTTCCTAACACATAGCAATGATGGATAAAATATAAAAAGAGGAAATGTATGAAAGATAGCTATACTCAAAATGAGATAAATATCTCCATGGATAAGAAACTGGACAGAAACTCAAAAAAATTAAAAGCAAGGTTAGTATCATTGGTCTGTTACACTCCTGGTCTAGATGTAGGCAGAGGTGGAAAAGTGTTCAATTATTTTAGAAAAGCAGAGACTAAAAGTCCTTCATAGGAGTGTAAAGAACTAGATCTAGGCTTGCTACTCAGAAGAAGGGGCTGGTATATAGCACTGGAGTTGGGGGTTAGTCTTTTCTTCATTGAAAGAAGGCTGAAAGCAGCTTCATCATTGCTTAGGCTTATGATTTGTGTAAAGCTGTTTACCAAGGAAGTGGGAGGAAGCAGACATATCCTAGCATCTAGGACTTAAACTAAATAAGTGGCTTGCTCAACAATTATATCTTCAATATCACCAATATCCTATTAGGACAGAGACCTAAGCCATAGTTCTGAACTTCAGGGTAGGGGTGGGAGTTTTTATGAGTACAGGCAACTAAAAATGTAGAGAGGGTCAGTGAAGAGAAATATATATATAAGGTAATAAAGAAAATGTTGTCAACTCAACAAAAAGTAGGAATGGATAAAACAGAAGCCAAGTAAAAAGGTTTGGTAAAACGTAAAAAGAAAAGAAAATGCCAGAAACACGTGAAAAGAAATCATTAATCACAACCAATGTAAATTAAAGAAAACTTTTATAACACAGGATCCTTCAGATTGGATGAAAAAATAACAAAATGCAACTGCATACACTTTATAAGAAACTCATCTAAAAGAAAAACAGAAAGAATAAAAATACAGGAATTAAGAAAAACAAGTTAGGCAAATCCTAGGCAAAATTAATATCAGACAAAAATTGATTTTAAACAAATAGCATTAATGGTGATAAAGAAGGACACCACCTTTTGAAAAGAGAAACAGTATATTTTATAGGCAGACTATTATTACTAATAAAATAATTCAACAAGTATCAAGATACAAGATAAATATTAAGACAGCAAGGGAACACTAATACACTGTAATTACACTGACAAATATATGATGTAAAAAATCCACTCACAAATTATTTTAGTAAACAGAAATCTTGACATCATAAAGACCTAAGTAGGAAAAGCAAAAATTTTTATGTGAATGAATATAGAACCTGAGAGCAGGGAAGGATTTAATAAACATGATGTAAGAACGACAAATCATAAAGAAAAGTATTGATAAATGCATTAAAATGAAGACTTCTGTGCATCAAAAGACAGTTCACTGAATGTGAGATATTTGCAGTGTATTTAGCTGGCAAACGATTCAGAATATATTGGAAACATATACACAAATAAGAAAAAGGCTAACAACCCAATTAGAAACATTGGAAATATATAAGCAGGCAATTCACAAAAGAGAACGACTGAATTGTTAAGAAACAGGCTCCTCTTCACTAATTAGGAGCGAAATTCAAATTAAAGCAATCAGATACCACTTTTCACCTATCACACTGGCAAAGTTTTAAAACTCTTGACTTCCAGATTTGTGAATGTGGGGAACATAGAACAGACGGAGTGCAAAGTGGCATAGACATTTTTGGCGAGCAGTTTGCCAATGTCTAGTCAAACTGAAGATGAGCTTCCTGTTAGTGAGAGTCTTGGGAGTCTTAGGGTGAGGCTGAGCCCCTATCCTGTCCTCCTGTATGTTTTTTTTTCTTTGCTTAAATTTATTTTGGTATCATTAATCTACAATTACATGTGCAATATTATGGTTATTAAACTACCCCCTTCATCAGGTCCCCCCCACCAACCCCATTACAGTCACTGTCCATCAGCGTAGTGAGATGCTATAGAGTCACTACGTGTCTTCTCTGAGTTGTACAGCCCTCCCCGCGCACCCCCAACATTATGTCTGCTAATCGTAATGCCCCTTTTACCCTATTATCCCTCCCTTCCCACCCATCTTCCCCAGTCCCTTTTCCTTTGGTAACTATTAGTCCCTTCTTGGGTTCTGCGAGTCTGCTGCTGTTTTGTTCCTTCAGTTTTTTTCTTTGTTATTATACTCCACATATGAGTGAAATCATTTGATACTTGTCTTTTTCGGCTTGGCTTATTTCACTGAGCATGATACCCTTTAGCTCCATCCATGTGTTGCAAATGGTAGGATTTGTTTTCTTCTTATGGCTGAATAATATTCCATTGTGTATATGTACCACCTCTTCTTTATCCATTCATCTACTGATGGACACTTAGGTTGCTTCCATTTCTTGGCTATTGTAAATAGTGCTGCGATAAACATAGGGGTGCATATGTCTTTTTCAAACTGGGCTGCTGCATTCTTAGGGTGAATTCCTAGGAGTGGAATTCCTGGGTCAAATGGTATTTCTATTTTGAGTTTTTTGAGGAACCTCCATACTGCTTTCCACAATGGTGGAACTAATTTGCATTCCCACCAGCAGTGTAGGAGGGTTCCCTTTTCTCCACATCCTCGCCAACATTTGTTGTTGTTTGTGTTTTGGATGTTGGCCATCCTCACTGGTGTGAGGTGATATCTCACTGTGGTTTTAGTCTGCATTTCTCTGATGATTAGCGATGTGGAACATCTTTTCATGTGCCTGTTGGGCATCTGAATTTCTTCTTTGGAGAAGTGTCTATTCATGTCCTCTGCCCATTTCTTAATTGGATTATTTGCTTTTTGTTTGTTAACGTGAGTGAGTTCTTTATATATTTTGGATGTCAACCCCTTATCAGTTACGTCATTTATGAATATAGTCTCCCATACTGTAGGATGTCTTTTTGTTCTACTGATGGTGGCCTTTGCTGTACAGAAGCTTTTCAGCTTGATATAGTCCCACTTGTTCATTTTTGCTTTTGGTTCCCTTGCCCGGAAAGATATGTTCTTGAAGAAGTCGCTCATGTTTATGTCCAAGAGATTTTTGTCTAGGTTTATTCTAAGCATTTTATGGTTTCATGACTTACATTCAGGTCTTTGATCCAACTTGAGTTTACCTTTGTGTATGGGGTTAGACAGTAGTCCAGTTTCATTCTCTTACATGTAGCTGTCCAGTTTTTCAAACACCAGCTGCTGAGGAGGCTGTCATCTCCCCATTGTATATCCAAGGCTCCTTTATCAAATATTAATTGACTGTATATGTTTGGGTTAATGTTTGGATTTCTATTCTGTTCCGCTGGTCTGTGGGTCTGTTTTTGTGCAAATACCAAATTGTCTTGATTACTGTGGCTTTGTAGTAGAGCTTGAAGTCAGGGAGCGTAATTCCCACTGTTTTATTCCTCCTTGTCAGGATTGCTTTGGTTATTCGGGGTCTTTTGTGGTTCCATATGAATTTTAGAATTATTTGTTCCAGTTCATTGAAGAAAGCTGTTGGTAGTTTAATAGGGATTGCATTGAATCTGTAGATTACTTTAGGTAGTATAGCCATTTTGACAATATTTATTCTTCCTAGCCAAGAGCATGGGATGCATTTCCATTTGTTAGTGTCCTCTTTAATTTCTCTTAGGAGTGTCTTGTAGTTTTCAGAGTACAGGTCTTTCACTTCCTTTGTTAGGTTTATTCCTAGGTATTTTATTCTTTTTGATGCAATTGTGAATGGAATTGTTTTTCTGATTTCTCTTTCTGTTAGTTCATCGTTAGTGTATAGGAAAGCAACAGATTTCTGTGTGTTCATTTTGTATCCTGCAACTTTGCTGAATTCATTATTCAACTGATATTAGTTCTAGTAGTTTTGGAGTGGAGTCTTTAGGGTTTTTTATGGACAATATCATGTCATCTGCTAATAGTGTCACTTTAACTTCTTCTTTACCAATCTGGATGCCTTGTATGTCTTTGTTTTGTCTGATTGCCATGGCTAGGAGCTCCAGTACTATGTTGAATAACAGTGGAGAGAGTGGGCATCCCTGTCGTGTTCCCGATCTTAGATGAAAAGCTTTCAGCTTCTCGCTGTTAAGTACGATGTTAACTGTTGGTTTGTCATATAACCTTTATGATGTTGAGGTACTTGCCATCTATACCCATTTTGTTGAGAGTTTTAATCATGAATGGATGCTGAATTTTGTCAAATGCTTTTTCAGCATCTATGGAGATGATCATGTGGTTTTTATTCTTCTTTTTGTTGATGTGATGGATGATGTTGATGGATTTTCGAATGTTGTACCATCCTTGCATCCCTGGGATGAATCCCACTTGATCATGGTGTATGATCCTCTTGATGTATTTTTGAATTCGGTTTGCTAATATTTTGTTGAGTATTTTTGCATCTATGTTCATCTGGGATATTGGTCTGTAATTTTCTTTTTTGGTGAGGTCTTTGCCCGGGTTTGGTATTAGAGTGATGCTGGCTTCATAGAATGAGTTTGGAAGTATTCCCTCCTCTTCTATTTTTGGAAAGCTTTAAGGAGAATGGGTGTTATTTCTTCTCTATATGTCTGGTAGAATTCAGAGGTGAATCCTTCTGGTCTGGGGATTTTGTTCTTGGGTTGTTTTTCATTACCGCTTCAATTTCGTTGCTGGTGATTGGTCTGTTTAGTTTTTCTGTTTCTTGCTTGGTCAGTCATGGAAAGTTGTATTTTTCTAAGAAGTTGTCCATTTCTTCTAGGTTTTCCAGCTTGTTAGCTTATATATTCTCATAATATTCTCTTATAATTCTTTGTATTTCTGTGGGGTCCGTCGTTATTTTTCCTTTCTCATTTGTGATTCTGTTTATGTGTGTAGATTCTCTTTTTCTCTTAATTAGTCTGGCTACTGGTTTATCTATTTTGTTGATTTTTTTTCAAAGAACCAGCTCTTGGTTTCATTGATTTTTTTCTATTGTTTTATTCTTCTCAATTTTATTTATTTCTTCTCTGATCTTTATTATGTCCCTCCTTCTGGTGAGTTTGGGCCTCATTTGTTCTTCTTTTTCCAATTTCAGTAATTGTGTCTTTAGACTATTCATTTGGGAATGTTCTTCCTTCTTTAAATAGGCCTGGATTGCAATATACTTTCCTCTTAGAACTGCCTTTGCTGTGTCCCACAGAAGTTGTGGCTTTGTGTTATTGTTATCATCAGTTTCCATATATTCTTTGATTTCTGTTTTGATTTGGTCATTAACCCATTGATTAATTAGGGGAATGTTGTTAAGTCTCCATGTATTTGTGAGCGTTTTTTATTTCTTTCTAAAATTTATTTCTAGTTTTATACCTTTGTGATCTGAGAAGTTGATTGGTAGAATTTCAATATTTTTGACTTTACTGAGGTTCTTTTTGTGGCCTAGCATGTGGGCTATTCTGGAAAATGTTCCATGTGCACTTGAGAAGAATGTGTATCCTGTTGCTTTTGGGTGTAGAGTTCTGTAGATGTCTTTTAGGTCCATCTGTTCTAGTGTGTTGTTCAGTACCTCTGTGTCTTTACTTATTCTCTGTGTGGTTGATCTGTCCTTTGGAGTGAGTGGTGTGTTGAAGTCTCCTAAAATGAATGCATTGCCTTCTATTTCCTCCTTTAATTCTGTTAGTATTTGTTTCACATATGCTGGCGCTCCTGTGTTGGGTGCATATATATTTATAATGGTTATATCTTCTTGTTGGACTGACCCCTTTATCATTATGTAACGGCCTTGTTTATCTCTTGCTACTTTCTTCGTTTTGAAGTCTATTTTTTCTGATACAAACACTGCAACACCTGCTTTTTTCTCCTTGTTGTTTGCATGAAATATCTTTTTCCATCCCTTCACTTTTAGTCTGGTATGTCTTTGGGTTTAAAGTGAGTCTCTTGAAGGCAGTATATAGATTGGTCTTGTTTTTTTATCCATTCAGTAACTCTATGTCTTTTGACTGGTGCATTTAACCCATTTACATTTAGGGTGATTATGGATAGGTATGTACTTATTGGCATTGCAGGCTTCAGATTCGTGGTTACTAAAGGTTTAAGGTTAACTTCCCTACTATCTAAAAGTCTAACAACTCACTTAATATGTTATTATAAACAAAATCTAAAGGTTCCTTTTTTGTTTGTTTGTTTGTTTCCTTCCTCCTTTTTATTCCTCCTCCAATCTTTACATATTAGGTATCATATTCTGTACTGTTTGTCTATCCCTTGATTGACTTTGGGGATAGTTAATTTAATTTTGCATTTTATTAGTAATTAGCTGTTCTATTTTCTTTACTGTGGTTTCATCACCTCTGTTGACAGCTATTAAACCTTAGGAACACTTCCATCTATAGCAGTCCCTCCAAAATACACTGTAGAGATGGTTTGTGGGAGGCCAATTCTCTCAGCTTTTGCTTATCTGGGAATTGTTTATTCCTCCTTCAAATTTAAATGATAATCTTGCTGGATAAAGTAATCTTGGTTCAAGGCCCTTCTGCTTCATTGCATTAAATACATCATGCCACACCCTTCTGGCCTGTAAGGTTTCTGTTGGGAAGTCTGATGATAGCCTGATGGGCTTTCCCTTGTATGTGATATTATTTCTCTCTCTGGCTGCTTTTAATAGTCTGTCCTTGTCCTTGATCTTTGACATTTTAATTACTATATGTCTTGATGTTGTCTTCCTTGGGTCCCTTGTATTGCGAGATCTGTGCACCTCCATGGCCTGAGAGACTATCTCCTTCCCCAGATTGGGGAAGTTTTCAGCAATCACCTCCTCAAAGACACTTTCTATCCCTTTTTCTCTCTCTTCTTCTTCTGGTACCCCTATAATGCAAATATTGTTCTGTTTGGATTGGTCACATAGTTCTCTCAATATTCTTTCATTCTTAGAGATCCTTTTTTCTCTCAGTACCTCAGCTTCTTTGTCTTCCTCTTCTCTAGTTTCTATTTCATTTATCATCTCCTCCACCATATCCAATCTGCTTCTAATACTGTCCATTGTGTTCTTCAATGATTGGATCTCCGACCGGAATTCATTCCTGAGTTCTTGAATATCTTTCTGTACCTCCATGAGCATGTGAATGATTTTTATTTTGAACTCCCTTTCAGGGAGAGTCATATGGTCCATATCATTTAAATCTTTCTCAGGAGTTGTATTCATAATTTTACTCTGGACCAGGTTCCTTTGGCGTTTCATATTTGTGTATCGCGCCCTCTAGTGCCAAGAAGCTCTCCTCTCTGGAGCTGCTCAGCCCCTGAAGCATTGTCGGGGATTGTAGGGGAGTGATATTGGTTCCTCTGGGGAGGAAAGGGCTGTTTCCTGGTTCCTGGCTGCTATGCCTGTCTCCACTGTCTGAACCAGTGGGCTGAGCACACAGGTATAAGCCTCTGTGCTTTGTGTTTTTAGTTGCTGTAGACAGATCTTCCCTCTGGCTGGCCTAACACCAGAGTAGGGTTTCCTGGTTTGCAAGCCTTGTGGGGCTGGCCAGGAGAAAGGTGCACTAGTCTGCCTGTCACAGAAGTGTTTCTTGGAGCTGTGTAGGCAGCCAGGGAGCTGGTGCACCTGAAGATCGTGAAAACTCTCAATCTGCTGGGCAGAGTGCACCCGGACAATTTTGTCTACCTGTCCTTTCTCCTGAACAGTAAGTTCTGTGCAATCCTTGCCGCTTTAACAGCCCTCTTGCTAAGGACTTCTTTGTTAGCAAGTCTCTCAGACTGCCCACCTTTATTTTGTCCCAGAGCAGCTGGGTATGGATCCCTGCTTTCACAAGCAGCTGGAATCTTAGTCTCTCCAGGAATTCTGCCTGTCTTAGCTTTCCAACCCCCTAATTACAAGAAAATCATGCAAGCACCATGATGTAGGTTTGGGCTCCCAGAGCAGATCTGCAGAGTTAGGTATTCAGCAGTCCCAGTTCTCCACTCCCTCTCTGCTCTGTTCTTGTTCCTCCTGCTGGAGAGCTGGGGTGGGGGACGGGCTTGGATCCCACAGGACCACAGCTTTAGTACGTTACCCTTTTCCGTGAGGGCTGCTCTTGTCTCCAGGTGTATGCAGTTTGTTGCCGTCCTCTTTCCCATTGCTCTTTCAAGGGTAGTTGTAGTAGCTTTATTTTCATATTATATGCGGTTTTAGGAGGAAGCCTCTGTCTCACCTCTCACACCGCCATCTTTTCCTCCTGTATGTTTTAAGTTTTACTGTCCAATGTTGCTTCTGACTTGAGTGAGGGTAAACTGGGTTTTAGAATTAGAAAATATACCTGGCTGCAGATATAAACACATTCTCTAAAGTTGGCTTTATTTATTAATGATAATCTTTTTTTTGGCTTTATGTATTAATAATAATTTTTTACCCTTAAAATGAAAAAAAAAACCACTCTTGATTGATTGATAACCTGAGTGAGGAAAGAAGGTGCTATTTATTGGAGGTTCCTCACCACCAAACACCCATCATTTTACTTTTATGTGTATGCACTAGAGAAACAATCACGTGAATATACAAGGACATAGTTACAAGAATATTTAAGGCAGCTCTATAGGAGTAAAATTGGACACCACCTCAATTTTTCTCAATAGAAGGAGGGATAAATACAATGAACTAGACCTACATATATTTTAGCACCTCACAAAATATGTGGAATGAAAACAATAACTTGCAAGATGATATGTACTGTGTGAGACCATGTACATAAAAATTTAAAACACATAAAATAATATACTGTACAAATACATAAGAAGAAGAAAAGTATAAAGAAATCTTTCGGAATGATTATACCAGTTTAGGAGCATGGTTACCACTGTGCAGCCAGGTAGGAAAGGGAGTGAGATTGTGTGAACATACAAAGAGAATTTTGACTATATAAAGCTGTGTTTCTTAAAAAGATCTAGAGCAAAGCTGGCAGGGTATTAAAGTTGGTTAGATATGGGTAGTGGGTACATGGTTGTCTGTTATATAGTTTTCTGTACTTTTTTCTGTGCTTAAATTATTTAATAACAAAAAAGATACTCAGAATAAAGCATTAATATACCGACCTCAATTTCTCACTGAAAATACTTAAGAATGTCTTTTGATCATGAATGCTGTTGAGTGAACTTGATTTTCCCCGTTTCGTTTTGCTTTTTAAATCAAGCCTTAAGCGCATCCCTTCCTTGATCTTGGCCTGAATATCCTCATTTATAAATCAGAGGAGGTCAGGCTGAATGATCCTTAAGTATAGTTCTGTATTGTTCTTGCTCTGTTGTTCTGTGAGATTGAGATGCTTTCCACAAGTCAGATGTTGAAAGGTAAGTTATACAGTAGCAGCCTAAGGCCTACGATCTTTGGGAAAACCCATTATTTTCCCCCACTCGATCCTAGGCTTCTCTGCTAGTCTAGTTTTATGTCTGCTCTCACCTCCACGCTCTGCTTAATTGACACCTTAGCTGGCCTAGTACAGGTGGGTAATGACAGCAAGGTGCCAGGCATTTGCCTATGCAGTAATGACCTCCCATCCATGTATTAGTGCCAGCTGCATTTCTCAGACAAGTGTGCACACTGGGCAATCTTTTTCTATTTATACAGTAAGGATTGCTCTGTCCCAGCTCAGAAAGCCTCAACATTCACACCCTCATGCTGCTTCCTGAGTGCTGTCCCTGTTCTCTCTGACTAGTCTTATTTTTCAGTTACTCCTCTGTGCACCATTTGAAGCTTCAGCCCTGGTCCTCCCATTAAATGCAGACTGCTCTCACCCCTGCACTTCAGCCCAGTCTGGCTCTGTAAAAACTGACCTTTGCCAGGTTCTCCTGATGAGGTCTTGCCTTTAGCCTGTTCCCTCTGGATCTGTTGGATCCTTGTCTGTCCTGGACCCTGCTCTTGCCTCCCTGTGACCCTCTTGCTCTTGTGACCTCTCTTGCCTTTGTCACACTGGTCTGGCCCCACCAGCCCCAGTCCACGCTTCCTAGGTGGCTGCCTTGAAAGGCAATTTGAATATCATTTGATTCCAGCCTCCAAAGCTGAAAGTAACCTGCCTGCCTGCCTTAGATAAAACAAGGTGTCATAGTAATCTCAGCCTGGACCAGAAGCTCTTCTAAACGAGCTAATATCATTTCAAAAACAAGTCATTTTTTTAGAAATACTTAAGAGGCACCTAATGTGATTTTTAAAATAGTCTTTTTAAGAAATACAAAAATAATGTGTATTATGTAATACAGACAAGCAAAAAGAAGATAATAAAAAGTACTTACAATCCCACTGCTGAGAGACAACTACTAATGTGTTTCTGCATATCCTTCGCGGTTTTCTCTCTCTCTTTATATGTATATGAAAGTCATTATATGTGTGTGCGTGTACATATATATGCCCATATACACCCCCACACACATATATATACACATACACACATACATACACACACCATTAGAACTTTTTTTTACCAAACATGGCCAGATTATGTATGATGTTTTCCCATTTAATGATACATAATGGCCATCTTTCCATGTCATTATATATTCTTCTACAACATTTTCAATGACTGCATATTGTCTATTTTGGACCTAATAAGATATAATTTAACCATTCTTCAACTGTTGGACATTTAAATTGTTTGCAGCTACTTTTGCTATTATAAATAATTATGTATTTATCTCTCTCTGGCTAAATCTTTGTGCCACTCTCTGATAAATTCTTGAGGATCAATTCCTGGAAATAAAACACTTGTTCAAAGAGCATGCATATTTCGAAGGCCTTTGAAATGTATAGCCAGACTGACTTTGAAAAAGTTTGCGTTAATACACACACTAACCAGCATATAAGAGACAGACTTTCTGGAAACTCTTACCACATTATTATCTATGTTTTAAATCTCTAACAATATGTTGGAAAAAAACCTGCCATTTCATTCTTGTTTTAATTTGCATTCTTTGATTACCAATGCTTTTTTTACTTTACCATATGCTTACTGGCCACTTGTATTTCTTTTTCGATGACTTGCCTATTTTTTTAGTGTGTTTGTCACATTGATTTGTAATATCTTTTAATGAGGTTTTTTTAAAAGCACAGGTATGAAATGGCTTCACTGCATTCATCATAGACAATTTTACTTACAATCGGGAACAGGATATTTTGCCCTTTTATAATTTCAGCAACATTGGAAGTCAGTTCTTGATTATTAAGGTTCTGGGGAGTCTGGACTTGCCTGGAGACAATGGAGAGCCACTGAAGGTTTATGTGATGAGGAATCGAGTGATAAAGTGAATAAAGTGATAAACTGTTTGCCCTACCTTACCCAGTTGATTATTAAATAGCCTGTGTAAAACTGAGCTCCTGGATACATTGGCATCAAGAAGGATATTTCAACAAGACATATTTTTAGAAATAACATGTATTTCTTCTAATTAAACAGAGTTGCATTTGCTGTTTCTAAAAGAAAGCTGTGGAAAGAAACTTTAGATTGTCATATCACAAGGAGTATTGGTATATGGTCATGGTTAACCAAATCAATCTGGTTTAACAATAATATTAATAATAAATAGCAATAAAACTGTGTGAAACATTTGTTTTAACTTTGAATCAATCCTGACTGAAGAAAATCTTTCTGGGGCAACAAACTGCCCTCCGAGGAGGTGGGTTTTCTGCTCATAAGATCTCAGAAAATTCTCCTTTCCATTTTTCTCACTCTTCTTATTGGTAGATTGGTTTTGGGTATAGATGTTGTAGGGAGAGTGTCTGCATGATTGGTTATAAAGCTGGTAGAAACTGTCAGACAATCCTTTTCCAGTTGAGAAGGCTTTAGTCTTGCATATTTTCCCGTTAAGGAGAGGAGGAATTATTTGCTTGGCATCAGTATCGATACTCCTGCTCGCAGTACTTTTTACTACACTATTTCCTAGCAAGCCTGCCCTGCCCTGATTAAACTGAAAGATTTCTTGAGATAAAGCCATATGGAAGATGGTAAACCTCAGGCCCAAAGTGACTTTAACACTAAGCCACTAGGAGACCTTTATTACGGTTAATTGTCATTGACTTCATCTCCTTTGCTATCTGAAGTAAACAGGCTTCCCCTAAATGTAGTTTATTCAGAAATTTATATTGCTAATTTTTCTCCAAATTTGCTCAGTATTTTCGGTTCCAGAGGACCCTAAGGAGATAGAGTTTTGTCTTGAAAAGTCAGAATTTATTATTAATGTTATACCAGGGAAGGGAGATGAATTTATTTAGCGGCATCTGAAAATAGAATTGCCTCAACGTTGACGCCTGCTGCAGATGCTAACTGATGACTACGAAGCACCTGGCACATGCTTTGCATTTCGCTTCATTTATCCGTTCTTCATATTCTGGTGCTTTAAGATGCATGGAGCACATTTGCAGGGTATTCTACTCTTGGCTTGGAGCCAGGCAGATGTCATTGATTATTTGTTAAGCATCCGTACTACGTGGGGAACTGTACAAATCACAGCGTGAAATTGTGAGAAAGAACACAAGTGTGTAGATTTCAGCCAGAAATCCTGCATTTGAATATTGGCTTTGTCAGGTTCCTAGTTTTGTGACCTTGAGTGAATTACTTAACTTGCCTGAGATTCATTATCTTTAACTCCGTAAAATAGGAGTCTCTGTAAAATAATAGCAGTCCTATGTAACTGAGGGGGTTGATGTGTGGTTCTGATGTGTTGTTCTTTGGGCTAGAGTTCTGCAAACCAGTGTGTCTCTGCATGCTGCAGGCAAAGGACGGCCCTTACCACAGGAACAGTGGGCAGCATCCTTTTCGCTTCACAGAGTACCTCCCAATACTTCTGCCATCATTTCTTTTACTTGAGGATAAAGCCTTTTGTTACACAACCAGAAGCTCTGCTTAAAAGGGTGATTACATTTGGAACAGAAAATGTGAGCATGAACTTTGGAATCAGACCCATTCAAGTGCTAACTGTGTGACCTTGGAAAAGACATATAACCTCTCTGAACCTCAATTGCTTCAACTGTAAATTGGAGATGAATAATAGTACCTACTTTTATAGGGTTGTTGGGAGGTTTGAATGAGATGAAATATGCAAAGTTCCTAGTGGAGGGTAGGCATTCACTTCATGATAGTTCCTTTGGGAGCAGAGTGGATGTCCACAATGCTCTTCCACTCTTAAATTTTAATCTATTATTTTAAGGCTGGCAGGAACTGAATGAGCCCTGGGAATGGGGCAACTAGTTTTCTCTTTCTGCAGTCACGAGGAGATGGTTTGGTGAAGGATAAAAAGAATAACAAGCAATCTTTTGAAACCTCAGTCATCTATCAGTAAAATTGGGCTGATTGTAGAGCTAAAGAAACTCAGGTCTAGAGCAAGGCAAGATGGGGGAGGAGATTTGTCCATGGTGAACCAATTTGTAAGTGGTAGAGCTGGGATTAAATCCAGGCAGGCTAACCCCAAAGTCTGTGCGATTTCCACTGATTTTAAGCAGCCTCAAATAGCTGTAGAGTTTCATGGCACTTCTCGTGGCAGCTAATGGGAGAGGGGTCTATGTAGATTCTCCCTGCAGGCATTCCAGCCTCTGATCACCAGGTCTGTCCCTACTGAGGGTGCTTCCTGAAAATGGTAGTTTCGCCTGAGTTGCCTTTCCCTCCATAACCATCTTGTTGAAGTTCCCAGGGGCTGCTAAGCTTTTGGCCAAGGGAAAAAACTCCTCTGTGGAAGAAAGTATTAAGTCAAATCTCTTTGCTCTATTCAGTGGCTATGACTGTGAGGGAATGAGGTAAGTGGGTTCTCTTTCTCTTTCTCTCTGGTTTCCCTTCACACTTGCCACCATTACTCACAGATGGCCTAGCAGGGCATGGAGAGGGTGTGTCCCTCGGGCAGTGCTGTTGGCTATGTCTGTGGCCCAGAGGGGACTGAGTCTCACTATCTTGACCTATCTAAATTCAAGAACCTGTCCAGAATCCGTTTCCAGCTTGCCCTTTTCTGTAAGTGTAAAACCCCTCAACTCTGACTTTGGCCTTTTTCCTAGCTTCCTATCTCCTTAAAACTGTATCTCTCAGTGAAATAAGCCAGGCAGAAAAAGACAAGAATCAAATGATTTCACTCATCTGTGGAGTATAAGAACAAAGAAAAAAACTGAAGGAACAAAACAGCAGCAGACTCACAGAACCCAAGAATGGACTAACAGTTACCAAAGGGAAAGGGACTGGAGAGGATGGGTGGGAAGGGAGGGACAAGGGGGAAAAAGGGGCATTACGATTAGCAGATGTAATGTAGGGGGGGCACGGGAAGGGCTGTACAACTCAGAGAAGACAAGTAGTGATTCTATAGCATCTCACTACGCTGATGGACAGTGACTGTAATGAGGTATGTGGTGGGGACTTGATGATGTGGGGAGTCTAGTAACCATAATGTTGCTCATGTAATTGTAGATTAATGATACAAAAACAAAACTGTATCTCTAAGACTCACCCTCCTGACTCCCCTCAGGGAAACTTCCTCAATTAGCTCATTTCCTGACCCTGACCCCTGACAATTTGGTTATAGGACACCTACTGTAGGTCTCTCCCAGAGAGCAAGGCTTACCTATTTTTCCTGCCTGATCTCCTACGAGTCTTATACACAACTTCAGCTCCAGCCAGACTCCCCTGCCTATTACCAGACCACTTTCATCCCTGTACCTGGCATCATTCTGCTGTTTCTCTCTCTTCCCATTACCTACACCATGAGTGCCTTCTCTCTGCTTATCTACTGCACTCATTTTTCAGGTCTCTGATCAGATACAACCTCATGTATAGTGACTATCCTTCATATTGGAACCACAGAGATTGTTACCATTTCAGAGAATTGGAACCTGCAGAGCATATTTCTGTGGTTCTAAGATGTGCCATTGCTTTTAAAAACATCTTTTCAGAAAATAAAATGAAATGCTGAAACACTACATGGAATGTACAAAACAACTGTAACACAGCCTTCATTTCCAGAAGCATTAAAATGCCAAAAGAAATACATGGGTCTCAGTCTTGAAACAATATAGTGGCCTATACCATCTTTTCCAACATCGTTTATAGATTGGGATGAACTATCCTCTGTCTCCTGTCAGCATGTCTTGTCTCCCCAGCGAAGTGGTCCATTCATTGAAGGAAAGGGCTTCTTGCTTTTTTCTTATTCCTTTTTGTTTTTTTCATCCTCTCTCCAGATTCCATCCATATTCCTTCAGCTCCTTGGCTCTGATCACAAAGCATAGTATGTCCTCAGCAAATCCTCAGGGAATTGGATTGATTGAATCTAGTGAGCTTGAATCATCTGTCTCCTGTTGAGCCAAAACCAGTATGAAATCTTATTCTCTCAAGACAGAGATTTAAGACCATCTTAGATCTATTCTCTCTTTTATTTTTAACACTGTTTATGCTAGTGTATTTGCTATGCTTCTCATTCCTTTGACTTTGTATTCATATCACTCCTCCTGCACAGTCAGGTAACAACCAAGAAGGGCCTTGCAGGGAGCACTGTGAATGGGCTGTCACTGTAACTGTTCCCTTTCTCTCCCTGTAGATGCTCCTCCAGCCCCACGATGGCCGGGCCCTGCAGGTGCATTGTCAAGGGGCCTCCTGAGGTTTCCTTCCTGTCAAGTAGTGCCAGCATCATAGCGCTTTGCCTTCGACTCCAAGCCATTAATGGAGAACATATTCATTAGAAATGGAACATATGTTCATTAAAATCAATTCATATGAAAAAATACAGCACTCTTCAGCAGGGAGGAGATTAAGGAGATTTGCAACCTGAGAAATAATTGACTTGTTGAAACCTCCTCCAACCATAGGATCAGCCCTTTCTTAAAAGCTCTAAAGAGTAGTTAATATGGTGTTCTTGACAAAAGTGCTTATTAGTACTGGCTTATGGATCCATAGTATTCATCAAGGTCTTTCCGAGGCTCTGTCTGGCAAAAACATTAGGTTATTGTTGTTGTGTAGCCCATGTTTGGTGCCAGTGTAGCTGTTGGGTCCATTAACTGGGAATGTAAAGGCAGGGTGCTATATATTCTCTGGGTATTTCAGTCAAGTTGCCTTTCTTGCTTCTTATAAAATACCACGTTCTTGACTGAGCTCATTGGCAAAGGAGGAAGAGTAGTAAGTGTGCAGGAGACAGATCATGTTCTGTACGCTGGCAACTGTCAAGGAGACAAGAGCCAGTGAGCTCAGATCAGTGAAAAAGGGAAAGACAAGGTAAAAGGTTAACTTTCAGCACCTGCTGGAGACAATTTCCTGCTGAAGTATCTTTCAGGAATTCCCAACTGTCAGTAAGTGTGGGTGAGGATGACAGCGGGCTAGAGGAGGTAAATACGGATGAAGATGTGTATCCAAAAACAAAAACTGCGTGGAGAAACTGAGAAAGAACATTTGTGCAGGGGGCCGTGTGGGGCATGGTTCTTTTTTATTCAGGTTACCTGCAGCCTGTGCTTGAAAGTGGTGTTTCCTAAAAAGGCAATACAGCACTGTGTTTACCAACAGAGGCCTGGGAGTCAGGCTGTCAGCTTCTACCACTTACTAGCTGGATTACCTGAGTCTGTGCCTTGGTTTCTTTATCTGTAAAATGATATACAAAAGTACCTACCTCTTGAGGTTGTGTGAAGATTAAATGAGTTGATGTATGGGAAGTGTTAAGAACAGGGCTCAATGCACAGTGACTACTACATAAGTCGTTTTGATTATGTGTTTTAGGTTTAGGATGACTTTCTGAGTCCATTCCCCTTCTGCTGCAGCTGTTCTTCCTCTGTGTTAGGCTTGGCAGGCATTCCCTATTTTGTTCTTGATTTCTTTTGTTAAAAAGTAAACACACTGAAAGCCTCTATCTTTGTGTATCTGACAGGAAGTAATGAGGTAAGACAAAAACTTCCTTAGAGCAAAAGATATATCACAGACCACAAGTTTGCAGGTGCGATAGTTCTGACTGGCTAGAGCCAAATCCTGTGTCCACTTAGAGTCACAGATCATTATAGTCAGTGATAAAAAGGGCAAATTTCATCTATGTGTCAGATGTACATCTAACAAGATGTATCTTTCAGTGACATCTTTGGAGCCCTGTTAGGTTTCTTAAGTCTTTCATATCACTAGAGGAAGGAAAAATAGAGAAGTTAAAGCAAGACAGGACAATGGCACAGCAAGGTGTGTTAATAGAATTTGGGTGTTTCCTTCTTGGGAGTAAGGTTCCTCATTCTTAATTTGCTTCATCTGTTGCTTTTTCCTGACCTCTGCAGGCACAAAGCTGAAGATTCTGACCCTGAATTCAAGGGCTTCTATTTTTTCTCTTTTTTTTTGCAGAAGTAATCTCATATTTATATCACTGACACTTTCAGAAGACTTGTTTGTTTTTTAAATAAATGTTTATTGTGTTTCTGCTGTGTGTCTGTCACTATTTCTTTTGATCTTTATATCAAGTTCTGAGGGGCTGGTATTATCCTTGTTTTACAGGGAAACTGAGTTTAAGGGAGATTTTGAGGTATCCGAGATCACGTAGTACTTTATTGTTGTGGTGGCATTTCCCGAAATGGGAATCCCTTTTTTGCTACTATTTTTATAGGACAAAATGCATACTCAATGGTAAAATGCATGAGAAGATACAAAAATGCCTAAAGAAATTAAAAATAAAAGTCAACATTTTGGTTATATAGCTGTCCAAGATTGTTTCCCTTTATCTATATATCTAGTTCTTTATCACTTTATTTGTATTTGGGTAATGCCCAAAGTATCAGTCCACATCTAATCAGGGTTGATCTGACTGTCACAAGTATTGCAGAAAGGTTCCCTTATTTGCCAATAGGCCCATTTCTGCTTGTGCATCTATCTTGCATGCTGAGCAGAAGATTTTTCAAGAGGTGGAATTGTTCTAAAAGGCCAGATACCAGTTCATCCTGAATGACATCAATTGCCCCCACTCTGTGTAGACTCTGCTTCTCTTCCACACTTCCTCTCATAGCCTGCTCTTCCAAGCCCTCTGTAAGGTACCCTGAGCAGACCAGGAGGAAAGAAAGGGTTCCACGTTGGGCATAAGGCACAATATCTCTGGTGGCCAGAATGTCAGTTTAGCCATCCTCAAGGTCAGTGCTTTCCAAATACTTGCACTGCAACCATGGCATAAACAGAAAATATTTCTATGGAACCCTCGTGTAAAAAGATGGGAGTTGTAGTGCCCAGGGACAATCAACACTGGGACCATGAGGCTGAGGGATCAATAATCTATTAGCAAACCTGTAACTCACTTGCAGTACCCCTGAGTGCTGGGGCAGCCTGACTAGGAAGCACTGCTGGTTAACAGCATTCTTCATATAGGCCCTCTTCATATAGCTTTCCTCTTTGTGTCTCTTTTGACCTCTCCTGGTTCCAACTTCCACATGGCTTCTAGCAGATCATCTATCAGACAAGGATTGGCCTACAGACTATAATTCGATTGCTGGTGATAATGTTTTGGCTCCAAGAAAGAAGAGTGGGTAGGTAACAGGTGCTGTCAGAACATGAAGTGGGCCTGTGAAGTCCCTGCTGCCCCTTTGGAAATTTTAGGCAGTTGCATTTAGGATCTAGAAAAGTACCTCATCTTAAAATAATTAAAAAAAATCTATTGTTTTTCTGATGTTTTACTTTTAGCAACAAGTGATGATGGGGGGTTATAGAGGACCAGAAAGGCTGTCCAGTGTGGTTGTAAAGAGTATGGTGCTCCAGTCTTTTCAAGTGGGGTTCTAATCCTAGCTCTGCCACTAGCCAGCTGTGTGACCTTGGGCAAGTGACTTGGCCTCTCTAAGCCTCACTTTTCTTTCTCATCTCTAAAATGGAGACAGTATAAGCAATTATGGTTGTGTGATTTCTGAACTGTAGGGGAATGAACAGCTTGCTCTTGAGGGAGTTTGAGGGGAAGCAGGGGGCTTGTGCTAGAGCCAGATTTCAGTTAAGCAAAAAAGTGTGACGTGAAGAATGAGTGTGTCAGAGTTTGCTTATCTTGAAATGGTGGTTCCAGAGAGCATAGTGGAGAAGGTTGGAAGGATGATATAGGGAAAGGAAGTACAGTGCAGTCCTAGGAGTGAGAAAGGGTTGGAACTTAAATGGAGGCATTTACATATTTTGATACTTTCTCTATTTTGCCTTTATTATAGGTAGTTGGGTATATGTTTTTTCTTCCTTACTAAAATCATAATGGTTTAAGTCCTTTTTGTAATTCCACAGGGCCATGCACTAAGACTTCAATAAAGACTTGAGTGATAAAATATATTCTCTTATCTGATGGTAATCTAATGTTTTAAAGGCATTCCGAAGATACAACCTTGTCAAAGGAAAACATTAAAATATTTAAGCAGATTATACTCATGGGTGTCCCTTATTCCTGTTTCTTAATAGTACCATACCCTGCGAAGATCTCTCAGAACATTGGTCAGGAGTGATTTCCACCTTCCCCAAACCATGCCTTCTCAGCCTTTCTGTGGTTCAGTGATCTACCTTTAATTAGAGATTCCAGCAACTGGGGCCTAGGGTAGAAGCTAGGCTCAGCAGTCTGATGTTGCCAGAAACTCCAGGGAAACCTCATGCATTACTGGGTGTGCCACTGGCCAGGCACCAGACCTCTGACACAGGTTGTATGTTTTAGCTGACAGGTGCACCACATCTACTTGCTAGAGACCATTCAGGCTCGTATTTCTCTTAACTATTGATTCAATATGGATAGTAAATATTTTAGGCTCTGTGAGCCAAGGAGTCTCTGTCACAACTAATTAACTCTGTCTTTATAGTGCAAAAGCAGCCATAGACCATATATAAACAAATGGAAATGGCTAACTTTGTTTACAACAACAGGCAGCAGACCAAATTTGGCTTGTGGGGCTATAGTTTGCAAACTCCCGGTCTAGAATATTCTATGTGTTTGTTGATTTAGTAGCCCTAACATGGCTACTTGATAATACAGGTTTGTCATTTTTAGTAGAGTCAGAGGCAGGGAATTCGCTTAGTGTGTCTTGAATGCCTGACTATAATGCCTTTTCATGCTTGAGCACACCCCTGCCACTGTCTTCCTTATGGAGTTCTACTGAATTCTTGGTAGTTTCTTCTCCTTGATGCATTTTCAGAAATTCTGATAGTGACTTTCGAGTCCCTGGGGAAATGGCCATCAAATTCCTCTTTGTCCACCTAATCTCTACTTGGCACCTGATGTTGTTCTTCTTTGCTGTCATGCCTTTCTATTATCTGAAAGATGTCCTTCCCCTTGCAATGTCCTTTTTGATTTTGTTGCTTAGCTAACCTCCCATTGGCTGCACTATGCAGTACAGCCTAACCAGAATGTGTAGTCAGAAAAAAAAGAGGGTTTTGTTTTGTTTTTTGTTTTTGTGAGCAGGGAGTAGCTTTCTCCTACTGAGCTTGGCTGACACTGGCCTCCTGATTAGATCTTCTCATACTGTACCAAAAAGCTATCTGTAAAATGCAATGTGGGATACTAGATGGGACCTTGAAACAGTAAAAAGAGATTAGTGGAAAAACTGGTGAAATCCAGTCGTTTAGTTAATAGGAATGTGCCAGTGTTAATTTCTTACTTTTGCTGAATGTACCGTAGTTACATAAGATGTTAACATTAGGGCAAACTGAGTGAAGTGTATATGAGAACT
The DNA here is from genome assembly GCA_029783875.1 of Phataginus tricuspis. Lineage (NCBI taxonomy): Eukaryota > Metazoa > Chordata > Mammalia > Pholidota > Manidae > Phataginus > Phataginus tricuspis. The sequence continues at coordinate 93,030,814 of JAQQAC010016209.1, forward strand.
CTCTGTACTGTCTCTGCAACTCTTCTGTGAATTTAAAATTATTCCAAAATACATAGTTTTTGTCTTTTAGACCTGTCTGTTTAACTGAACGCCCACCCTCACCCCTCCCACCTCATCGCTGGGCTCCATGGCAGTCTCACCTGTGATAGCATATGCAGAGTGCAGCTCCCTTGCCCCGACCCCAACTCCCACGTTGCTCCCCCAGAATGCCTTAACAAGGCCAAGGGCACTTCCAAGGTAGAGAGGAATGCGATTCTCATCATATTTCTCTCCTCTGACTATGCAGTTTTTAGAAAATAGATCCTTAACACACAGGAGCAGAGAGTGTGAAGAGTCTCTCTAGTTGTCAGTAGTAGGAAGAGTCCTCTTGGGTTCTTGGCCTAGTGGACAGAAGCTAAAACAGTTAGTTGGCAAAGACAAGAAGTGGTTGGTTGGATTGATCCCTCCTTGAGGAACAGATTCCCAGTATTCAATGTTTTCTAAACTCTTTTTCAAGCATGACCTACCCAGTGTGCTGGTGGAAGAGGGGGCCAGATGAAGTGACTTGATAGGAGGGTAAAAAGGTCCCCAGCTTCTGTTGCCCCCTAATTCATGTGGGGGTGACACAGTTCTTCACTCCTCTGAGTTAGGCCTAGGGCATTATAGGACTCCCTATTAAAATGCAAATATTGCCTAGAAGGGGAAATTAGTCAAGTAAGGCTAAACAGAGCTTGAATGAAGTGTGAGGACCTAGGCAGGGGCTGAACTGACTAGTTATGTTACTGCTTCATATGTTTAGGTCAAAACCGTTTTAAACACTCATATATGTAGTAACATTAACAAATAGCTTTAAGGAGAAATGAATAAATGAGTAGTTTTGTGGGCGGGCTGTTTTGTATACAGAAAATGATTTGATTTAGCTCCTTTCTTCCCTGAGAGAGAGGTGTGTCTAGTTCACCAATCAGAATCCAGGTGATATATGTGAAGGAAGGCAAGCAAAGGATTGATGCCCTAAGAACAGGAAGATGAGGTTGATGCTGCAGACCTGTGACATGGATATTGAGGCCCAAAAAGGCAGCAAAGGCAAGAAGGGACAGGCAGATATTCATTCATTAGTTTTATTAAACCTAGTTCTGGGACAGCATTTACTCTCTATTTTGGTTTATCCATTGTTGGAAGTGGCAGACTTTGGTCCACAGGTATTGATCAAAATCCAGGAGTCTAAAGAACAGGGGCATATCTTGCCTCTGATTGAACGTGGCATGGAGTGCTATTATATGGTCTCTAAAATGTCTTGACAATGGGGAACATTACTTTATATGCCTTGTGGCTTGCATTTCGGCAATCTTGCATGCCACACAAACCCCTTTCCACTTTACTGATAGTGTCTTGCCAGTGGGTTTCAGCCCCGGGCAAGTTCACTATGGATTCAGTGTGACCAAAGAAATGACAGTAGAACTGTCTTAGGGTGAAAAGGTTATACCCAATTTTATTTCCACAGTGGCAGGTCAATCACTAAAATCCCATCCACTCAGAGCGAGTCTGCATGCTGGTCTCTGCCTCTGGGCCTCTCGGCCAGCACAGCTGTCCTCTGGACCTCTGTCTTCGATGCTGCCACAACTCCAGCCTCTGCTCTGCTCTCCTGCAGCCTGGCAGCCGTGCCACCGTGTCGCCCAGAGCAGTGGGAGGAGCTCTTTATATAGAGCCAATAACAACACATTGCCCACATATGTTCAGTGAGCTAGCCAACCAGGGCCAGGTGAGAATCCTGGCCACAGGAAGTTTCCATAGATAGCCTAAACCTGAACTACAGGGGAGGGTTGGAGGAAAGCCAGAAAGGGAGGAAATTCCAAAGCAAAGTGAAAAATCTTAAAATTGGCATTGAAGTCCCAGGCCTAGAGGCTTGACCTCTAAACACTGTTCTTAAAGGCCAAAGGGATATGACAATCCCTAGCACAGCACTTAATATAAGATCCATGTTTAATAGATATTTGAATGAATAAATGAATTGAACAAATGCCACAACAAAAGGAGCAACTAGAAGCAAAAAGGAAATAAAATATGGCTTCTCGTGATATGGGATAGACTTCTCCAAACATAAATTCCCGCTGTGGATTTTTCATCTTTTGAAATAGGGCCATTTACAAGTAGTTAATTAATCCTCTTTTTTTCCCTGAAAAACCACTCCATGCTTATTAAATGAGGTCAGGTCATTTCTCTTACTTAAATAACTAGTTACTGTACCTTATGTACTTGTAGGTCAAAGCAATGTGATCTCATCTATATACTTTCAGGACCTTGGTCTTCGTAGACCTAAGAAAAATCTCTTTAAATCACATCATTCTCTTTAAAGATGAGAGGAAAACTTACCCCTCCCCACCCACTTTTTCAATTATCTGATTCAGATGCTTCAGGATATAATGCTAAGTCTGTAGCTGATATCTTTCTTCATTTAAGAGATGGCTGCTCGAATCATAACCTTACCCATGATACCTGAGCTGCTCACATTCTTCAAAACTCTATCATTCTAAAATTTGATTAGAGAAACGTATTCAGTTCAAGCTGCAGAACAACAAACGTAATTGAACAGGACAGGTATTTTATCTCTCTTAACTCCCACATATCAAGAAAATATGAAGATTTGAATTCAGACTATTCAAAATAGGATTTCTAATGCCCTCACTCCCACTTTCTCCCAAGAGGAGAGAGCAAATCAATTCTCGTTCATGTTTTCCTTCCTGGCCACGGCAGAAAGTATTCATCATTCTCTGGGCAGAAGGTCATGTGGTTTCCTTGAATCATGCTTTGCTTTCACATTCTGCTGTTTGATAAAGGTCCCCCTGGAGACTTTCTGGATGACGAGATCACCTCTCCAAAATGAATGCGCTCATCTTCTTTATTGCAGCTCAAGAATTCATTTGAGATCTTGGTGAAAGAAATGGCTTATAGTCTATAGCCAGTGACTGCAAGACTGTTTAGGACCAAGTAAACTGGCCCAGCCATCCCTTCTTTCTCTTCAGGAGTCCAGCAGAACTGCTTAAGTGTTAGCTATTTTGTTTTCTATTAAGAATCTACAAATAATCACCTAGGAGTCCCCAGCTTATTACCCAAGTGTTTTCTTAACTGAGGTGAAAGCATGAGCAGACTCTAATTTCATAGGCCAGTGGTTATAGAATCATAGAAGTAGAAGATATCTTAGATATCATAGAATCTAACCATATCATCTTAGAAAGGGGAAACTGAGGCTCAGAGAAGGAAGTCACATGCATGAAGTTACACAAATCTGTGGAAAAACTAGGATTATAAGGCAATTTTCTGGATTCCCCATCTAGGGCATGTATACTTTCATCAGTGTTCAGCGCTGCAAACAGCTTCGGCATGGCTATGCCCTTGGTAGACTAGTATCTCTTCTGTGGAGTAGACAGCCACTGTAGTCCAACAGTGGTGTCAGGGAAATGGAAAGACTCCTGCTTTTTCTCCTTTGCCCAAACATGGTCCAGTTAGGCTCTCCCTCCTCCACCAGGTATTTTGTAAAAGATGTGTATTTTTCTAAGCTTATGGAGATAGGATTGATCAACAGAGAGATAGATATATAATCTCATTTAGGCTCCTCTGTTTTCTGCTACGCTGTCATAGAATTGTGTTCTTTTTCTCATAGTGCTTTTTTACCTGTGCACATAATTTCAAACTGAGGTTTGAGAGGCAGATGGTGTGGTTGTTAGTCACACACACACATACTCTCTGTCTCTCTGTCTCTCCCTCTTAAGCCAAATTGCTTTAAAATTTTAAAGATGAGGACACTAAGGCACAGAGAGATTAAGCAACTTGCCCACAGTCAAACAGTTGATAAATGGAGGAAGTGAAGTTTTGAATCCAATCAGTTTGACTTATTAAATAGCTTCCCTAAGGCTCATTGCAGCATTTGGCATTGAATCTGAAATTAGCCTGGGAAGTGGGGAAGAACAAAAATGGGCCAGTGTGTTAGCAATCACGATCATAAACTGAAACAGCACCTGGCCCCACAATAGCCTTCAGAGTGTTAAAAATGGCTGCTCATTTACCTTTTAACTCTTGGGGCTAGCCCTAACTTGCAAACTATACAAGGAAAGTAGTTTTGGGAAGCATAGCTCTTAATTTGATATAATACAAAGCTACCATGCAGTTCCTGGCATATTACAAGCAGTTACTAGACATTAGCTCTTTTACTTGCTAGTGTGGTTCTTTAATGTTTTTCTCTTCTACTAGATTGCAAGAAGAGAGAATGTGTTTCTGTGTATCATGGCATCCTACCACCCAGCACAGTGGCTGATACATGGTGGAAACTCATGAAATATTTGTTGAATAAATAGGCAGACAGAAAGAAGATAATTTGGAGAAGTTATAGCACTTGCAAAAACAATATGTCAACAAGTATTACGATGTTTGAAAGAATATGGGTAGATGTGTAAGATGTGGCCTCCAGCATAACTTGCAGTTGAGGGGTGGGGAATTGAACATTGCAGTGGCAGGAATCTCAGTAGCACAAGGAAGTTTAGGCAGGGTACGGCTGGTGATAACGGAACTGGTCTCCCTGTCAGTGTAGTCTCTAACAGAAGTATCCGCCTGTGCTGAATATTTCCCATTTATTCCTTTAGATCCAGTCCTTACTCTTGTACATTCTGCTCTTAGCCTCAGGAGGTTGACTTTTATGGATGTATCAACTAGGTTATTTTGCCTTTGACTTCTCAGTTGGGTACAGCCAATGGAAGACAGCAGCAAAAGATGGGAGGAGAATGAGGTCAAAGTATTTATTCTGTCAGGTTGATCTTGGTAGTCAGTGGCCAGATTCCTCCCTTGTAGGCCATAGTTTTGGGGAGGGTGGGGGGAGTCCAATCTCCTATAGGTCTAGGTGACAGACAACACTCAAAGCTGGTGTGGAGTGGCATCTCAGTTTTAAATTATCAGTCTGTTGTAATAGGAACCTCAGCCATAACTGAGGGTGCCATAATCCAGAACCAAGCTTCCAGAAAAGGAACTTGTTAGATCTAGGCAGACAGCCAAGATAGCCTTCATTCTCACCAGGAAATTGAGGCAGAAGGTCAAGCATCTTAACCTAAGTCACCATTGTTAAGGAACAGACACACCACAGGGATATGAGTCCAAGGGTCACTACAAGCTCGTTGGATACCATGCATGGGGGAGAAGAACAAAGGCTAAGCTTACCTACTGGAGGACATAAAGCTCCCCAAACACTTCCCGTTGTGGTTAGGATTTGTAGAGTAATTAAGCAGGCCAGGGATTGCAAATAAATGGCTTCAAAGACTAATGAAATGAGAGAGGCCAGATGAGGCCAAATTGTGGAGGGTAGTAAGTGCTAAACAAAGGAGACTGGATTTGAAACCATTGGAAATAAGGAGCCATTGATGACTTTTTGCATTTAACATCAATGACCTTTGATAAGTCATTAGTTATGTGAATGATTTAGGAATGTTTTTACTGCCAGTGTAGAGAGAAATTGATGATGATGCCAGCAGTCATTTATGGAGCACCTACTAGGTATCAGGTACATGCCCCACACTTTAAGTACAATATCTTATTTAATCTTACATAATCCTTATATAGTAAATATTATTATTATCCTCATTTTACACATGAAGTAACTGAGGCTAAAATATAATGGTTAAACACTTTGTTCAAAGCGCTGGAGCTAGGGTTGCGCCTACGACTGAATGGCTCTAAACTCTGTGCTTGTAATCTCTATAATAGACCATCCCCATTTACATCCTGTTGTCTTTTCCTCACCTCCAGTCTACTATGCTCTTTTTGTCTTGAAGTTGGCAATTTCTCTGCAGCAATATTACAAGGGATACCAATTTACCAGCCTTATTCATGAGCACCAAACCCTGCCTTCATTTTTAGGCAGATATTGGGCTCTCTGCCAAAGTAATGGCCCTGATAGGAATCTCCTTTCAGTCCTCTTGCATTTGGACAGTAGATGATGTGAATGGAGAGTCTGGAAACTTTAGGCTGACTTTGGAGTTGCCCTCTATAGTTTCCCTGAGGAAGTCTTAGAATGACTCACCAACTTTCCAGACTTCATTTAATGATCCTTGGAGAGGAAACGTTATCTAGCCTTTGCATTGGACATTTATGATCTTGAGTGCTAGTGACCCCAAGGCTTTGGGAAGATACCTTGTGCCCTTGGAAAGGAAAAGAAACTCTTCTTCAAAAACAACTAAACCCTTGTTATCATGGGATGTTCGATTATTTTCCTCCAACTTTCATACTCTCTTGTTATTTTTAAGTAAATGTCTGAGTTAGAAAGGCCCTTAAGCATCAGTACAATCTCTTCAGTTTACTCACAGGAAAACTGAGGCCCAGAGGAGAAAAGACCTGCCTGTGGTCGCATAGTAAGTGAATGTTAGAGCTAGCACTAGAACCTAGGTCTCCTGTCATCCTGGCCAGTTGCCTTTTCCTGATTCTTCTTACTATCTATCCATAGTTAATTTTTTTTACAAATAGTGTGTAAGCTCTTGAAGACAGTGACTTGTTCTGTATTTCTTTTGTATGCCTATGAAATGCTTAAAGGTACTTGGCATGCAGTGGATTCTCTGTGAACTTTTGTTGATTAAACCTTTTTTTTTCTCAATTGACCATAGTTGGAGCAAACAGAGCTCTTCAAGGTTAGGGGCATTGGCCCTGTTTGGAACCATCTTTCCCATTTTAATTTCATCTTGATCCAATGGAAAGGCCAGTTGAATCTTTTCACTTGACAGGAGGCCTATCAAAATGGCCCAGCTTCCCAAAGGACCTTGTCTAATCCTAATCTTTAGAAAAACTCCTCAGGAAACAAACTTCCTAACAAAGCCTGATTCCATTCCTTTCTCGGAGAGCTAAAAGTTGGTGAAGTCTCACAAGAAATTCATTCTCATAGATTATATGCTACAGGAGCCTCTCCTGATTTTTCCCTTCATGTGAGAAATTCATGAATGTTATTAACCCTTGATGACTCAATTTCTCTGTCTCCTCTCATCAGAATCCATAATTACATTTGATATAAATTTGTTTATCTCTTCTTGGGGATAGCAAGTCTGACAGTAATTTAGTAGCACTGCCAGAAACATAGAAAATGAAAAAGCTGTGTTTCATGAGAGGACCTCTATTCCCTTTCTGAGGTCAACTTTCTGCATGTGGTTAGTCCCTGATATGGTAACTGGTGATGGGCAACTTAGTGCTATGGCTGCAGTGTCCATGCACTGACTTTCAGGCCAGACTCCTAAGCTAGAGGATCATAACTTGCCTTTCACCAAAATAGGGAAATTCCTTTCCACATATTCTAAGAATGTAGACCACCTGGAGCAGGCTGAACAAAATTCCATATTGCCCAGTCCCTGGATAGTGCAGGGGGTTGTCTTGGAAGGTAGTGATGGCACATAATGATGAACAAGTGAGTGGAAAAATTGCAAAAAAGTAAGTGACGTGTTGTCTCCATGCTCTAATGATTGCCTCTCCTGCTTCCTTGTAAACTCTACTTTTCCAACTGCTTCATCCTGGCCTGTTCTCTTGGAAGATTGCATGTGTCCTCTCCTAGGACTTCCTTCCCATCAAAATAGTGTCGATCACTGACATATCCCCATTCGATGGCATGTGTATGCAACGGAAAGAGCAATGGGCTTCAGTTCAGCATATCTAGGGTCTTCATTAACTTTAAACTAATTATATGGCTACTGGGAACCCTTTTCTTACCATTCTGTCCCCAACCTCTCACTATGGTTGGGATCTGTGGCTTCCCTGGCATCTTAAGGTATATAGAGAAAAGTCTAGGCCAGTTTTGCTTGAAAGAATTTCAGAAATGCTGTTGATTTGATGCTGGCTGTCACCATGGGATTAGGCATGAAGGTATCTTAAGCATAAAGCAGAGCTCTCTGGCTGCATTTTGTAATGCCAGACCCTTTCTCCCCACTGTAAGATTTTGAGGATCTCCTTCCAATTCAGCTCCCTCCTCCTTCACCAAATAAAAAGGACATAGGCATTTTGAAAGACCAGTGGTAAACTGCAAATGTGACCTTCACTCTCAATCCAGTTGTTATTCTCACTGATCTAATCAAGCGATTTTTTTGGATGTTTTTTGGCGACTTGTGGCATAGAGCTGTCTCTCATTGCACTGGAAAGTCTTAGATGGGGCTGAGTCCTCCAAAGATGGTGGCGCTATGGATATCGTTTAGCTACATGTGTGTCTTCCCAAATATTCAGCAAAAATTGATAAGAAGAACTCAAAATGTCACTAATCTCACCCATCAAAGGCGGAAAAATGAGAAAGAAGGTTGTTAGTGAACAGCCACATCCAAGGATAAGAAAATACAGGCTGGTAGAAAACTAGAAACATACCCTTCAGAGCAAAAAAGAAGAGAGGAGATACTCATCAAGGTCAGCCAATGGAAAATGGCGATGCCTTAAACTTGGGCGGTTGTAACTTATCCCCATTCTGCTAGCAAACAATAATAATAATTATTATAATAGTAATGACACATTGAAAGATCACTGTGCTAGGTGCATTATATTTGTATTGTCATTAATCCTTAAAAAAGCCCTCTTAGGTAACTATTACTACTATGGCTATTTTATACTTGAGGAAACAAACTAGGCACAGAAGGAGCTTAAATAACTTGCCAAAGGCCATAAAGCCACTAAGTGGGGTAACTTGGATATTTTTTCTTTCTTTTAAAATTCACATACAATTCACATGTAATAAAATTCACCATCTTATTTTATTTTTCCTCCTCAAGTTCTCAACTCTCAGTGAAATGAGGCAGCCTATATAAAGCGCACTAACCATACGGCCAAAGGCACAGCAGCTGCAAAAACATGCTACACCTCCTGTTTTTGATTACTACTAGCTACTATTTGTCGAACACTTTCATTACATGATCACAAGTAATTAAAATTCACCATTTTAAAGTGTACGATCCAGTGCCTTTCTGTACATTCATTTTCATTACTAATACATAGAAATACAATTTTTAATGAACTACTTAAGTTCAATCTAACAAAAAACATGTAAAAGACTTGTCTGCTGAAAGCTACATAACTGATGAAGGAAGTCAACATCTAAATAAACAGAGAGACATAACTGTGTTCATGTATAGTTCAGAAAAGTAAAGATGACCCAGATTGATATATGGGTTTAATTCCTATAAAATCCCTATCAAAATATCATGAAGATGTTTTGTAGGTATGGACAAAATTATTATAAGCTTTCTCCTCTTCACCCTTCAGAATCTTCTTATGTGTGTTTTTTATGCAATTGTCAAGGATTTTAGTTGTACTTGGTGGGAGAAATAGGGACAAATATGCCTACCACATTTTCCTGAACAAGTCCCAAATTCATTTCTATAGCTGTTACCCTTAAGACTGTTTCTTTTCACAGCCTCATACATAGCTAATCCCTGGCTGCTTTTCCATGGTACAGAGAAGCAGAAGAAGAGCAGAGCAGAGTTATCTGAGGGTCTGATGCTGAACATACGGTGAGAGATTAGGACTCGGCCAAAAAAATGGGACCAGGCAGAAAATGGAGTACTAAAGACAACTGGGGTTGTGATGGTCCAGAGGGAGGGAAGCATGCTCTGAAGAAGATATATGCATGTGTATAAATGGAGCAAAAGGAAAGAAACTTGGATATGCTACTTTCCTTGTTTGTTTGTTTTTTCATTCTTACAAAAGAGCAAATGAATTGAGAATGAGCTTGGTGTGTGTTCAAGATATGGATATACTACTTTCTAACACATAATTTACTAACCATGTTTATTGTACCTCTCTCCCCACTAGTATACAAGCTCTATAAGGGCAGGAATTTTTGTCTGATTTGTTTATTGATATGAGCCTAGAATGGTATCTGGCATGTAATAGGCTCCCAATACTAGCTAAATGAACGTATGAGTGAATAAATGGCTTGCAGATGGGAGACCTAGACTCTGATCCCGATTTTGATACTAACTAGAGATCTTAACCAGGTCACCTTCCTTTTTCTGGACTCAGTAACTAAAGTTATGAAAGGTAAGGATAGCACTAAAAGGTCATTCAGGTCCTTTTGTGCTCTATTATTCAGTAGTTCTGTGATTATGCTTTATCTGTAACATATCTGATATCCACTCATCCATTTATTCATCTATTCACTCATCCATCTACTCATTCAGCCTTCCATCCATCCAACCTTTTTTGAATACTGACTATATGAGAAGGACTTATACAAGGATTTGTGTCAGAGGTACAGTAATTGATTTAAGTTGTGCTGAGTGTTACTATGGAGAACTGTGGAGTGTATAACTATGGAATGTATACATGGGGTGTATAATTATGTATAGCCTCTAAGCTAAGGGGCTAGGTAGTAATTTTTGTGGTGAAACTGGGTGAGAGCAGTGGGGTTGCAAAATGTGTAGATAATTATGAGCACAAGGAACAACAGATACAAAGGTCCTGAGGCAGAAATAGAGCTTTACCTGAATAAGGGAAAGGAAGAACTGTTCATGGGGGAGTTTAGTGAGCTAAGGGCAGAAGGATATGAGATAAGATTCAAGAAATAGACAGGTGGATGTAAATCCTGAAAACAGTGCACATCTTGTCTTTATTTTCAGCTACTCCAGGAAGAATGGGTGGAATGGTGGGTGGGGGAGGCTCCATTAACCTCCTCCTAGTTCCCCTCTCTGCTTTTGTGTTTCTTTCTTGGAGACGTTTTCTAAGATGAAATGGTAGTAAATATCATTGTTGGATTAGAATCAAGAAAAGACTATCTGGTTAAAACTTATTAGGCTTGTAATGAGACCACCTGCTGTGTACATCACTCCTCCTAAGACCATTTAGATGCTGAAAAACCTTTAAGCTCATCAAACTCTACCAAAATATTGCTCAAATATTTTATAAGAAATGATAAATACTTCCCAGAGGGAGCTGTTAAATACATTGCACAGCAAAGTTTGGCTTAGGTCATCTTTCCTCAGATTTTAAACAATGTACTTTCTTAATTATACGAAGAGTACTATAATGGTAGTAATCATAATAGTTAAAACGTATGGAGCATTTACTATGTGGCAGACACATCAGCAATAACTTTCCATACATTATTTCATTTATTAATGTGCCAGGCACTTTTCTAAGTGCTTTACATAACTCATTGAACTCTCACCACAACCTAGAGGTAGAACGACTATTATACCCATTTTACAGATGAAACTGAAATCTAAAGGAGTAAGTTTGTGGCTCAAGGTCCCACAGAGAGTAAGTGGGGAGTTAATAATTCAGACATGAGCAGTCTAACTCCAGGGAGTGGGCACTCAACTATTTGATTGTGTAGTGAGCTAAGCCAACAATGGGCTGCCAGTGCCAAGATACAAAGGGGTAAAAAATGACAGAAGCTAACACATAGACACCAGAATCCCGTCAGTGAACTAGGACGGGAGACAAGGAGAGGCTCAGACATTGGAATCAGCTACCCAGGACATCCAAGCCTGAGTAGGACCAATTGGAGAACACCAAAGTTGGTGGGGTCACCCTGAGTCAAAAGCCAACCGGAGCGAACCAGAAGTTGGAGTGGGAACATCATTCAAGTGTGCAGTCATTCTTATTGGCTCTGGGAATTTGAACACTCTTTCCTTGAAAGTCTTTTATTTTTTTCCCCAACAAACTGCTCAGCCTAAAGGTAGTCTTCAGAATTTGTCAGGGAGAGTATGGAGAATCAAGAGTGGTAGAATAGAGAGAATATACAAAGCAGGAGAAGAAAAAGGAAGAATGAACAATCGTCTCTTCTACTCTATTTGAGTCTCACCCCTCCTTGTTTACCATTCTACTGTTTCTACTTTGTTGTATAAATTATTTTCATACAATCCCAGATTCCCCAAGGGAATTCTCCTCCCCTCACCTACATCCCCAAAGCATCTTTAAACAAATAAGTGCCTTTCATCAGTGGTTATAGTGCACTTGACACATGTCAAGGGCCAGAGAAGTACGAGTAATACACATAAAGGAGAGGAGACTATAAGCGCCTAACCCATTGGGAACACAGTTGAGAACCAGGTAATAAGGAGAAAAACAACCTCTGAAAAATCAAATTAGGTTAAAATGAGAGCCTCCAGGAGAGCCTCTCTGTGTAAGAAATATATTTGTCTTAGGACATGGGTTTTACATTATCTATTCACTTTTTAAAGGTGCATTGATTTTTAAAACATTTTATTTTGAGGTAATGTTGCTCTATCAGTTGTTAGTAATAATAGAGATGTCCCAAGTAATCTTTACCTAGTTTACCCTAGTGATGACATCTTTCATAACTATAGAACTTATCCTACCAAAGCATTAATATTGATACAAAACAAGTATTATATTTATATTTCTGCAATTTTACTTTTTGTGTGTATATGTGTTTGTGCACATGTGTGTTTACTACTATACAGTTTTATCACATGAGCAGGTTTGTGTGACCACCACCGCAGTCAAGATGTTACCCTTTTATAAACAAACTCACCTCTCTACTACACCCCCAAACCTGTCCTCAATTCCTGGCAATCACAAATATGTTCTCCATTTTTGTAATTTTGTCATTTAAAAAAGTTGTGCAAATGGAATCATGCAGTACGTTAACCTTTTGTGATTGGCTTTTTGTTTTTTTCATTTAGCATAATCTTCTAGAGATTCATCCAAGTCATTGTTTCTATCAAAAGTTTGTTCCTTTTTACTGCTGAATAGTAGTACATGGTATGGAGGTACTGTTGTTTACTTAATCATTTAGTTATTTACTATTCTAGGATATCTGGGTTGTATCCAGTTTTTGGTTACTCTGAATAAATATTCTACTGATATCTGTGTACATGTTTTTGTATGCACCTGGAAGTTTAGTTGTCTGAGATAAATATGCCAGAGTGTAATTGCTGGGTCATATGATAGTTGCATGTTTAATTTTATAAGAAACTGCCCAACTGTTTTCCAAAGAGGCTGTGCTATTTAAGTTCCAAACAGAAATATATAAGTGATCCAATTCTTCTGCATATCCCAGCATTTGGTGGTGTAACTATTTTTTATTTTTGCCATTGTGATAGGTGTGTATTGATATGTCATTGTGGTTTTCATTTGCATCTCTCTGGTGGTTATTGATGCTGAATATCTTTTCATGTGTTTATTTGCCATTTGTATATCCTCTTCACTGAAATCTTTTCATGTCTTTTGCCCATTTATATTTGGATTGTTTGTTTATACTGATAAGTTTTGAGAGTTACTTATACATTCTAGACACTAGACCTCTGTCAGATATATGAGTTGCAAATATTTTTCCTCATCTGTAACTTGTGTTTTCATTCTCTTAACAGAGTCTTTCATAAAGCAAAAGTTTTAAATTTTGGTGGAATCCAGTTCATCAAATTTTCTGTTTCTGGATCACGTTGTTGGTATCAAAGCTGAGACACTTTTGCCCATCAGTAGAGCCTAAAAATTTTCTCCTATTTTTTTCTTAAAAAAAATTACAGTTTTATAGTTTTGCATTTAAGCCCATGATTCCTTTTGAGGCGTTTTCTTTCTAAGATGTGAGGTTAGGTCAAGATTCATTTTTATGCCTACAAGTGTCCAAGTGTTCTAACACCATTTGTTGAAAAGGATACCCTTCCTCCATTGACTTGCTTTTGTATCTTTGTCAAAAATTAGTTGGGCATATTTGTACAGTTCTGTTTCTGGCTTCTATCTTCTGTTCCATTGATCCATGTGTTTATCCCTCTTCCAATACAACACTGTTGTGGTTACTATATAGTAAGCTTATAGTAAGCCTTAATATCAGATAGAATGACTTCTTCCACCTTGTTATTCTTTGTCAAGGTTGTTTAATCTATTCTATGGCCTAAGCCTTTCCATATAAATTTTAGAATAAACTTGTTTATGTCTAAAATAATCATACCAGGATTTTGATAGGAATTGCTTTAACTCAACTCAAATCAATTTGGAGAAAATCTTTTCACTGGGGTAAATGTAAGTGGCATTGTGTTTTAAATTTCAGTGTCCCTGTGTGCATTGCTAGTATATAAAAATGTGGTAGATTTTTCTGTGTTGATCTTGTATCTGAAAACCTTGCTGATACCTATTTACTTTTATTCTCCTTACAATTCTAACAGCTGTCCAAACCTGGTTTCCAAGATTGCTGCTAATTAGAAGGGAGAGGGATTGCCTCAGACAGATGCACTTACAACAGTACAATAAGAAAGTTGACACGAGGGGAGAAGGGATATAATTAGGTGGACATAAAAACTCCCAAAGAAGTCATTCTATCTGATATTAAGGCTTACTACATAGCTATAGTAACCACAACAGCGTTGTATTGGAAGAGGGCCCTTTGGCAGAGGGGCACACAAATTATACTCCCTTAAAACATCCTTGTATAATGAGGTTCTTGATCAAAGAGGTCATTAAGAGGTCATTTATGATCTAAAATGTTATAAAATGCAGCTCTTATTAGACTTCAGTCAAGGAAAAAGTTTAAATACAAAGGTATTGTACCTTAAAAAACAGAGCACATAGAATTATCAGGGAAGATTCTTGTGTTTCTGAGTTAAGCATTTCATCATCCCTGATTTCTCTTTTTCTCTTAACTCACACTCAATCCATCATCAAATGCTCTCAACTTTACTTCTAAAAGTAAATCCTGCATACATCTACTTTTCTCAGTCTGCCATGTTAGCACTCTAAGTCACCATCATTGCTTAACTGAACTACTATAATAATCTCTTTAATGCTTTGACCAATTCCTCTTTGCCTTCCTTCACAACCAGCCCCAGCACTAATCTTTTGCCAATGTTAATCAATCCATACTTAAATTCATTTGGCGGCTGCATGAACTACCTCTCTGATCTCAACTTGAGGTACTGTCTATATACTGCACTGATTCACTGAGTGCGAGCTGAACTGTTTTTCTCTCCATACCATCTCTTCCTGTCACATGGGGGTCTTCCCTGACCCCGTCCTGTCTAACATAGTTCCCTCGTCCACCACTGTGGTCATGCTATCTCATTACTCTGTTTTATTTTCTTTGTACTTATGACATCTGAAAGTACTTGACTGTGGCTTAGGCTAAAAATATTGCTTCAAAATGGATGTGATAAATTAATGGGTGGCAAATTTAACCATGTATGTTTGAACAAATAGCTTTTCTTGACACTTCAATTTCACTACTTGGAAGCTTCATCCATGTTCATGGTCAGTCATGTCTGGATTGATTGCAGCAATGTCTTGCAAAATTAAACATTTTTTTTACTAGTGGCATCACTTTTTTCAAATAAAATCTTCTGTGGAACCCCAATAAATCAGAGAACAATGGAATTACTCTGGTGAAGAAGGGGATAAGTTAGGATACTGTGCCTTCTCAATTAGTCTTACCCCTTGAAGCTTTTCTAGAGGACTCTAAGACTCAACATGGAATCCTGCGGCTCTAAAACATGGCTTGAAATATTGAATTAGAGACTTAATAGGATTGAATTCAGGGTCACAACACTGAGCCCTGCTCCTCTAGCTTCTTCTCATTCTAAATATCTATTTTGCAGTAGTAATGGAAAGCAGAGACCCTACATAAATTGATCCCATTGAGTTTCATAACTTGAGAATGTGTCCCATTTATACAGATATTAGACCAAGACATTGTTGTTCGTTAAGAGCAGCGACTTGTGGCACTGAAGTCAAAGATTAAATCAGAGAATAAACTGCAATGCCCAGGGAAATTACCCCTGAGATTAATGGATGGTGCTATGATTCCAAACTGCTATTAGTTGAAGAAGAGTTCAGCTGAGGTCACTGAGTAATTGTTTGTGTATAGAAGATGTTCATGTTCTTCTTCTTTCTTTATAAGTCACTGGTGCTGATACAAATCATGATTTCTGCAGTGTTGGGAAATAGGTCCTAATGGGAGTGGCCAGTTCAGGAGACATGCTTGATCTGAGAATCTTCACCAACAAGAATCAAACCCAGATATTGTTCTGCCTGCAGGATCATGTCCCTACAACAGCAAGTAGTTCTAAGGCCAGGAGGTGACTTGGCAACAGTTTATCTGTATTATTTCAGTCATCAATGAAAAAAGTAAGATCCTTGAGCTCTTCACTAAGATTGTTTCCAGGAACTAGGATACTGTCCAATAGTATGCGCCATTTGGAGAGACTGAAAAAGTCAATATAGCTATCATCTACAGATGGCCTCAGTTAATCTGGTGTCCTAATCAAGGGAGAAGTCAGTTTCAATATCTGTCTTGCAGGGTAAGGAAACATTTTAAGCTACTTAAAAACAGGTTAAATTATCAGAAATGCTGGGTGTGTATGTGAAGACATAAACATAAATACTCTATTCTGTTTTTAGGCCAGAAACTGACATAAGGAGCATGGTTCAATTATCTTTGGAAGTCTTTGGTAGAAAAGGCTATTTTTAGCCTCTTTCAAACACCTTTCAGTTATGATATGTAGCCAAGCCCCAGTGTAATATCACAGATGGAAGGACTGTATGGTGGTCTATCTAGGCCCTAAATTCTTTTGTTATCAGTTCACAGGACACTCTTCTTGGGTTCCTATTGATAGCAATATAATCCTTCCAATTGGTGTCCCAATAAGCTTCCCACAAACAGAATTGGGTTACAAATAGTATCAATTTGTTTACCAAAATGTACCTAAAAAGAAAAAGTTCAATGCAATCTGTAACCTTTCCACACCCACTCTCACCACCATACACAAATCCCAGAAAGAGGAACTATGGTGTGGCCAGGTGGGTCAGCTGTCTTCCAGGGGTCCTGGCAAGCTTGGGAATAGGGCTCCTGGTAGCTCCAGAGAAGCAGATAACAAGTGACCTTGAACTTCCAGCCCTCTTTGATCGCTATTTCTGACACAAGTTTCTGCCAGTATGCTAAGACTTCTGATTTCATTCTTATCTCTCTTTTTTTTTTAAACCAGCTTTGTTGAGATATAATTCACATACCATAAAATTCAGCCTTTTAAAGCATGCAACTCCGTGAGTTTTAGTATATACACAGGGTTGGGCAATCACCACTATCTAATTCCAGAACATTTTCATCATCTTGAAAAGAAACCCCACACTTGTAGCAGTTACTCCTCATTCCCTTCACACCCCACCAATTGCTTCTGTCTCTATAAATTTGCCTGTTTGGGAAATTCCTCTCTTGTTAACTGCATTCCTTTTTCCAAAGGTGTTTTCCTCAATGTTAGGATAATGTTCAATTTTCTTTCTTAGCTGGCTTAAAATATTCAGATTCTTAAGAGTTTGCTTTACTGTAAAAACAGCTCAACCACAATCATTTTCTGCTTTATATTTTTCACCTAGTCTTCTTAAACCCTTACTCCTGGTCTTATCTGAGAGGAATTATAGGACAGTGGCTAAGAGTGTGCTGTTTGGAGTTAGACCTGTGCTGTAATATCAGCTCTGTCACTTACCAGCTCTGTGATCATGGGGCATGTTAATTACTTCTCTGTACTTAAGCTAACCCATGTAGAAAAGGAGATTAGTAATAGTGTCTATGCCATGGGGTTGTTGTGAAGGTTGAAAATCTGAATAAATGAAAATGCATGGCACAGTACCTGGCACATACTAAGTGCGTATCTAATGAGAGCTTTTTATGTCTAAGCAACAGAATATGACATAACTTGGATTGTGTGGCAACATGCCGTCATGACAGGTTCTGTATGATTTAGTTTAGCAATAACAACAATGTTGAAAATACGGACATGCGGACCTAACATTTTAGTTTCTTGTACGTTACTACATTTTCATTATATCTTATCCAAAATTCATGTTGATTACGTTCCTGAAGATCAGAAATTCCTGTATCTTTTCATCCCAGATTCAAGCTGAGCTCAACTAAACCTGTGGGGATGCCACAAAGAGAGCAACACAAACTAGCGACATAATCAGTTGATTTGCATTCATTACAGTTCCAACTGAAATTTTCAGATGAGGTTCAGGGCATTACATTCAGGGAGGAAAAAGGCTCTTGGTGGCAGGTCTTAGATTTTTCAGCTCCTGTGAAAACTTGAAAAGAAAAAAAGAACAGTTTGCATTTTAGCTTAAGATTTCACCAGGTTCTGGCAAACACTAAGGTTTCCCTGAAGGAGAGCTATTTTTCCTTGAGAACTGTCTCCACTATGTCATGGGCTATGCATTCACTCTTCACTATCAGAATCCAGGATTAGAAATGGTAAGGACATAATGGGAGCCAGTCCTCCAAAACAGTTGGTTTATGTGTTCTAAAGCTCTCTATAAAAAAAGAACAGTAAGGTAATGGAGATGAGACTTCACCCCTTTCAGAAAATGACACCACATGGAATGCTGAATACGTCTCTCTGCATGAGATGATATTAGCGGCCTAGAAATAGAACTTAGTAAAATGAAGCTCACAGTCATAAATAGACAACTGAAGGTTTGGAAGAGCAGGGAGAGGATTTAATCAGGAAAATGTTCTTTTAATTTTAACAGTTTTTCATACCAAAGCCCCTGAAGTGCTTAGACAGAGGGCTAATTAAAACAGAGGGACAGAGGGGGAAATAGATGATGCTTGTATCAAGGCTGCGGGAATGCAGCAAAAGCGCATTAGCATATTTGCTTCTCAAGAAAATTGTGGGTCTGCTTGTATGAACCACAGCCCAGGCTGGCATTCCATGGCAGGACGCTTTGTTGGAATGTGTCCTCCGAGAAGAAGAGTGTTGCCTAGAACTGAACCATGGGGGTGGCACACAGAGTAAGACAGCATTTAATGGACTGTCTTAGGAGCTCTGCCTGCTGTTCATTTGTCTACTTTGACCAGCACATGGATTTACGTTTGTTGTGAATTTTGCAGGTGACTGAACAGAACGTTGGCCACAGTTTGGTGCTGGCAGCCTATGACAATTCAGCAGTGGAATTTAGTGGCGAAGAGCACAGGCTCTGGAGTTAAATGTACCTGGGTTTTAGTTTCTCCCTTCTCTGCACTGAGGCTGGGGTTTGAGTACTGTCTCTGTAATCCCATAAGCTAGCACTGCGAAAGAATCCAGGTGAGGCTCGGAGAGGGTTGCTAGTGGCAAAGCTAAAGTGCTAACATAAGGGCAGGGTGGGCTTGAGGTAGAACAGCTGGTGAGACAGTCAGTGTTCAGTATTTCCCTGATCACCTTTCAGTGTACCTCATTTGATCAGTGGATATTTTCCTTCCCAAGTTCAATCAAGATTCTCTCTCCCTACTAAAACTTATTTACATAGGAGCTGTTACATTTTAATTACAGTGATGTATAAATGACAAAATGGGCTTACAATGTGGGTTTGAACCATCTGACCATACCCTCCCAATGTTGCCTTTAGGTGCCAAATGACCCTGGAGGGCATGTATTACTATGCTATGTGAGTAGCAATATTTCTTTTCTTCAATCTGTTTGTCTTATGGAAAAGACCTGATAAGCTCACTTCTATGTCTTTATTCCAGGCTGGATCGAATGGCCAGTAAAATAAAAAACAGAATAATCATGGTAATGGGGGAAAACTAGCTAGTTTCTTGGAAATGAAAAAATATCTGAGGGTTTATAGTGGACCACCATCTTACTATGTATTAAATGTTTAAGGAGCCATATAATGCCGTTGGCATGCTTCAGCTTCTTCCATAGTAAAACAAGGCTACTAACTTTATTTAGTTCATAGGATTGTGGGGAGGATTAAATAAGTTAATAAATGAGTGGTGCTTAGAGCAATGCCTTTCATATTGTAAACATTCAGGAAGTGTCATTATATTATTATGAGAATAAGTCCATGTTTATCAAAATCTCTGATTCACATCAAAGGAGGTGATGAAACTGTCATACTTGGGTCTAGTTCTGGGTATCATGTAGACATATTTTGTTTGTACCATTGAATGTTTTTTTCTTTTTCATTATTACTTAAGGTCTAGATTTTATTCATTTCACCAGTTTTTTAAAAATTGTAGTAAAATATACATAAATTAAAATTTGCCATTTTATATATTTGAAGTGTACACTTCAGTGGCATTAAGGGTGTTCACATTGTTGTGTAGCCATTACCACCATCCATCTCCAGAACTTTCTCATCTTCCCAAACTGAAATTCCAGGCCCATCAAAAAATAACTCCCTATACCCTTCTCCCCACAGCCCCTGACAGCCACCATTTTGCTTTTTGTATCTATGAATTTGATTACTCTAGGTACCTCATGTAAAATGATAATAAAATAATTGTCCTTTTGTATCTGGCATATTTCACTTAGCTTAATGTTTTCAAACTTCATCCATGTTGTAGTATGTGTTAAAATTTCCTTCCTTTTTTAAGGCTGATTAATATTCTGTTGTCTTCTGTTTTGTTTACTCATCTGTTAGTAGACATTTGGGTTGTTTCCACCTTTTGGCTATTGTGAACAATGCTGCTATGAACATGGGTGTACACATATCTGTTCCAACTCCTGCTTTAAATTCTTTTGAGTATGTACCCAGAGGTAGAATTTCTGGATCATATGGTAATTCTATGCTAAATTTTTCAAGGAACCACTGTACTGTTTTCCACAGTGCCTGTACCATTTTACATCCCTACTAATAATGTATGAGTTCCAATTTCTAGCTCAAGTACTTTTAAGGGCTTTCAAATTAGTTGACAACATAAAAATCAGATTTCATATCCATCAACACTGTTTGCCCTTATGTCAAGGGCTGGGGAGAAGGAATATTATTCTCTCGAAAGCCACAAGTTCCAGGGAAGTCAGTCTGGACTCAGTGTGAAACAACTGCAGCACGTGACCTTGGAAAATAAAGACTTCCCAGTCATCTCTTGGAGCCCTATCTGTCAGGGATGTTGGAGGGGAGATTGCCGAGCTGAAAAATTGAAATAGAAGGCTTTTTTGAACTTATCTAAGTCAAATATTCCACCATATTAAACACTAGCACTAAAATGAAGCAACAAAGAGTGGTTTCCATGAATGCTTTAGCATTTTTTTTTACTTTATAATCACCATATACCTCACCATAGGATATTTGTATTTTTAATAGTTGCCACAACCTTAAACCCCCAATAACGAAATCCATCTGCAAAGGAAGAATTTTTAGGGATTAGTATCTGGGCACTAAACAAATATTTTGCCTGCCCTAGCCCATTACTTATTTCATCTATAAATTCTGGTTCCAGGAACTTATATAAAACCTATCTGACAATTCTGAGTTAAATTTGGGGTCTGTGTTCTCCCCTTCTCCTACATTGCCTCCCCATGAAGAGCTTTCCTACAATAATTGATGACTTCTATTTTTAATGGACTTGTAAAGATGGGAAGTATGATTGCCTTAGAGGGTTCTGGGATAGAACATTCTCCTCAAGTATGTTTATTTTAGTACAAAGAGGATAAGAAATCTCCTTCAGCATCTACAGGTTGAGAAGTTGGCTCATTTCTCCCAATGGCAGTAAAGCAACCCATTAACATCTACTCATAAATTGAGGACATCTGATTGCATATTCCAGTCTTTGGCCCCTGCATACTTAATGAGAAATTTAATCCAGCAGTCCTTCAGTAGTTGTGTGAAGAGTTAACAATCCATTCTTAACAAAAGGATCCTCCAGAACTCTATGAGCCTTGAAATCAATAGCTCTCATTAAACATTAGAAAAATTGACATCCTTTATCCAGAGGTTAGCACTAGCCACTGCTACCATATGTGAATGAAGATTAGAGATTGAGACAGGGAGAGAGAGAGGAGAATACGGAAAGTTCTTATTGCTTGTGATCCCAGGAAAGCTGGGCAGAGTCCTCCTGCCCTCCTGCCCTTTTGCAGGGGTCTGAAATAATGGCAATAGGCAGTGCCCTGAGGATGCCCTCAGTGCATGGGGTTCATGAATATAGGAGGTGGTGACCGGAGGAGGCATCATGCTTCATGAATCCAAGAAGGACCCTGCCTTTTTCCATTTTAAGGGCTTGATGTCAACAGCACTCACAACTCTTTGATTTCTCTTTAATTCCCAATAGGAAGTAGAATGCAATTTCAAGAACATGGACTCCAGGGACCACCTGGGTTCCAATGTCAGCTCTGCCAATTACTACCTGCATGCTCTCCTCCAATTCCTTAACCTCTTTGGATTTTAATTTACTCACCTGTTAGGGGGAGGAATCATAACACCAGGCTATGTAAGACTTGTGAGTATTAAATATGATAATGGACATATCAAACAACCAAATGTTGGCTATGAAGAAAAGAATATCCCAATAATATTTTCTGCCCATAGTGCATACACAGTAAATATCTAACTGCTCTGCTTACATGGAGTTGATCTTAAAGAGGCCTAGGTAGTATGATTCAAAATTGTTGGGTGGGTCCCCTGCATGAAGTATTTCCTTCCTTCATCATTGTATAGGTGTCTGAGATTCCATTAAGATTGAATTTCCTTATCTGTGGGAGACTTTTTAGTCTTCAGGAGTACCTTGCAAAAATGGAAAGAAAAAAGGAAAAAAAAAAAACAATGTGAATGGGAATACTGTAAGCCATTACTAGACGATTCATCAATTAATTAACAAATCTTATCAAAAATTCATTGACAGTCAGCCAGAACTAGCCTTTTGAGAACCACCCCTAGCTAAGTGTAGGAGGAATGAGGAGTGCCTGGAAAGGGGCAAGAGAAACTAAAAGGGAAGTAGAGGGGCACTAAAACCAAATATTGCCAATAGTACAATTTTCCCCAGTAGCTCATCGAGAGCATCAGGTTACTTAACAAAGGCAGTAACTTTGGCAGGGATCACACTGAACAGGAGAATGTATGTAAGCAAAGGCTACAACCTTTGGCTTTGTGTGTCATACTTGACTAACATGGGTGGGCTAATCTCTCAGAATCAGTTTCCCTACCTCTGTGATGCTGGTCTGCATCAGGCCATCTACTAAGCTGCCAACTAGTCAGGCCACATGTCTCTAGCTGGAAGCGAAGTCAAGCTCCTTTCATGTTTCTCCATCTGGGCAAAGAAGCATACAGTTGTCCTAGGACCTCACTGTAAAGCCCAAGAGGCAGTCTTTGACCAGGCTGCCTGAGGGCTTTGTCCCATAGGATGTCTCTCTGGGAACACTGTTCTCCTTTACTTCTCCAGTTTTCTACAGAGTGCCTACCGGCAACTGGAATTCCAAATCCCTTTTCACCCAAATTTGGCACCCCTCAGGTGAAGAGCAAGTAGCTTAAGCCATTTAAGTCCTCAGCAGATCTCTCCTACCAGTTTCCGTTCCCCACCACACTCTCACACACATCTCTGGGTGTGCCATATCAGCACTTTCTAGTTCTTGGTTTGTAACAAAAAATCCACAGGGCTGTTGCTTTCTGATTAGATATTCTCCCTGCAGTGGAGTAGTCACTACTGTGTAGACAGTACTGCTGTTTGGTTATCAGCTATAGTATGAAGACCTGAGTGTCATGGTTGACTATAGTTGGCAGTGTCTGAAATTTATGTTGCTTTTACCAGTATTTGCATTTTAAGTCCTTTATCAACAAATACAGCAAGAAAAGCAGTTTGCCCTTTAAAATTCATTTGAGGAGTCACAAATACTACAGGGTGATTTTGGCCTTAAGAAGTAGGCAGAGCAGCCCCTGGTACCCCATTAGACCCATCCAGTGAATGGTGAACGAAACATGACAGGCCTTTTCTGATGGTGCATGTCTATGTGTTGCACTGAGGAGGGTTCTAAAGTGGTGGTCCCCAAGATGGTGTGCTGGAAAAAATATTAGAAATTCTGGTGATATCTTAACATTCATTATATGAGAGGAATTAGGATGTCCTCAGATTGATATCAGTACCCTTATTGAGTACCTATGTTAGAAGGGCTCATGGCACCCACGATTTACAAGATATTCTGAGGGAAAGGTAAGAATTCCACAAGTAGAAATTCGTTGATTTGCCTTCAGAGCATTGTGATACACTGCAGTTAGTGTATGTCCAGATCAGCGAATTTATTAATCATATTATCTGCTTTCAATTAAATTAACCCTTACCAAATGGACATGTGGCTTAATAAATATTTCTGCAAAGCAACTGTGAATTGAAGATCATACTCATAACGTAAGCACAAATAAACAACAGTAAAATAACAGAGCTGGCCTTTCTCCTATTTGTGATATGAGCTTTTCATTAGCCATTAATTTATCACATAGAAACAGTGGTGATCAAATTAGTTTACAAAAGCAGTTGTCCAAAAGTAGAACAAAACAAAATTATTGAGAAGACAATATTTGGATATAGTCTCTATAATTTTTTGTAATATGGTACATGATATCTGCCCTTATGCTGGAATAGCTCTGGTTAGACTATTGGAGACTTAATCCTAAGGATTGCTTAGGAAAGAAAAATCCTTCTTCCTCCACAATTTCTCCTCCCCTGTTCCTCAGCCTTTACTCTACTTCCTTCTTCTCTGGTTGTTTCTCTAGTTGCTTAGATCCAATATTCCTTTCTCTACCTCTACCTGCACTGTTAAATCAGTAATTCTCTCTTTATATAATCAATTATATTTACTCATCAAATACTTTCCATAACAGTTTTATAGTCTGTCTCCTGACACTAATATTTCTCTCTTAATAGACTCTGCCCCCTTTTCTTGGAACATAATCAGCTTTTAAAATATAAGCATACCTCAGAGATATTTCAGGTTTAGTACCAGACCATGTCAATAAAGCAAATATTACAATAAAGTGAGTCAAATGAATTTTTTTGTGTCCCAGTACATATGTTATGTCTATACTATACTGTAGCTTATTAAATGTGCAAAAGCATTATGTCCAAAAAAAACAATGTACATGCCTCAACTAAAAAATATTTTATTGCTAGAAGATGTGGTACATATACACAATGGAATATTATTCCGCCATAAGAAGAAAACAAATCCTACCATTTGCAACAACGTGGATGGAGCTAGAGGGTACTATGCTCAGTGAAATAAGCCAGGCCGAAAAAGACAAGTGCCAAATGATTTCACTCATATGTGGAGTATAAGAACAAAGAAAAAAACTGAAGGAACAAAACAGCAGCAGACTCATAGACTCCAAGAAGGGACTAGTGGTTACCAAAGGGAAGGGGTTGGGTAGGGTGGGTGGGGAGGAATGGAGAAGGGGATTAAGGGGCATTATAATTAGCCCACATAATTTAGGTAGGTCACTGGGAAGGCAGTATAGCATGGAGAAGACAAGTAGTGAGACTATAGCATCTTAGTGCACTGATGGACAGTGAGTGCAATGGGGTGTGTGGGGGGACTTGATAATATGGATGAATGTTGTAACCACAATGTTTCACATGTGAAACCTTCATAAGAGTGTATATCAATGACACCTTAATAAAAAGAAGTACTTTATTGCTAAAAAATTCCATCTGAGCTCTCAGTGAGTCATAGTCTTTTTTTCTGATGGGTTGTCTTACCTCGATGTTGATGGCTGCTGACTGATCAGGGTAGTGGTTGCTGAAGGTTGGGGTGGCTGTGAAACTTCTTAAAATAAGACAACAATGGAGTTTGCCTTGTCAATGGACCTTTCTTAAAGGAACAATTTCTTTGTAGTGTACAATGCTATTTGATAGAATTTTATCCACAGAACTTCTTTCAAAATTGGAGTCAATCTTATCAAACCCTGATGCTACTTTACAGTTTGTGTATTATTCTAAATCCTTTGTTGTCATTTCAGCAATCTTCACAGCGTCTTCACTAAGTACAGATTCCATCTCAAGAAACCACTTTCTTTGCTCATTGCTAAGAAGCAACTCCTCATGTGTTCTATTTTTATCCTGAGATTGCAGCAGTTCAGCCACATCTTCAGGCTCGTCTATCTCTAATTCTCTTGCCATTTCCACCACATCTGCAGTTATTTCCTCCACTGAAGTCTTGAACCCCTTCAAGTTATCCATGAGGATTGGAATCAGCTTCTTCCAAACTCCTATTCATGTTGATATTTTGACCTATTCCCATAAATCACAAATGTGCTTAATGGCATCTAGAATGGTAAATCCTCTCCAGAAGGTTTGCAATTTCCTTTGCCCAGATCCATCAGAGGGATCACTATCTATAGCAGCTATAACCTTATAAAATGTATTTCTTCAATAATAAGACTTGGAAGTCAAAAATGCTCCTTGATCCATGGGGTACAGATTGAATGTTGTGTTATCAGTCATGAAAAACAATATTAATCTTGTTGTACATGTTCATCAGAGCTCTCGGGTGATCAGATGCATTATCAATTAGCAGTAACATTTTGAAAAGAATCTTTTTTTCTGAGTAGTAGGTCTCAACAGTGAGTTAACATGTTCAGGCAACCATGCTGTAAACAGATGTGCTGTTTTCCAGGCTTTGTAGTGCCATTTCTTGAGCACAGGCAGAACAGATTTAGCATAACTGTTAATGGCCATAGGAATTTTGGAATGGTAAATAAGCACTGGCTTCAACTTAAATTCATCAGCTACTTTAGCCCCTAATGAGAGAGTCAGCCTATCCTTTGAGGTTTTGATGCCAGGTATTGACTTCTTCTCTCTACCTATGAAAGTCCTAGATGGCATCTTTTTCCAATAAAAGGCTATTTTATCTACACTGAAAATTTGTTGTTTAGTGTAGCCACCTTCATTAATGATCTTAGCTCGATCTGCTGGATAACTTTCTGCACTTTCTACATCAGCACTTGTTGCTTCACCTTGATGTTAGGGAGGTGGCTTCTTTCCATAAACCTCATGAACCAATCTCTGCTAGCTTCAAACTTTTCTCCTACAGCTTCTTCACATCTGTCAGCCTTAATAGAATTGAAGACTTAGGGCTTTGCTTTGGTTTAAGGGAAGGGTGTGGCTGATTTGATTTTCTACCCAGAACACTCAAACTTTCTCCCTATCAGCAATAAGATTATTTTGCTTTCTTATGATTCATGTGTTTGCTGTAGTAGCACTTTTAATTTCCTTCAAGAGCTTTTCCTTTGCATTCGCAACTTGGTTAATTGCTGGACTCAAGAGGCCTGGCTTTTGGTCTGTCTTGGCTTTTGACATGCCTTCCTCACTAAGCTAATCATTTCTAGCTTTTGATTGACAGAGAGAGATGTGCAATTTTTCATTTCACTTGAACATTTAGAGGCCACTGTAAGATGATTAATAGAACCAATTTCAATATTGTGTCTCAGGGAATAAAGAGGCCTGAGGAGAGGGAGAAAGATGGGGTGTGGCCATTTGGTGGAGCAATCAGAACATAGCCAATATTTATCCATTTATTTTGCCATCTTATACGAGCTTGGTTCATGGTGCCCCCAAGCAATAACAATAATAATATCAAAGAGCACTGATCACACATCACCATAACAAAGATGATAATAAAGAAAATGTTTGAAATATTTTGAGAATTATCAAAATGTGACACACAGACACAAAGTGAGCAAATGCTGTTGGAAAAATGGTGCCAATAGACTTGTTTGACACAGGTTTGCCACAATTCTTCATTTTGTAAAAAGTGCAATTATCTGCAAGAGCAATAAAGCAAAGTGCAGTGAAATGAGTTATACTTGTAATCCTATAAAATAGTGTCTTTTAAAACCAAGAATAAGGTCAACTTCTTTTGCTAGTCTGGATTGTATTTTCTGAATTGAAAATATTTGTACTTCTGGGCTCACAGTATATATATATTTTAAAAAGGACTAGTCAAATTGAAGAAATGGTGCAATTGAGGCATTGCTGAGACTATTAACTATAAAACCAGTAATCAGTCAATTGGAATCAAATGAATCCCAAGGTGTTCTCTAAATAACAAATATCACCATTTGACTATATATGAATCAGGACTTTTTCAGTGGTGTGTAAGAAAAAAAACAACTCAAAGTGGTTTGGGGAAAAAAATAGGCTCAGGTACCTAAGCAGTCCAGGGAAGTAGTTGGCATCAGGCATGGTTGGATCAAGGTATTCCAGCCAGGCTGTGAGGAATCTGTTTTTATCTCTTAGTTCTGCTTTACTCTATGTTGATGTTGTTCTCAGCCAAGTTTTTCCCAAATGCTGGGAAAGATGGGAACCAATACTCTAATATCCTACTAGCTTAGCAGCCCTAGCAGGAAAACCCTCTTTTCTAATAATTGTAGTTAAGATCTTGAATTTCATTCTTATTTGCCAGGCCTTAGGTCACATGCTTTTATGAAAAGTCAGGGGGATGGGGTCAGCCTCATCCAAACAATGTGAACTGAGAATGGTGGAGGACTAGTTTTCTGAAGGAAATTCAAGGTGTCAGCAAAGGAAGGAGCAACGGACTATCAAAAGTAACTATTTGACTTTCTCATTATGGCATCTCTTGGGCAGCACGTGACTCTTTGGGGTTGGTCAATTGCTTTCATTGTTCAGATGGTCTGTTTCCTGTGAGATTCTAAACTATTGTTGAAAAGAGGGCTTTGCTCTTGTTTTCATTGTGTCCTAGACAACAGAAACAATGAGTGTAAAACAATAAAAGATCTTGAGCTGATCTTGCATTCATTCTGTGCCCCTCATTCTCTCACTGTTTACAAGATAAGTATTAAAGGAAAGAGCTCATTTCTCAGAATGTAGGGTGAGTTCAAAGATATCTCTGTGGGAATTGCACAGTATCCTAAGGAGTTAAGGATTTAATTTTTTTTCTTGAATATATGGAGGCTCACTAGACCCACAAGATTTGTAGTCATGACCATAAAAATGTTGACGGGAAGACAATATTCTACCTGGGTTGTCTTAGAGACAAAAATTAAGATTTTTACCATCTCTCCAGAAATCCCCCATTTCTCCTCCCACCCCACCCACTACAATGGGTCCTCTTACAACAGGGAACAGGAAATACATTCTAAAATCTGGAATATCAGTGAGGACTGCAGACTTCTAGAATCAGGAGTAGGCCTAGTGTTAATAGCCACTTTTTTGTATTGTCTTTAATAATAAAGATTTTCATGTCATTCATTAGGATCCAGTCAAAGAAATGCTGAGTGGGGCTAATGCCATGTCATTGGCAAGAAGGTCCCTTGGCCCTGTTATACTGTTGACAACTGTCTTGGGCTTTCCTGGTAGTCACCAGTGAAAGAAGTGAGGGTGGGCAGAGGAAAATCATTACCAGTGTTTTTACCCTCACATAGTCCAGATTGAACATGTTATGATACAAATATTAATGTATCATGAAAACAGAATTATTGGCAATCCTCAGCAGTGACTGAAACTTGCATAAGATGCTGAACACTGATCCTTCAGCTGACATTTTGCAAATAGCCTCAACTGGGTTCAAGAAAGAGGAAGAAGGGTCAGGAGATGAGATTATCATCACAAGAATTTTTTTCTGGCTGTTCAAGCTGTCACTTGTTAATTGTATTCTGCTCTCATGACTGTTGGTAAGGGAGGGTGACTGGAATTATGATATGAAACCCTCCAGCTTTTTAATTCATTTGCAACCAGTGACTGATTGGCTAGCACAACTGGATTTGCATTTTTAATAGCTTTTTGGCATCCTTCCACCACGTAATACAATACAAATAATTCCCTGACAGCGTGCCAGAGATAATGCAATTATCACTGAGTTTCCTTAGACATGTTTTATATTATCTACTTAAAAGAATCCTATTTCCTTGCAGTAATCTAATCTAACTTGGACCTGGCTATCTTAAATGAGACAGATAGTTTAAAGACAAAGGATAAACTGGGGATGGAATAAGGTGCTTGCCACCTTTGCCTCCCCTGTGAGAGAGCATCTTCTGTGTAATCTGCGTCAATAAAGAGGCCACAGCCCCCAGCTCTGCATCCTCATGTTCCTAGGGTTGTCTATGGTAGCTTCAGGCTATTTCCATGGATGTTTCCACTTATTATACTCATAGGAAGAGGTCTTAAGGGGACATTTAGTCCATTTCCCTCCCTCTAGAAGGACCTACATTGGGACTATTCCAGCAGACACTGTCCCAAGTTAAAAACTCTGCTTGAGCAAGGTCCCTCAGCCTCTCTTTGTCCAACCCAGTAATCCACAGAAGTGTTCATTACCCTTTTCTCGCAGCAAGTTCTTTATATCTGACCAAAGTTACTGACAGTGTAACTTAGTGCTCATTTTTCCTTAATGGAGATTTGTAATACTATGTTCCTCTTCATGTAGTGATGTCTTATAATTCCTGGAAACCACAATCAAATCGCTCTTTGGTCTTCCATGATAAAACTCTTCCATTTCCTTTATTTTCTCCTTTTAGGCCTCATTTTTGAATATGTGTTATTTAGCTACCTGCCCTCTTTGGTCCCCATCTGGTTCTTCACGTGTTCTGAATTTGTGGAGCCCAGAATTGATCCCTATTGTTAAAGCCAGAATAGGTACAAACCAGGCCTGGTGGACAGTCAGGGATAGACAGTCTGACTAAGAATTGTACCAGTAGAGACATGGCCTGCAGAGTGAAACAGTACAATCTTGTGTTTTGGGTAACACCAAATGAACTTGGAAAATTACATTTATTTGTATTAAGAATAATAAAAACAATTGTAAACCTTCCAGATTCTTTCAGAAAAATAGTTCAGCCACACACAGCAGCGATGTTTGTGCTTCCTACTCAATCATATGTCATCTCATGACAGGCAAGCTCTTACACTGGTTACATACAACAATCATAGTGGTTTCATTCCCAGGCAGGTGAGAGTTTGGTGGAGGGCAAAATGTCACACTCTTCACCAGTTTTATTTTCATTCAGCAAGAGCGTAGACTCTAATTCAGCCATGAAAACAATGTCTGGCCCAGAACCTTTAGGAATGCTTTCCTTTCTGACTGGCCATTTATTTATTTCACAAACACATACAGTGCTTCTAATGTGCCAGGCACTATATTGTAGGCATTTTACAAATATTAATTCATGTAATCTTCATCAGAATCCCAGGAGGTAGTTACTAATAATAGTAACTTATTTTACAGATGAGGAATGTGTAACACGGAGTTAATAAGTAACCTGCCTGAGGTTATGCCAGTAGTAAGTGGCTTACACTAAAAAAAAAAACAAAAAACTAATAAAGAGATTTAAACCCAGGCAACTGGATTCCAGAACCTGCCTTTTTACCTATTATACTTCTCTGCCTTCTTGACTTTCTTCTCTGTCAGACCGTCCATGCCTACCTCTTTTCCAGGCTAGACTTTGGTCTCTCCTAAACTCTTGTTTTTCCAGTAATTTTCTCTGGTATGTCATGCATGATTTGGAGTGAGAGATGGCCAGGAGAAATTGCCCTGCCTAAATGGTAAGTTCTCTTTTACTTTGTGCATTTTGCTCTTGTGGTTTTTTTGCCACCTTCATTACAATGAAAGGTTTCTCTCCAGCTGCATAAAAATTGCTTTAGCAATGGTAAAAACAGAAAACCTGATGAGAAGCTTGAGCAATTCTGTTCTGTTAGATGTCTGTGATTAGCATGGAACTGAGAGCCCTGCCTTGTGCTTTGCCTCCATTGCCTGTAGTGCCTGTATACTTGAGATGAGACAAAATGCCCTAGATCACCTCCAACAGAATCAAGGGCCAGGGGAGAATCTTGTAAAAATGCAGATTCCTGAAATCTACTCCTGACCCACTGAATTAGAATTTTATGAAGGAGTTCCAGAAATAGCACATAATAGCAAGCTCTCTTTCACTGATTCTGATGCATACCTAAGTCGAAGATCCACCAACCTGAGAAGCTTTGTGCATGGCCAGGCTACAGAATTAATGTGGAGCTTTTGAAAAAAATGAAGATGCCCTAGCTCCGCACCTGGAGAGTTTGTGCAGTGGTGTGCTGGTAAGTGTTTAACAACCATCTCTCTAAAAGAAAAAAAAAACAACTCTGATTTGTAACATTTGCCAATTTCCATGGTGTAAATATTTCCGTCATGATTTATTTCCAGCTACATATGTGAAGTTACTGAACTCAGGATTGGAAAGACATGTGCCTGATTGGTTCTTGCAAGCCAGTACAAACTGGCATCTGCCCTGCATGGGTGAATGTGAGAAGGAGTGATTAGGAAGTTGGCAGTAACAGAGAAGGGGAAGGATATTGAATGCAGCTAGTAGGTGGCATATCTGGGATTTAAACCCAGCTCTTTCTCACTCCCAAGTTCATGTTTTTAACACTCTGCATTTTCTATGCTTTTGTGCACACTACAGCCAATTTCAGGAATATACTTTCCCTTCAGCTCTGTCTGTAAAAATTCTTCCCATCCTTCAAGACCCAGCTTAGCCTCCTTGAAGCCTTCCCTGTACCATTTTCACCCTCCCAACAGATGTGTCCTCCCCCATTGCTATGGGGTAAGTTAATGGAGAGAAAACAACATTGGAGGCATACTCTAAGATCTACCTTGCTTAAAGCAGGGAAGCATGGTACAGGAAAGCAATGGTGCATAGTGACAAGAGCGTGGGGTTTGGAGCCAGATATACATGATCTCAAACCTCAGGTCCAGTGTTAATCAGCTGTGTAGAGAGGTGGTCACCTCTCTAAGCCTCAGTTTCCATAGCTATAAAATGGGGCTAAGAGCAACCTTGCAGGATCATTGTAAAAATTAGTAATAATTTATACAGAGTGCCAGGCACTTACAAATGGTGGCTATTATTTTTTTATTAAGGCTTCATTGATATACACTCTTATGAAGGTTTCACAAGAAAAACAATGTGGTTATTACATTCACCCTTATTATCGAGTCCCCCCACAATAACCCCACTGCAGTCACTGTCCATCAGTATAGTAAGATGCCACAGAGTCCCTATTTGTCTTCTCTGACCTTCACTGTCTTCCCTGTGACCCCACACACACCATGTGCACCAATCATGATACCCCACAATCCCCTTCTCCCTCCTTCTCCACCCGCCCTCCCCCGCCCCTCCCCTTTAGTAAGCGCTAGTCCCTTCTTGGAGTCTGTGAGTCTGCTGCTGTTTTGTTCCTTCAGTTTTGCTTTGTTGTTATACTCCACAAATGAGGAAAATCATTTGGTACTTGTTTTTCTCCGCCTGGCTTATGTCACTGAGTATAACATCCTCCAGTTCCATCCATGTTGTTGCAAATGGTAGGATTTGTTTCTTTATTATGGATGAATAATATCCCACTGTATATATGTGTCACATCTTCTTTATCCATTCATTTACTGATGGACACTTAGGTTGCTTCCATATCTTGGCTATTGTAAGTAGTGCTGCAATAAACATAGGGGTGCATATGTCTTTTTTAATCTGAGAAGTTGTTTTTCTGGGTAAATTCCTAGGAGTGGAATTCCTGGGTCAAGTGGTATTTCTAGTTTTAGTTTTTTGAGGAACCTCCATATTGCTTTCCATGATGGTTGAACTAGTTTACATTTCCACCAGTCGTGTAGGAGGGTTCCCCTTTCTCTGCATCCTCACCAGCATTTGTTGTTCCTAGTCTTTTCTATGTTGGCCATCCTACTGGTGTGAAATGGTAGCTATTATTATTCATGTGTTCACTTTATACCAACAAGTGCCACTCATGGCTTTGCATCTTCAATTATTTAATATCAAAAGCGTGGTCTGTAATGTAGCTTTTCCTTTGTCAACTTTGAATACCACTCTTCCACTCACCCAACAAAAAAGGTGGCATTTGAGTTTGTCTTTGGTGACTCTCAGCCTCATGTTAAACTTTGGTAAGGGCTGCCCACCCGTGCAGGAGCTGTGTCCTTAGTTGCCCTTTATCCTGCGAAGCTGTAAATGGCTGACTTGTTTGATATCCACTCACCCCTCCTGTCTCATCTTCTTTATGGCTTTCAGGGCTGTGAGTAAGTCAGGAGGGACAAAATTGGGATTGAGAAGGGGCTTGTGTACTGTAGTACCAGTGCATCAAAACTCACTTTCCATACACTGAGAACTACTTGAGTGGCAGCCAGCCTCAGTGGGCTGATAAAGTGATGAAGAGGTTGTCAAAGTAACAGCCTATAGCAATCCATCAACTTAGCCTTTGGCTTAAAGGCAGGAGAGAGCCAGATGTGTCTGGCATTCACAAGCCTAGGCTTAGATCCTCAGGGACGATTGCTGCCAGACTGGTGTGCTAGAGAATATCCAAATCCATACAACTCTGTAGTGTCTAGACTTTCTGGAATGCTCTTCTTTAAACTAAGGCATTATTAAAGGCTGCTTTCAAAGTGTAATAGTTGTGAGGGGAGCCACTATCTGCTGTTGACACCCATGCAGAAATGAGTTTATCCGCTTAGTCAGCCACTCAGTAATTCTGAGTGAGATTCAGGCACATGAGGTTTAACACTGTGGCCAGGATGGACTGACTGGGTAGCAGAACTGGGCAGGGATTAACAGAGTATTTGAATCGTAAGGTATGAGACGAGGGAGAAGGTTGGAGTATTTATTTATTTATTTATTTATTTATTTTTGTATCATTAATCTACAATTACATGAGCAACATTATGTCTACTAGACTCCCCCCATCATCAAATCCCCAACACACACCCCACTACAGTCACTGTCCATCAGCACAACAAGATGCTACAAAATCACTACTTGTCTTCTCTCTGTTGTACAGCCCTCCCCATATCCCCCTATGTCCGCTAATCCTAATGCCCCTTTTTTTCCTCTTATCCTTCCCTTCCCACCCATCCTCCCCAGTCCCTTTCCCTTTGGTAACTGTTAGTCCATTCTTGGGTTCTGTGAGTCTGCTGATGTTTTGTTCCTTCAGTTTTTTTCTTTGTTCTTATACTCCACAGATGAGTGAAATCATTTGATACTTGTCTTTCTCCGCCTGGCTTATTTGACTGAGCATAATACCCTCTAGCTCCACCCATGTTGTTGCAAATGGCAGGATTTGTTTTCTTCTTATGGCTGAATTATATTCCATTGTGTATATGTACCACTTCTTCTTTATCCATTCATCTGCTGATGGACACTTAGGTTGCTTCCATTTCTTGGCTACCGTAAACAGTGCTGCAATAAACATAGGGATGCATCCGTCTTTTTGAAACTGGGCTGCTGCATTCTTAGGGTAAATTCCTAGGACTGGAATTCCTGGGTCAAATGGTATTTCTATTTTGAGTTTTTGAGGAACCTCCATACTGCTTTCCAAAATGGTTGAACTAATTTGCATTCCCACTAGCAGTGTAGGAGGGTTCCCCTTTCTCCACATCCCCGCCAACATTTGTTGTTGTTTGTCTTTGCATGTTGGCCATCCTTACTGGTGTGAGGTGATATCTCATAGTGGTTTTAATTGGCATTTCTCTGATGATTAGCGATGTGGAGCATCTTTTCATGTGCCTGTTGGCCATCTGAATTTCTTCTTTGGAGAAGTGTCTGTTCAGATCCTCTGCCCATTTCTTAATTGAATTATTTGCTTTTTGTTTGTTGAGGTGTGTGAGCTCTTTATATTTTGGATGTCAACCCCTTATCGGATATGTCATTTATGAATATATTCTTCCATACTGTAGGATGCCTTTTTGTTCTGCTCATGGTGTCCTTTGCTGTACAGAAGCTTTTCAGCTTGATATAGTCCCACTTGTTCATTTTTGCTTTTGTTTCCCTTGCCTGGGGAAATATGTTTATGAAGAAGCTGCTCATGTTTATGTCCAAGAGATTTTTGCCTATGTTTTTTCTATGAGCTTTATGGTTTCATGACTTACATTCAGATCTTTGATCTATTTTGAATTTACTTTTGTGTATGGGGTTAGACAGTAGTCCAGTTTCATTCTCTTACATGTAGCTGTCCAGTTTTTCCAACACCCGCTGCTGAAGAGGCTGTCATCTCCCCATTGTATATCCATTGCTCCTTTATCATATATTAATTGACCATATATGTTTGGGTTAATATCTGGACGTTCTATTCTGTTCCACTGGTTTGTGGGTCTGTTCTTGTGTCAGTACCAAATTGTCTTTATTACTGTGGCTTTGTAGTAGAGCTTGAAGTTGGGAAGTGAGATCCCCCTGCTTTATTCTTCCTTCTCAGGATTGCTTTGGCTATTTGGGGTCTTTTGTGGTTCCATATGAATTTTAGAACTATTTGTTCCAGTTCATTGAAGAATGCTGTCAGTATTGTGATAGGGATTGCATTGAATCTGTAGATTGCTTTAGGCAGGATGGTCATTTTGAGTATATTAATTCTTCCTAGCCAAGAGCATGGGATGAGTTTCCATTTGTTAGTGTCCTCTTTAATTTCTCTTAAGAGTGTCTTGTAGTTTTCAGGGTATAGGTCTTTCACTTCCTTGGTGACATTTATTCCTAGGTATTTTATTCTTTTTGATGCCATTGTGAATGGAATTGTTCTCCTGATTTCTCTTTCTGCTAGTTCATCGTTAGTGTATAGGAAAGCAACAGATTTTTGTGTATTAATTTTGTATCCTGAAACTTTGATGAATTCAGATATTAGTTCTAGTAGTTTTCGAGTGATCTTTAGGTTTTTTTATGTACAATATCATGTCATCTGCAAATAGTGACAGTTTGACTTCTTCTTTACCAATCTGTATGCCTTGTATTTCTTTGTTTTGTCTAATAGCTGTGGCTAGGACCTCCAGTACTATGTTGAATAACAGTGGGGAGTGTGTGCATCCCTGTCTTGTTCCCCAGCTTAGGTGAAAAGCTTTCAGCTTTTCACTCTTTTTTTTTTTTTATTCTGCTCTCCCTTCAAGTGTTTTTTTTTTTTTTACAATTTATTTTGGTATCATTAACCTACAATTAAATGAGCAATATTGTGGTGATTAAACTACCCCCTTCATCAGGTCCCCCCCACCAACCCTATTACAGTCACTGTCCATCAGTGTAGTGAGATGAGAATCCCTACTTGTCTTCTCTGAGTTGTACCGTCCTCCCTGTGCCCCCCCACCTTATGTCTGCTAATCGTAATGCCCCTTTTACCCTCTTATCCCTCTCTTCCCGCCCTTCTTCCCCAGTCCCTTTCCCTTTGGTAACTATTAGTTCGTTCTTGGGCAGCTTTTCACTCTTAAGTATGATGTTGGCTGTGATTTTGTCATATATAGCCTTTATTATGTTGAAGTACTTGCCCCCATACCCATTTTGTTGAGAGTGTTTATCATGAATGGGTGTTGAATTTTGTCAAATGCTTTTTCAGCATCTATGGAGATGATCATGTGGTTTTTGTTCTTTTTGTTGATGTGGTGGATGATGTTGATGGATTTTCGAATATTGTACCATCCTTGCATCCCTGGGATGAATCCCACTTGATCATGGTGTACGATCCTCTTGATGTATTTTTGAATTCGGTTTGCTAATATTTTGTTGAGTATTTTTGCATCTACTTTCATCAGGGATATTTGCCTGTAATTTTCTTTTTTTGTGGTGTCTTTGCCTGGTTTTGGTATTAGAGTGATGCTGGCTTCATAGAAAGAGTTTGGAAGTATTCCCTCCTCTTTTATTTTTTGGAAAACTTTAAGGAGAATGGTTGTTATTTCTTCTCTATATGTCTGGTAGAATTCAGTGGTGAATCCATCTGGTCCAGGGGGTTTGTTCTTGGGTAGTTTTTTGATTATCGATTCAATTTCATTGCTGGTAATTGTTCTTAGATTTTCTGTGGTTGGATTATTTTTTAACAAAATCTTGTCCATTCAGAAATGGGAGTTTTGTGGCTCAGGAGGCAAACTTGCCAGACTTTGCCATCTTCCCTCAGGCTGATTCTGGGTGCCAGGCTAAGAGCATCTCCCTGAATTGCCAAGTGACAAGTCACTTCAGTCACTGTTGGCCTGCACTAAGAAACAGTAGATAATGGTGTGACAATACTTGGACATATTTATATGCACTTGCTGACAGTCCAGGGATTGGTCATGGGGGTGGTTGCAGAACTGTATTTCAACAGCCATTTTTAATGTTCACTCTCTCTACCTTTGAATGCAGGGATCCTGGGGGATATCAACGAGTCCGAAGTAGGGATTTGAGTAACCGAAGGACATCATTGCTGACTGCATTTCTTGGATGCCCTTTAGTTGAGGACAGTGGTAGCTGGTGAGGGCAGGGGCCCAGGATCACGATAGGCTTTGGTTTCACTTCTTCCCTGCCATCCTCACAAATTCAAAAAAACCATTTTCATTTTAATTGTAACACGGTGAAGTCTGTGAGGGATGTGGGGTTTTTTCTCCATATAATTCTAATTTTGTCTCAACAAGATCTGATTAGCTGGGAATTATCTCAGAAGCAAATTTTCAAATCAATTTCCTAAAACCAAGCAACGTCATCCAGTTTCCCCTCACTGACTTCCTAATAAAGACAAAATGCCAGACACTGAAACCCTGTATGGGATGAGTGACGCTTGACATTTATGCCAAAAAAGGTGTTCCCTCTAGGGGAAAAAAGTACCTGCATGAGGGTTCAACATCATTAATCCTCATTCAGCCCATTAATTATCTTGTCCACTCCTATCTAGTCTCTTGAGGGATGATGTTTTGCTTATTTTGTCCCCCCTACTGCAAGGGCTAGGCTGTTCAGTTCCAGCCCATAAATATTTACTAAGCATCTATTATGTGTCAGGTACCATGCTAGGCAATGAAGGTAAAAATGAAGATAATTACAATAGTTATCATTTATTGAGTGCTGAATATGTGCCAGATACTTTAGACATATTGTATCTTAAGTCCTCCCAACAGCTCTGTGCATCCAGGTACTATCACCATCCCCATTTTACAGGTGAGCAAACTGATGCGCAGAGAGATTAAACAACTTGCTCACAGTCACAAGTGGTAGCAGTAGGACTTTAAACCCAGTTTTCTCTGGTTCAAGAATAAAAGCTTTCATTCTATCACATATATTACTATGATAAGGGCTTTGCCTTCTCTTATGTGATACTCACAAAACCCCTAAATGGTAAGTATTGTTATTGTTCCCATTTTTCAGATGAAGAGACTGAGACTGAGAGAGGTTATGTGACTTTCCTGAGGTCATGTGAGGAATAAATTGTAGGGCCAAGATTTAAGCACTGGCAGTCAGACTCCAGAGCACATGCACTTAACTGCTATGTTGCACTGCCTCTGTGAAAGCAATCTCTGATTATTACATGGAGAAAAAGAGGTTAAGAAGACATATCAGTGGCAATAAAACAGGCCAAACTAGAAATAGAAGCCCAAGTAATGTAATTCAGGGGAATTACAGATGGAATGCCAGAAAGGTTACAAGAAGCTTAGGTTCAAGTGCAGGAGATAAAGCCCAGAAATATCAAAGAAAGCAGTAGTAGCATATATGAACTCAGCAAAGGGGTTACATCTGGCATATCATGGAAGTCAGGAGCTCTGGGTCTTTATCTCAGCCTACTATCACCTCTCTGGGTCATAGTAGGCAAGTTAGGTCTCTTTGGGCCTCATATTTTCCATTAATAAAATCCAAATTAGAGTCCTTGCTCTAACTTACAGTAGAATCCTAAGAATGAAAGAAAATAATAGACATCAGGGTGCTGTTCAAGTGTTTTCATTTATATTAAATTTATTTTTAGAGTAATTAGACTCATTTTTTCTGTAAGGTTTTACATCATATAAGCACCACCTAAGTTTATGTAACTCGGTGATTAATTGACCTAAATGGACCTACCAGTTGCCTTAAGAAATATCTAGAAATGAAAGTCAACCATTATACAACCAGGTGTCTCACTTGGGCTTCATGCTGAGTGATCTGGGCATAGGGCTGAAGTGCTTTTCAATCACTTTTGCTAGCAACTTTGATTTTTCATCTTGCTCACATGATTAAGGCAGAGGACACTGGAGTGGGCTTTCCTGAATTAGATGGAAAATTCCCCCTTTTCTCGTTTCTTGAACTATTTGTTAGCTGTGATTTTTTTCTTGCCTCCCTATCCAATTTACAGATGTTAAGAGACTAGGAACTTTTCACAGTTTTGATTCTCCACCCTGATCCCCAACTTCCACATTGCTTGAGGAGAACTAAAATCCTTACCTAAAATCCTTATCCTACTTTGGACCTGATTCTCAGGGAAGGGGGTGGGGATGGACAGCCACCATCATCACTATTCATAGGGCAGTAGGAAGGATAGTCAGCCAGTCATAAAGCCCTCAGCTTCCTTGGGACCAAGAAGTAGTAATGTTGCAGTAGGATTGAATCACCTCTTTGGACTCAGAACATTAATGCATCTTGGTGGGCACAGAGGGGAGAACAAGCTTCACTCCCTCTTCCCACTGGTCATCTCTGTAACCTGACACCCGTGCACCTGCCAACAGACTATGAACTCACAGAAAGATCACAGTGAGCATAGCTGGGCATGTGGCAGAAAGGAAGCTCAAGAAAACCGGTAACATCCATCTCCTTCAAATCGGCTAGTTGATTTATCCTGCGGTTGTAACTAAATTGAACTGTCTTTTGAGCTGTAACTTTTTCATGCTGGAGAGAGCTTAGAAGAAGCTGGAACACACTGTTCTGGCCCAGAGTTAATGATTTTGGAGCTGAGCCCTATTATAGATGTTAAATCAAAGAATCTTCTATGCTCAATCTGAGTGTGACTGGGCTCTTAGATGTTTCATAGGAAGTCAGCTCTTTGTTAATGAAGGAGTAGCAGCAAAATGAATGTTGTTGGGCTTTCTAGATCTTTCTATTGTCACTTTAGAACTTTGATTTTATTTATTGGAAGATTTTTCTCAACAGTCACATGATTCATTGATTTTGACTTGGAAGTCAGATAAAACCTTTATTGGCTGTGTGACTTTGGGCAGTTCACCTAATGTTTCTGAGCTGTAGTGTTGTTTTTTTTCCCTGTCAAACAGATTAATAATGCCCTCCTCACAGATAACACAGTGAGGATTAAGTGAGAGACCATAGGTAAAGCAGTCAGCATAGTGCCCTGCCACAGAATAGACATTCAACAAGTACCAATTTTCTGGCCCTCATTGTTTTGTCATTAGTTGGCAAGATGGCATGGATATTGAATTGCCTTAAAAAAAATGGAAACTTCAAAAAATAGTAAGTGGTTGGCTTGTTAGCCAGCATACTTTTTTCTTCTGGATGTTAAGGGTCAGATCATCACCTTATATACTCTTATCCCTTCATTCTTCCTGTTGAGTTATCAGTCTTGCACAAGTAGGACATAGCCATGGAAAAGAGAAACCAGTATGTCTAAAAACCTAACCTGGGTTTGAGCAATACAGTTGAATTTCCTGGGGTCCTCTACCATAATGTCATTGTCATTAACACCATATATTCTGGGACTGGGAGCACCTGGATTTTTAGTCTATATATAGAAGCACTATCTCCA
Source organism: Phataginus tricuspis (assembly GCA_029783875.1). Taxonomy (NCBI): domain Eukaryota; kingdom Metazoa; phylum Chordata; class Mammalia; order Pholidota; family Manidae; genus Phataginus; species Phataginus tricuspis. Next base: position 93,071,888 of record JAQQAC010016209.1, read on the forward strand.
TAGTTATGGTCAGCTCCAGAACCCATAGTCAGGTTGCCAAGGTTTATGATTCCCACAGGTTGCACTTGGGGCCAGGGCTACAAGCCATGAGTCATCCTTGAATCCCACCCACCCACCTGTACTCACTCCTCCTTTTTCTTTGCCTTTGCCAGAGCAAATAAGTGCCTGGAAAGAAGCCAGGTTGATGGGCTCCTTTCTATACTCCAGAAATCTGATTTTGAATCTCCACTTCAGGCAACTGCATCAACATCACTCAACCCAGTAAAATGCAAGCCTGGATGGCTTGATTTTTCACTCTCAAACAATTTCATTATGATCACTTTATGCTTAATGGAGCAAAAAGTGAGGAGGGACTGCACCATAGAACTTTAAGATTCTGGTACGGTGACTGCTTATAGTCACATTGGCCTTGACGTTTGGCTGGTATTTATCAAGTGGGAGAGTAAGTTTGCCTTCTTATATGTGTTCAGGGCTTCTGCCCTTGAAGCTCATGATTCAGACTAACCTATTTTCAGGATTCAGATGCCATTCCTTCCCTTTTTATATTCCAAGTTGTTTTTGGCAGCAAAACTGAGAAATATTAGCAAATCTGCTTATAGAATTATTTACCACGAATGGTATCAAACTCAAATGAATAGACATTTTAGTTTTGACCTCTTTAAGACCTACCACTTGCCCTTCACAGCCAACTTACATGAGTGGACTCAGTCAAGGACAAATTACAAATACCTACCATAGACTAGAATATAGTCTGCTTAGCAGCAAGTAACATGACTACATCCCAAATGTGCGTCAAACCTAAGCCTACAGCTTACGCAATAAAGAAGGTAGATTTCACTATCTAGGTCTGAAGTTCTGGGATGCCTCTGCTAAGTTCCCAGAATGCCTTAGTGCTTCACAACAGCTATGTTCCTTTGGTTTTAACCCAAAGCAACCCCCATAATTGGCTTCACTACCAGGACTGTTGTTTGCCTTAGAGGAAGATTGTATGCCTATCTGTGTCTTTTGTGAATGTAGGGGTTGACCACATGGCCTGTCATGGAATTGAGTCCCAGAGCTCTAAAACATTTTTTTCTTGAATCATTGGGCAATGTATTTTTAGTTATTGTGACTTAAGCAAAAGTATAAATATTAGTTGTAGCCAATAAAAATGCCAAGCCAATTCACAACTCTATAAGGTCTAAGCAAAGGCTCACTGAAAAGTTGGGCCTAGCACTGTTACCCAGAAGGTCAGCAGACTGGCTTTATTGATGTGTCAAGGAAGGAGCCATCTGAGGTGAGGATTTTGACTTGCTCTCACCCTGTCCTTGGCTGCTTAAATCTGGGAAATATTATCATGAGCATATTGGGAAATTTCAGCTCCCAAGAGTCTACTCATGAGTAAGCCAGGGAAATGATCCATTTTAGAGCTGTAAACATTTGTGGAAATAGCTCCTTACTAGTACCCATATAGAGCCATGCATCCCAGGCTGTACCAAATGTTTTCAGCAATGGAGAAAGCTATTGCTTTGGAGGTGGGGTGGGAAAGAGATAAAGAGAGGAGGCTAAGTGTGAAACAGTTTAGACTGCACAGCTAGCCCAAGTGCCAGGGAGGCAAAGAGAATAACCTAGCAGCTCACCTAGCAAGTTACTTTTGACCAGTTTTGATGAATTGGCTCTGGGAATATAGTGTCAAAACAGAATGTTCTCAACTATGGTTTGCCATTTCCTAGCTGTGTGATTGAAATTAGTGGTGTAACCTCAGTTTCCTCATTATCAAATGGGGATAAATAGTATCTATCTCACAAGTTCATTGTGAGGAATAAATATCCTTCCCTTCCCCTCTTCATGTGACAGTGCCTGCTCCTCATTCTTCTAGGTACACACTTATACAAATTTCCTTTCAGAGTAATCAAAAGGCAGAGACATTCACAATGTTCAGATTTAAGCCAGGGTCAGTACCAGGAATCAGTAGAGACACCAGAGACAAATTTTGGATAAGAAGTCCAGACCATGAGGTGGATAAAAGAGCAAAACAGAATAATGCCCCACCCCAGGCAAAGTTGTCCGCATCCTTATCCTTGAAATCTGTAAATATGTACCTTACATGGAAAAAGGGGCTTTGCACATGTGATTAAGTTAAGGATTTTATGATGAGGAGATTATCCTGGATTATCTGGGTTGGGCCAATATAGTTACAAGGGTCCTTATGAGAGAGCCAGAGGGTCACAAAGGCAGAAGAAGAGAATATGACAGAAGCAGAGGTTGGAGTGATGCCATTGCTAGCTTTGAAGGTAGAAAGGGGTGACAATCCAAGAGAAGTGGGATACCCCTAGAGGCTGGAAAAAGCAAGGAAAAGGATTCTCCCCTAGAGCTTCCAAAAAGGAAACAAAGAGCCCCAGAATTAATTAGTCCCTAGGAAATAATCCTAGATTTCAGGACAGTCTTCTCTTCTTTTAATCAGGACTAACCTTCTGTAGTGTGAGGTCAGCTGCCAAGATGATTTTTTTTTCAGGGACATCAAAAAGGGCTGCCTTGCTCATAAGAATTCACATTGGAATTACGGAGGGAAAACGTATGTGGTTTATTGAGAAAGTGGGACAGTTAGATAGTGGCCTGTGGGGTAGAATGGTTTCACATGTAGCTAGCTACTCCATTCATACAATTCACAGGGTGTGCAAGGGGTAGACTTTTTCCCTGGGAATTCCCTGAGGGCAAATGACAAATAGCTACCCTAGGCCAGAATACAGTCTGTTTAGCAGCAATTAACACGAGTATATCCCAAACGTGAGTCAAACCTTAGCCTACAGCTTACTCAATAAAGAAGGTAGACTTCACTATCTACGTCTGAAGTTGTGACCTCCAACTTGATCTCCCTCAGAGCTAAGTGGCCTCTGAAGGGCATTGATAAGGGAAGACTTGGAGCAGATTGTTACTATTTGCTAATTGGCAAGTTCTCTAGGGATTAGTTCCTGCATTACCCTAGTTTAAATACAAAGTAAGGGAGGGAAACCGATTTTTCCTCCCTCTGAGGCTTTACAGCTCAATTGTAATGGTAAATTAGTCTGAACATTGCTATAATGGAGGTATATGCTCTGTAAACATTTCTACTCTGGCTCTTTTATAATATATTTTATTACTGAACATTGTGTCTTACTCAGCAGTTCATGCTCAGCACTTGGCATAGAGAGGGAGCACTTAACTGCATTCTTTGAGAATGAACAAGGATTAGTTTGTTCTGAGAGTCAAATGTTGCTGAATATGTCTTAGTGAGCTTGGGACATGGGGAAGGCTAAAAGCCATGGTCTATTGAAGGAGTATGTCATGCTTTTCTTGAGTTAAGAAGGTGGCTCACTACAGACTGTATGACCAACACTTCTCAGAGAAAGTCCTATTTCACTAACATGCCTCCTACTCCAAGCAAATGTGTCCTTTGCCTTCCATTGAGACACATTAAAAATAAAAAGTGAAAAGAATAATAACACCCATGTCCCCTGCCCTACTCTTATAATTAACTATTAGCATTTCTTCTCATTTTCTTTTAGTCTGTTTTTGATGCTGTAACATTAAAGTTAAGCTAAAGACCCCTTTAACTACCACCCCAGTCTCATTCCTATCCAAATTAGGGACCAACAATAATACATTCCATACCTTTATTTATATTACCATAAACAATGGGTATTATTTTTATACATAGTTTTTATATTTATATAATTGGCACCATACTTTACTTATCATTCCATATATTACTTTTGTACTCAACATTGTTTTTTAAGATATGCCCATGGTGATATATACAGATCTACTTCATTCCTTATAATTGTTGTAGTAGTCCACCTTAAAACTACACCAAATTTAATTATTCTACTCCCCTTCTTGAGAGACAATTAGGATGTTTTCACTCTTATTGCAACTTCAAAGAACACCGGAGTGAGTGCCCTTTTTGCAGACAAAATGAACAACCCCATTTCTTCCATTCACCCTCTTACAAATAAAAAGAAAATGGAATAAAACATCAAACAAAAAAGAAATCTCCAAAAGGAGGCAAGAAGAAGGCAGAGACTGCCTTTGGGACCTCAGGACTTGAGGAACAACACAGTGGTGATTTAGCTGGTTGTCCTTATCTCCCATTTACCCCAGACAGGGTACTACAATAGTCTCCAACCTGGAACCAACAGGCACAGCCCCCAAATCTCCCTGAAAAACCTGTTACTCCTAGCTAAGACACTGGGAAAAGGGTAGCCTAACAACAAGAAATCTTTTTAGCAATACCTGCCCTACTCCAGCTAAGTGCCAATGGAAAAGCTATACTCCAACCCCCATGGTTTCATTAGGGCCAAAAAGAAGCTAATTTTCTACCCCACCCTCCTGTCTTGCAGAAACAGGGGACTACACTCCAGTTCCTCCACTGGGAAGCAGATATTCCACCCTATCTACATCTGGTGAAAGCAGATGGTAGCACGCTGGGTCCCTGACCCATGTGATGTTCATGAGCAGAGTAGGGATTTGATATTCCATTCTCCCACCCCTTCACCCATTACGTCCTGCTCTATAGTAGTAGATGATATTCTGATTCCTTTTATGGAATGGTGTTAGCAGGACTGAGCAGAGGGAGCTTATTTTCTATGCCCCTACCTGGCAGAAGCAGATGACATTTAGAGTGAGGACTCTGAGTATCAGTGGCACCCAGTGGGGAAGTGGGCCTCTGCCTCTGCCAAACATCAACAAGGTAGACTGAGGAGGAGCAAAGTGGAGCTAGAAGGGTAGGCACTCCTACCTACCCCTATGTCAACAGGGAGCTGTAGGGAGACCAGTACGGAGCTGAGTCTCCATCCTCACCCAACAACAATGAAACTGAATGGTGGAGTATAGAGCAGGGCAAATGAACATTCTGGTATCCCTCTTCTTGGTGTCAGCTGGCTCAGGGGAGAGCTGAGCCCACTTGCACATGGCAGCTGTGCAAGGTAGTGAGAATCAGCTGTTTCCTACCCCATCCTTGGTGTCAGAAGGGCCTAAAGGGATACTGAACTTAAGCACCTACTTGGTGTGAGTTGGTACTCCTCATTTACTGAGAGTGTTTCAGTGGAGCAAGGAAGGGAGCTGAACTTCCACTCCACTATCTGCAATGGGATAGTGTAATTTAGCCTCCACTTTTGTCAAGGGGGTATTAACAGGCCCAGAGAGAAGCAGAATATCCAATCTTACCCATACCTACACATTATGCTTATGCATGGTGACTGCCTGCTATAAGCAAGGCTAACTAGGGTCCAGAGTTTCACAGCATAATACCCAAATCTTCCAGGATACAATTGAAAAGTCACTTGTTATACCAAGAATAAGGAAAACTATAACTTGAATAATAAAAGATAATCAACAGACATGAACAATGAGATGACTCAGATTTTGGAATTATCTGGCAAGGATTTTAAAGTAGCAATCATAAAAATGCTTCTTTGAGTAATAACAAACACTCTTAAAACAAATGAAACGTTAAATATCTCAGTAAAGAAATAAAAAATATAAAGAACTGAAGTGATAGTATAGAATTCAAAAGTATAATAACCAAACAAAAAAACTTTCTAAACAGTTTCAATAGTAGATTGGAAATGACAGAGGAAAGAACAAGTGAACTTGAAGACAGATGAATGAAAGTTGCCCAATATTTGAACAACAGAGAGAAAATAGGCTGAAAAAAGAATGAGCAGAGCCTCAGGGACAATGAATAACAATAAAATATCTAACATTTGTGTTATAACAGTCCTGGAATAAGAGAAGAAATAGTGCAAACTAAAAAAAATTTGAAGAAATAATGGCTTAAAAACTTTACAAATTTGGTAAAAGACATAATCCTACAGATTTAAGAAGTAAATGAATTGCAAACAGGGTAACCCCAAAGAAACCCATGCCAAGATCTCATGATAATCAAAATTCTGAAAACTGAAGACAACAAAAAAATCTTGAAAGAGGCTATAGAGAAACAACGAGTTGCCTATAGGAAACCCATGATTCAAATGTCAATGAATTCATCACATGAAGCTATGGAAGCCAGAAGAAAGTGACAATAAAGGAACTGTCAACACCAAATTCTATGTGCAGCCAAAATATCCTCCCAGAATGAAAGGGAAAGGGAAACAGTCTCAAATTAAGAAAAAACAAAGATAATTTATCAGCAGTCCTACCTTTAAAGAATGACTAACAGAAGCTCTCTAAACCAGAAATAAAATGCTAACAAAAGCATGCTAGGGCTCCAAGAAGGAAGAAAACAATGGAATAGGTGAAAGTAGGGGTTAGTATAATAGATTGGCCTTCTCATCAGCTTTTTAATTGTTTGATGGTTGAGCAAAAATTATAACATTATCTGATTGTGGTGCCCAATGTATGTGGAGGAAACATTTCAGATATTTATATTTAAAAAGTAGGGAGAGTAAAGGATTTTAAATGGATGTAAGGTTTCCTTACTTCACTTAAAGTGGTAAAACATTGGTACAAGTAGAGTGTGATATGTTCAGCATACATATTGTAATACCTAGAAAAATACATTATAAAAATACATTATAAATGCTAAAATTCAAATACATTAGACATAAATCAAAATGGAGTTCTATTGAGTGTTTGAGCAATCCTAAAGAAAACCTGGAAAGGCAAACACAGGAACAAGAAATAGAACTAGCAGGTAGAGAACAAATAATAAAATAGCAGTCTTAAGCTCTACATATGAGTAATTACTTTAAGTGTAAATGGTCTACATATACCATTTAAAAGACTGAGATTTTCAACACTTCAAAAAAGAAACAGTCATTCCCTGTTTCCTACAACCACTAATGACTTTCTGTCTCTATAGATTTGCTTATTCTGGACATTTCACATAAATGCAATCATATAGTCCTTTGCAAATGGCTTTTTTCAATTACCATTATGTTTTCATGTTCATCCATGTTGTAGTATTCCCCCTCATTTTTAAGTTACAGTTTTTGGTACATAACATGGTACCAGGAACTCTGATAGGCTCATTGAGTGCTTTATTATGTTTGCTCTTCAAAACAATCCTTTAAAGGTAAATAAAATTGTATCTGTTATAGTTGAGGAAAATGAAATTCAGAAAGATTAAATAGTTTGCTAAATGTCCCACAGCTAGTGAATGGCTGAGCCAGAAATTAAACCCAGGTCTGATGCCAAAGCCCCAGTACTATTCTTTCCACTATGCTATGCCACTTCACTGTTTCAAGACAGGTGGATCTTTTCCAGAAAATAACTTGGAATCTGCTCAGTGATCAGTGGTGATTATTGTTTGGTCATAACAATAATATATGAGGATCCTATTGGCCTTGAGTTGAGTTGGTTCCCTTGAGAACAAGAAGGACTTGTTCCCTCCAACCATGAAAGCTGGTCTTGCAAAACTGGGCCTCCCACATCTTTCATTTGTGACCAATTCTGCTGCATGTAAGCAGATTTGGATAATATTCTTCCCTATGCTCAAACCTTTGAGGTTTTAGATGAAAGGAATATATATTTATTTTATACCATAGTTGGCAGTGATTTATCATAGTTGGTTACATGATTTATCAATGTAAGTGGAAGACACCATGTGCTACAGATAGCTATAATTATTTCTGAGAGACACTTTCAAGTTTCAAGGAGATTTGGTGTTTCATTCTGTTGATTCTTTCTATACTCTCTTTAAAAAATAACTCTTTTTCTTTAGTGGTGAAAAGAGCATTTTAAAATTTCCTCTGAAACTTGCGAGCAGAAAATTTGTTGAGCAAATAATGTGCAGCTGGGAAAAGCAGCTTAGGTAGCTAGATTTTCAGTGGATAATTTGATATTCTTAGACTGTCAGATACTGTAAGACATCCAGGTAATTTGCTGCTTTGAACCAAAGCACAATTCCCTCCCCAGACCACCACAACTTATTTTTGTTGTTAGAAATGTTGCCTAACAATAGCTTTCTCCCTTCTACTCACCATTCTGCACCATCTGTTAGGAACGTGCGTATTTTGAACACAATGTGTCATATACCCTATTATTCTTATAGCTCCTGGAGGAATGAGGCTGTTTGGAGAAGGAGTCCTGGCATTGGGAAAGTGAAAAAGGAGAAGAGGTGGAACCAGAGTCTTCAATAGATTTCTATGAAGTTTCACTTCCATAGCTAGATAGACTGATAGCTAAAAAGACAATTGTCCCATGGTGGACCATCTTTTGAGAGTGGGGAGTGATGCCAAGTTAAAAATGGGTTAAAGTATAGTCAAAGGCAGATCCAAGTAGAGTTTTAGAGCCACACAGCAATGAGTGCTCAGTGGGTGCTTTACTTGTTCTTCAAAACAATCCTTTGGAGGTCAGAAAGGTATTTTTAGCTGAGTAAAGTCAATATTAGGGGTGGAGTCATGAATAAGAACCTAGGTTAGCAATAAGATAGCAGTAGAATGGTACTGGAAAATGAGATAAAGGCAATTTAACTTTTTATCCTCCCTGATAGCCTATTGCTGGTACAGGCTTCCTTTTAAATCCTGGGGGCATCCTTTCCAGGCTGAACTGCTATTTGTCTTTAAGGCATCAACCCAAGCCAAGCATTAGCAAGTGCCTGGGGAGATAAATGAAAGTGGGGTATTCAATAGCTTTCAATGCAACCAGAGAGAGGTTAGTGAATGGGTTAAGGAAATAGTCTTATCTTTTCACTCTCCTCACCTCAAATAATCCCTTATGGGCACTTGCTGGAGGAAGGGGAAGTGCTGATGGGTGACAAACTTTGGGTTATACTGTTGCCAGTGAATAAAGATTTGGGGTGAATAGGGAATATAGGTCAGTGTGTAAGCATATGAGCAGCTTACTGTTTCATTAGACCATTCATCTTGATCAACCCTAGATCTTGTGATCGTTAATTTTATGTGTCAGCTTGACTGGGCCACAGGGTGCCCAGGTATTTAGTTAAACATTATTTCTGGTTGTGTCAATGAGGGTGTTTTGGATGGGATTGGTGTGACCCAATTCCTTATAATAAATCTATCTACACACACATGCACGCATGAACACACACACACATCCTGTTGGTTCTGTTTCTCTGGAGAACCCAAATACAGTACCATAATTCCCTTTGCTTGCCCCTTGGGTCACACATGATCAGCCCAATTCTCCCATAGGTGACCTTCATGGGATAACAGAGAGGGGTGTCCTTATATTGCTCCTGTAAGAATAATTCCCTCCTCCTTAACCTCCACAACCACCTTCTTCCATATAATCATAAAGACCCATGTGTAGACTTTAAAATGTGAGAAATGAAGTGAAGCTGTATGGTTGTTAATTTATTCACTCTTGTGCTTACTTGATTATCGGTAGCTATAACTGCATAGGACCAGGGTCAGCTCTTCTGGCTGAATAGGCTGGCCAGCCAATGAGTGGGAATGTCATGTAGACCCCGCCTGTGTATCACTATGTCTGGGGTGTTACTTCTCTAAGAGCTCACAGGGCGGAGACTGCATTGCTTTGTTGTGTGTACAGTGTCTAGGATAGTGCCACATGCACAAGGAGGCTTTATTAGAATTATGCGGTGATAACAATAACTGGTAATTTGCCATCTGTATGCAGATCTTTCAGGAGAAAGAAGACAAAGCAGAAGCAATGTTATGTCTGTGTGGCAAAACGTATTTAAAGTCACAAAAGAAAAATGTAATTGATTATCAAAATGGTTGTTATCAGAAGCGGGGAACATTTAGCCCCCAGAGGGGGAAGATCAGATATACAGCTTGTTTTCTTTTAGCCGCAGACTTTAGGAGATGATCCCATTTACGTGCGTAGTTGGGAAGACAAACCTGACATTTTTTTGTGGCTATATTTAAACAACAATAAGAGAGGAATGGTTTTTCCAAACAAGATCTTTGTCTTGGCAAAAATATAATGATGATGATACTGAGTATTCACAAAGTACTTGACATTGTTCTGCAGGTTTTACATACAACTCATTTAATCCTCAAAAAGACCACCTTCAGCTACAGAGCTTCATTTAGGGGTGCTCCTTAAGTGAGAAAAAGGAAGTGTTTTAGGAGTGTCTATACTGCTGAACTTTAAGAAGAAATTAAATTAATTTTTATCTACTGTTATAATATGAGGGATTGTGTTATCTTCTTTTAAAAAGCCAGTGGGTTAGCTCTTTGTGTCTTGGCACTTCGACCAACATCAACATCTTTCTGTCTTTTCTGCCCTTGCATCCTCCCCTCTGCTCATTCTTTCCTTTCCTTCATCTTTCTCGTCTTCTTTCCTTCAGTGGCCATGTGTAGAAAGATGAAAGACATTCTTTATTTGCAGTCTGGGCCCTGTTTAATATCCTGTGAAAGGCAACACTGAACATCAGGCAATTTGAAAACTTCTGAATTCCTAAGGGAATTTTTCAATATTCACAATACTTAGAGTAAATAAATTAAGTCTTGATCCAACCGAGTTTTAGATCAGGCTAGTATTGACTATCTTTGACTATTTTTTACACTTACATAGGTAATATATAATATGTGTGGGTACATTTGTTAGAATTGAAGAGAAAAGATTAGAAATGACTCCATTGTGACCTTGCAGGCTGGCACTCCACTGCTAAAAGATTTACAGCCGTAACTCCCAGTCTCTCTCTCTCAAATACTTGGTGATGATACGCCAGGATGAAATAGCTTTTCATTTTAAAGCAGATATACAGCTCTGTTTTATAAAAAATGCCCAATGCCTGAGAAAAAAACAAGTATACTTTGATTTCAAAGGATAACTTGTTGTTGATGGTGAGCATTCTAATAAAAAATGTGCCTTTGAACTTATGAAAATGAGATACACTAAAGCATGGAAAGTGAACATCAACCACAAAACACCCAGAGAGACAGATCAATCTTGGAGTTCTCTGTCATTGGAGTTCTGGGAGATGATTTAAGTGCAACTTTTTCCATACCGTCAGCTGCTGCCCTCTTTGTCATCAAAGATAAACACACAGCATTCTCCAGGTGCAATGAAATCTACTGAAAATGAACTGAGTTTAAAGCAAACTGGTTCATACCTTCTTGCCTGGCCCAAATTACTCCAGGTGTCCTACAAGCAGTCATGTTATTAAATATTTTTTTTAAAAGAAGCTTTCTCATAACCTATGAGCTCATTCTTCTCTAAACTCAATCTCTTAATAAGTACTGCTATGATAACATGAGCTTGGCAAGTGTTTGCTTTATAAGCTCCAATGTCAGGTTGATTACTGAAATAAAAGGTAGGGCCCATGTGAACTGTTATATTTGGAGAGACAGAGTATGAGAGACTGTGTGTATGCATGCGTCTGTGTGTGACTGTGGAGGCTGGAGACTGAGCATTGCAAAATGGTGAAGTAAGATTTGTCAGTAAAGTCTGTGTCCATCAAATGTGGGTGCCCTAATTTTCCTGCTGGTCTGTCCCATAACTGCCCAAGTCCTCTGGCTATAGAGCCCTTACCAGACTTGGCTCTGTACAGTGTCCCCTGCCCTGTACATTTCACTCTGCGTCCTCTAACACAATTTTCCTCTTCTGAACCCTGATAAATAGGTAGCATTTACCAGCTGATAATGAGTGCCCTCTGAAGAAATATAGAAGTATAGAAAATCAGACCTGGATGAGACTTGGCCTAAAGCTTTCATCTTCACCTTGGTGATCCTGCAGCCTAGAGATGGAAATGACCTCAATCCAAATCAGCAGGTTATTGAGGACTAACTGTAACCATGTCCTGTTTTAAATGTATGCTTCTGGAGTAAATGTTTCAGCCCACTCTAATGGTGGAATTACTCCATGCTTGGTGTGGCGTAATAGATATGAAATGGTTTCAAGTCATTTTGAGCCTTTTAATGGGAAGTCTTTTCTTCTGTGCTACTGATTTGGCTCCTATCTCCTGAAGTGCAAAGCATGGGCCCCTCTGCTGGGTAAGCATATCATCCTAGCAGGTTGCACCTGTGCTATTTGCCATAGGCACTACCTCTGGTACCTTCTCTGGTAGATATCAAAAAAGTGGCTCCTGGGGAAGAGGTGAATCTGTCACAAGCTGCATTCACCATTTCACTGAGCTTATTTCCATATTCTCTTTTGCAAATCACTGATATGACTTGCCCACAAAAATAGAAAGAAGCAGCGCCAATTAAAAATGCATGGGGTTGTTCCCTAATAATTTCACAGTGGGAAGCTATCCAGGAACACTCTAGATGCTTTCTTTCTTAGATTCTACTTGGAATTTAATATGCCAAAAACAGAAAGGCCAAGTAGGCTAGTATCATGGACTTGTGGTAAAATCGCAGAGGTGGAACTCATTATGTCTTAGGCTCCCTTTCTCTTAAAGTGTTCATAGATGTAAGGTGGAGGTCTTGGCTCTAGTATATTACACTTCAATGACCATAGTATTGGAAAGAACAATAGAGATGATCTATTACAACTTACCTCTTGACAAAGACTCTCTTTTTGACCAAACTTTAGTCAGGGTCCTCTGAGCTCCCTTTTCAATGAGGCTTTGACCTTGGCCCCTGTCCTGTCCTTGGCCTGCCAGCCCAGTCTTAGCAAAGAATTCTGCTAAGTAATCCTCCAACCCTCGATATCCGATCTTCTTTGATATCTGATCAATTCCATCATTCCTCATCCTTGATGTCTCAGCCCTTGGCCTGCCTTTAGCAAGACTCTTAGTAGGCCGATTTAGTAAGAACTCCCCTTACGCTTGGTATTTTCTCTTAATAATTTTCCATCTGTTGATCCCCTCACCCTGTCCTTTGGCTATAAGTTTCCGGCTGTCTTTGCTGTATTCAGACTTGAGCCCAATCTCTCTCCCCCATTGCAGTACTTCTATTGCAATTGTCTTTGAATAAATTCTTCCATATTGTTTTAACTAGTGTCAGAATATTTTTTGTTTGTTTAACATTGTCAATGTCAGAATCCCACTTTACTATATCCCTAATGGCATGATAACCCAGGCTTTACTTGTATACTTCCAATGACAAGAAGTTCATTATGCTAAGGTAGACTTCCATTGTGTAGATGATGTCAAAGATGTGAAAGGCAGCAACCTATTAGAAGGATCGTAGGCTTTGGTGTCAGACAGACCTGGATGTCTAATCTTCCTTTTCCTTTCAGTCAACAAACATTTTTGAACTCTTTGCTGGCAACAGGGGAAGACAGAGTAAGGAATCAGTTCTACATAAAAGGAACAGAATATGTGAAGGCCCAGAGGCAAGAAAGAAGAGCCTGGTGTGTATTAAAAAATAATTGTGAGAAAAAAGTAAAATCACCATGTTTATATAGGTATAAAAATGACTGTGTTAAATAATTAATTTTACTCATATGAGCAAACCAGGCAGATGTTATAATTGGTTCAAAAGAAAAGCCAAAACGGCACAAATTTGTAGAGTAAAAAAATAATGAAATGAATTGCAAATAAATACAAAACTGGTTTTTCCACAGGGGTGGGAAGTAGTCAACTATATCACTGCTGGCTGGGATATAACTTACACGCCTCTCAGTTATCTACAACTCACAAAGAATTGCAAAATGGCTCAAAGACAAGAACAGGGATAGAATCTGATAACCCAGAAAGTGCGCTATAGAGGATGCATAGTTTTCCACCGAAACACGATTTTTTTCCCTATGTATACTGAATGATTCAATGATATTCTGTGTGGCCACAGTGTAGTTGCAAGTGGTGAATGGTGATGAAGATGTAAGCAAGGGCCAGATCATGAAGGGCTTTGTAAATTAAGCTAAGAAATCTAAGCATGGAAGTAACATGGTCAGTTTCATGTTTACAAAAGTGTATTCTGGTTACGTTGTTATTAGAGGGATAAGATGGGATGTATGGAGATCAATTTGGGAGCCTGGTTGTAAACTGGATTCAAATCCTTGCCCTGCTGCTACTAGCTATAAAATCCTAGGTGAAGTTACTCAGCCTTTCTGAGACTCCATTTTCTCCTCTGGAAAATGAGTAATGATACATTCCCTGTAGGTCTGCTGTCACTATTAATATTATGTATGCAATGAGTCTGGCATGTTGTAGACAATAAATATTAATTTCCATCCACTCTACTCCTGCTCTATAACTAAATTGTTACAACATTTTTATACTGAAGCAAAACTTGCTTCCCTTAATCTGCGCGATTATGGAGGTCCTAGTAGTGCTATTTGAAAATATATAAAATGAGTCTAACCCCTCTTGCCTTCATATATTTGAAGATTAATCTCTTATTTTTCTTAAGTGTCTCTTTCTGGAACTAATCTTTCTCAGTTTTTTCCTAGTTCTTTCTCTTTCCTAGATATTCTCCCCCTAAAGGAAGTGAGTATCTCCCCTAATTTATGACATACAGAAAGGAAATGAACATAATACTCCAGGTATGGCTGAGATAGTATATAGTAAAGTGGAACAATTAGGTCTCTTGACCTGGATAATTAAACTGTTATATTGCCTAAAATTGCATTAGCCTTTTTAGCAAACATGTCATATAATTAGTTCATTTTTAGCCTATAGTTAATGAAAATGCCTGGTATTATTCATATGAATAGCTGTTTAAATGAATTTTTTTATTCAGAACCTATGCAATGGCATTTTTAACTTACAGATAAGATTTTGTTTTCCCCATTAAAATACATTTTAGTTTGTTTCAGACTGGTTTTCTAAATGTAGTATATACTCATTCAAACATCACAAAATTGTATGACAATGAACCGTAAATTTTACCCCATTGATATATTCTGTTAATCCCCTTCCCCTAAAGCAACAAGTGTTGCCGTTTTCTTGTAAATCCTCTCAAAAAATTCTAGTTCTAAACAAGTAAATGTACAACTAAAAATGCAAATTATAGCATTAATACACACTGGTCTGACTTTGCCCTTTACATTTAATAATTCCAATAGAATATAAAGGCAGGGACTTATTTTTCTTTTTCAACACCTAGAAAAATGTCTGCCACATACTAGAAGACGCATAAATATTTGTTGAATGCTGAACAATATATTTGGAGATTTTCCATGTCAGTACGTACCAGGAAACAGCACACTTTTTCTTCAAGGGACCAGATAGTAATTTTTTTACATTTGTAGACCATGTGGTCTCTGTCATACTACTCAGCTTTGCCATTGTAACATGAGAGCACCCTCAGACAGTACAAAACAAATAGGCATAACTGTGTTCCAGTGAAATTTTATTTACAAAATTAGGTGGTGAACCAAATATGTTCTGTGGATTATAGTTTGTTAACCCCTGGTATATACAAATCAATCTAGCCTTTTTTTTCACAGTTGCATACTATTCTATTATATGGGTGTACTATAAATTGTTTAATCAGACCTCTTCTTATGTTCATCTAGGTTAACAGTCTTTTGCCATTACAATCAATGCTGCAACAATGTTTCAATAAACATCTTTTCTTTGTGCACCTGTGCACTAGTGTGAGAGTATCTTTTAAGATAGAATCTTAGAACTGGAATTACTGTGATGTAAAGGTATGGCATCTTTAGTATTCTCAGATGACTTTCCAAAATAGTTCCAAAAATTTATATTCCTATCAGAAATCCATAAAAGCTTCAATTTCCCCCAATCCTCACCATTCCTTTGAACAGATCAGGATAAGGATTAAGGCAAATGAGATGAACCATGCAAGTGCACTGTCAGACCCTGTCTTTACTTAAAAGTGTGATACTTTGTTCATCATTGGGTTTTTCTTTTTGTATTAATTTTGTGTTTAAAAAATATTATCTTGACTGGTGAGTTTTTTGGTGTCCCCTTGCATTTTGTGCCTGAGGAGAGTGACTCACCTCAACCTAGTCCCAGCCCTGCTCAATGTTGATTAGATTTATTCCTTTTTGCCATTGTGATTAGTGTAAAATGGTCCTTCATGGTCCTAACTTGTACTTGTCTGATTATTGATGAGATCAAGTATGTTTTCCTGTATTTGATTAACCATCTAGGTTTTTTCTGTGAAGTACCTGTATATATCCTTTAACCATTTTTCTGTTGGGTGTTTTGTCCTCTTTATATTAATTTACAGAACTTATTTATATGTTCTGCATTAAAAAAGACTTCTATGTTGATTACAAATATTTTATCTCAGTTTCTGTCTGGCCTCTTCATTTTGTTTATGCTATATTTTATCATATAAAATTTATAATTTCTGTGTAATGAAATTAATCAATTTCTTAATGTATGATCTGTGGTTTTCAGTTTGTTGTAAGACACTTTCTCTACCCCAATATCAAAGCTCTTACCTCTTTCCTTCTGAAAGTTTGTTTTGCTTTTCATATTTAATTTTTTAATTCAGCAGGATGAAATTGGGATCTAATTTTATGTTTTTTCTATAGATAGCTAGTTGCCCAACAACATCAATTTCTTGATAGTTGATCCCATCTTCTCTTAATTAATTTATAATGAATCTATGTCATATAGTAAGTTCAGATATGTAAAGTGGGTTTGTTTCTGGGTTTTCTGTTATATTCTATTGGTCTATTTGTCTGTCCTTGTACCAATAATACACTTAAATAATGATAGCATTCTCATGGCTGAATAATATTCCATTGTGTATGTATACCACTTCTTTTTTATCCATTCATCCATCCCTGGACATTTATATTGTTTCTGTATCTTAGCTATTGTGAATTGTGCTACAATAAATATGGAGGTGCAGCTATATCTTCAAAGTCCTGTTTTAATTACCTTTGGGTATATACCCTGAAGTGAAATTGCTGGATCATATGGTAGATCTATTTTTAATATTTTGAAGATCCTGCATATTCTTTTCCATAGTGGTTGGACCAATTTACATTCCTACCAACAGTGTACAAGGGTTCCCTTTCATCACAGCCTGCAGCACCTGTTGTCTCATGTCTTCTTGGTAATAGCCATTCTAATAGGTGTGAAGTAATATCTCATTGTGGTTTTGATTTGCAGTTCCCTGATGGTTAATGATGGTGAGCATCTTTTCATGTGCCTCGTGGCCATTTTGATGTCTTCTTTTGGAAAAATGTCTATAAAAACAGAGTAAAATAGTGGTTACCGGGGAGTCAGGGGGTAAGATTGATATTGTTGAAGGGTACACACTTGCAAGGAGTAGTAAATAAACCATTGGGGTCTAATGCACAGTATAATGAATATAGACAATAATATTATACTGTAATTATGTAATGTGAATATTGCTGCAATGGCAATCATATTACATAAATGTATTAAAGTAACACATTGCAAACCTTAAATTTATACAGTTATATGTCAAATTTATTTAATTAAAATAAAAATAATGACAGCTTTAGAGTAAGCCTTGATTTCATGGTGGGTAAATCCTTCACTTATTATTATTATTATTATTATTCAGTATTATCCTGGCTAATCTTGACCTTTTATTCTTTAAGTTTTAGGAGAAATATTTGAAAGAAAAATTTTGTTAGCATTGTACTGGACTTATGAATTAACTTGGAGGAAATTATGATCTTTGTGATATTGATTTCCCATCTATGAACATTGACATTTGTCCATCTATTTATGTCTTCTTTTATGCTTTTAATATCTTGTAATTTTCTTCATAAAAGTATTATATACTTCTGTTAGACTTATTCTTCAATATTTGTTATATTCTTTTTCTATTGTAAGCATTGTTTATATTTGTTATCTTTTAAATTATTTGTTGCTGGTATATAAGAATATAATCTTGTATTTATACATTAATTTTATATCCAACAATATTTTGGTTTTAAAAGCTTGTCATTTTTCTTGCATTTTCTGTGTGAATAATGTCAGTTTTATTTTTTCTTTAAACTTTAAACAAATTTTGAGAGGGAGATACAGAGATTTCCCATATGCCCCCTGTACCACACATGCATTGATACCCCACCAACATTACTCACAAGATTGATACAGTTTTTACCAAAGATTTTTCTACATTGATATATGATAATCATTAAAACTCCATAGTTTACTTTAGGATTCACTATTGGTGTTGTACATTCTATAGGTTTGGACAAATGTATAGTAACATGTATTGATCATTATAACATCAGTGTTTGCATTGCCCTGTAAAATCCTCTGTGCTCTGTCTATTCATCTTCCTCCTGCAACACCCTGTCCACCCACTGGCAACCACTGATTTTTTTTCTGTCTCTGTAGTTTTGCCTTTAGGAAATTAACTTTTATTCTCAGTTCTCTGAGTATTTTTATCCTGAAATGGTGATGATATTTATCAAAGCTTTTCCTGCATTTCATCAAACTATTTTTCTGTTTGATCTTACAATGTTAAAAACATACAATACTTTTTCTTGAATGCTAAACCATACTTTCAGTCTTCAGATATACCAACCTTGGTATATAAAGAGAAAGATTAGGTATGTAATATTATATGTAGTTTTATGGTGTCCATGTTCATAATTCAGGTTGGCCTATAATTGTTCATTTTCACTCTTTTTCTGTTTTTGATGTCAAAACTAAACTAGACTAATTAAAGAATTGAATACCTTTTCTGGAACATTTATGTAAGTTAGAGACTATATGTCCTTTAAAAGTTTGGTTTTAAAATTTGGCTGAGGGAAGTAGAGTTTCAACTACTTAATTTTTTAACAATAATTATAGGTCTTGTCGGGTTTTCTGTTTTCTACGAATCAGTTTGGAGAAAATTTTCCCTAAGTTTAATTTTAATGCTCTTCATAGTTGCCTTTTGGGTCATTAAAAGTATTCTCACTAAAAAATGCATTTAATTGCAATGTGGATGTATGGCATTACACATCTCTATGATACAATGGCATAATGAAAAGGCAAAACTATGGAGACAGTAAAAAGATCAGTGGTTCCCAGGGTTGGAGCAGTGTGGAGGAAAGATGAATATGCAGACTATGAGGATTTTTAGGGCACTCTCTGTGATAAAAGAATGGTGGACACATACCATTACACATTTGTCCAAACCCATAGAGGGCACAAAAAGAAGCGCGAACCCAAATGTAAACTTTGAGCTTTGAGTGATTATTATGTGTCAGTGTAGTCTCATTGATGGTAACCAATATACCACTCTGGAGGGGATGTCAATAGTGAGAGAGGCTGTGGGTGTGTGGAAACAGGGGATATATAGGAACTTTCTGTGCCTTCCCCTCAATTTTGTTATGATCCTAAAACTGCTTTAAAAAACTAAAATCTATTAATTTAAAATATGCATTTAATTCTGGGTGAAGTTAAGTATTCATATATTTTATAAGCCATTTAAAGATTATTCCATGAACTGCATGTCCATGTTATTTGTCCATTTTTATTTGAGTTGTTAGAGTTTTCTCCAGATTTCTAAGAACTTTATAATTTTAAATGAAATTAGGTTTTTGTCCTATGTTGCAAATATTGAGTCATTTTTCTTTTGATGTTTAGAATAGTTTTTGCTGTCAGAAATTGTAATTTTTTCTGTGTTCAAATTTATCAGACTTTCTGTATAGCTCCTAGGTTTTGTGTGTTGCTTAGAAAGGTCATCTTCAATGTTAGATCATTTTGTAAACATTCTGCCATATTTTCATTTAGCATTTTTATCATTTTGTCTTTTATATTTAAATCTTTTACTAACCAGAATGTAGTTTATTTAGGGAGTTAGCCTGTTTAACAACAACCAATAACATCAGTTATCAAACAATCAGTTATCAATTTAATAGCATTAGGTATTGAATGACAGATTTTTTTTTTTTACAATTTATTTAATTTTAGTATCATTAACCTACTCTTATATGTATAGGTGTTCCTTCTGGGCACTGATCTGTTGCATTGACCAGTTTGTGTTCTTATTAGCCAGTCCTAGATTGTTGTAATTACCACAGCTTTATAATATATTCTTCAGTACTTTTCTGGCTATTCTTGCATGTTTATTTTTCCACATGAACCTAATATCTGTGTGTCTAAATCCAAAAAGTCCTGTTGGTATTTTCATTTGGTTCACAATTAAATTAGACTGAACTGTAGACTACCAGGTGAATTATCTTATAATATTGGGTTTTCATGTCCCAAAACAGTGCATCCTTCTATTTGTGCAAATTTTCTTTCATGCTTCTCAGTGACTCTTCGAAGTTTAAACTGGTCTTCATAGAAATCTTTTATGTTTTTGTTTAGTCCTATTCTAAATAGAATCTTTACTTCCACTGGATTATCTAATGATATGGATGTGAATGGTTTCCTCATCTGTAAACTGGTAGTGATAATAGTAGTTGCTACTTCCTATAGATGTTACAAGGATTGAAGGAGATAATGTATTAAAACACTTGGCACAGTGCCTGGCCACTCAATATTTGATATTTGATAACCACTCAATATTTGTTTTGATAACCACTCAATATTTGTTTGTTTGAGAATTTATCCCTGGATATTAGGTAATGAACCTACTAACGGTACACAGCATAGTGCCACCCAGACACCTGCTTCCTTGCCGTAGCATCTATACCCTGTATGCCTTCGTGTCCCCCTTGGAACATGGGACAAGCAATTCCAATCTCCAGTGCAAGAATAATTGGAGACTAGTGATGAGAATGGCTCATTCTCTAACCATCAGCAGCAAAGCAATTCTCAGGAACTCTCTCCTTTGTGTTTCTGTCCTGAGTGACTAATAAAATGCCAGATAATAGTATATTGTCTCCATACCCACCCAGAACTTTCCTGATTAAGGAAAAGACAATAACGTGGAATCTCTAGCCATGGTCTGGAATCATTTTCTAAGTTGGTTAGCATTAGATTATTATAAAAGGAACTTTGGTGGGCTGGACAGATACTTTCTGCCTTGGAAGACCTATGTCAGCTACTCCTAGTGGTCTGAGCTTTTGGTCCTGATGAGGTCAACTTTTGAAGCTTGAGACAGACAGAATTCCATCTTTTGACACCCCCTCGTCACCCCAGATAGAAAGCTCTGGGGTTTTTACAGTGGGCTAAGAATCTTAGTTGGCTAGAAAGAACAATTTATCTAGGGCTGTTGGCTGCAGTATGTAACTCATCCATGCATATCGGCACCAGCTCATAGGAACTCCTGAAGGAAATGGATCTGGATCTTGGAAGCAAGTCCAGCTTTTAAGAATACTCCATGTTCTATGATTCCTGGAGTTCCAGGCAGGTCCCAGTGCCCTTTACAGTCCTTCTCTGTCCGCTCACAGAGGCCTTTTACTCTGCAATTGAGAAATACATCCACAGGGATAGGATTGCAGTAACGTGCAATTAATTCAGGAGAGACTTGTGTTAGCTGGCTAACTCTTATAAGAGGAGGTCAATGAATGTCTGGGGGATAAGGGTATTATATTGGGGTAAGTGTTGCCAGAGAGTATTGATAATAGTTCTGAAAGGGAGAGTTTGGCCTTCTGAATGCAAATTTCCTTCACACCAAGCTTGAATACACTAAATAGCAAAATTAACAAAATCACCATCTTTCCTAAATCTTCTCTTCAGTGTTACTACCTTTATCTATCCAAGCAAATGACTA
This sequence comes from Phataginus tricuspis, assembly GCA_029783875.1. Taxonomy (NCBI): domain Eukaryota; kingdom Metazoa; phylum Chordata; class Mammalia; order Pholidota; family Manidae; genus Phataginus; species Phataginus tricuspis. The sequence continues at coordinate 93,093,286 of JAQQAC010016209.1, forward strand.
TCTGCAAGGCTCAAGGGCGTAAACATATCTACATAAGGCTTCTCCTTTCCTATTCATTTAAGTCTCATCTTTCCTGTCTCAATTCAGCTATGCATACACACTATCTTACTTACACTGTACTGAATCTAAGCACAACTTTAGAAAGTTTTTTCAGATTTGCCCTCAAGAGCAAAAAGAAATCCCATGAATATCTATTTCTAGGTAAGTACCTTTGCTTTGAGACCTGGGCAGGCTAAGGGCCTTATCTAGTCTCATTCAGAACATTGAGTGGTTACTTGATGTGAAATCTAAATTCCACCCCTTGCAACTGATCCTGGGGGACATATAATTTACAGCATAACTAAGGTCAAATCTTAGTTTTAATTCATGTATGAAGCCCATATTAGTGGAATGTCCATAATATACCAGGAACTGCACAAAGCACTGAGGATACAAGAATACACAATGCATGGGCTCTGCTCTGAAAGAGGTTGCAGACAAATAAGAAGACAATTATAAACCATAGGGTTAAATAAATGCAGTACTAGAGAGAAGCACAGGGTTCTGAGCCATGGTTTCAGACGGTTTTAGGCCACCCAGGGGTGGGGCTAAAGTGATAGTCTTGTAGCACAATAATATTTGAAGTTTGACCAGAGCAAGAGAATCCAGAATGGAGACTAAGGATGAATGGCCAGAAAAGGAGAGAAACTGGGAGAGAATGATTTCCAAGAAGTCAAAGGAAGACAGAGACGTTTAAGGAGGGTATAGGCAATAATGTCAAATGCAACAGAGAGGTCAAGTAAGAAAATGACCGAAGGGTATCCACTGAATTTTGAATTATGGGGCTCATTGGTGACTTAAAGGAGAGCAGTTGTAGGGGAGTTATGGGGGATGAAGCCAATTTGAAGTAAGTTGAGGTATTAATGAGAGATCTGAGAGTTAAAATGGTGAGTGTAAACTGCCATTTCCAAAGGGCTTAGCTGAGAAGGAAAGGAGAACATGAGGATGTCAGCTAGAAGGGGTTGTAGGTTAAGGAGGCTTTTTGATTTTGTTTAATGTGGGAGAACCTTGGACATGTTCCTATGCTGTGGGAAGAGTCAACGGGAGAGAGTGAGCTTGAGGATAAGGAGAGGGAGGGATTGCTTTATTTACAACAGTGTCCCTGAGAACAGAGGAGGCAGTAGGATGCAAGTGGATGCGTTGGCCTTGAACAGGAGGGGTGATAGCTCATTCTCTGGGACTAGAGAAGAGGGAGTCAATGGGGTGGGGGTGGTTGCTGAATAGGAAATTCTCCCTTGATGGCTTTTCCTCCATGAAGTAAGAGGCTTGAGTGTCTGTAGATAGTGAAGGGAGAGGTGGCAGAGTAAGATTTATGGCAGTCAGGTGTCTGGCCAAGACCATGGTGTCTGGGAGAGAATATGGCAACAATGACAATGGTGAGGTGACTACTACTGCTGGTACTGCTACTAACTATTTGGAAATTCAACAACCCTAACAGTTGGGGATTTTTAGGCTAGTGTGTGGAGAGATGTATGATCACCAAGCAAAGCTCAGCAATTTATTTAGCTCCAGATCCCTGCAAAGTTATTGAGGTAGAGCAAATTCATGTTTGGAGTCTCCTCAGCATCCTCTATTAACAGCTCCACACACACACTGCAGTACCCAAAACATTGAAATATGCCTGCAGATAATGATGATAGTAAGGCAGAACAGTTAACCTTCCTTCAGTATTTTCTAAGTGCCAGGCTTTTAAACTTTTTACATGGATGAAAGCTGACTAAAGTAAGTTAATCCATGGAAATGATTTTGTGTGTGTGTGTGTGTGTGTGTGTGTGTGTGTGTATACACATATATATAATAAATATCATAGAGACGACACACGTGTAACATACATACTTCACACCTCATCTGATGCTTAGTAGGAACTCTCCTTTTTCTTCCCCCACCCTTCATCATTGGTCCGCACCACCCATCACGGCCCAGGGCTGGGATGGGAGAGAGGGGAATGCAGACGGGGGTCCCTGTGTCACGGTCCCCAGAAACAGACTGGTTAGGGAAAGAGGATGAGGCTCTGGAATTGCCCTTGGAATGGGTGTCTAAGCGTCGTCTCCCCATTCAAGCTGTCGTTTGGGAGTAGGGGCTACACTGCCCTCCTGCCCGAGGCGCCCATAAGCACCAGCATGGAGGTGGGCATTTGGCAGGCCCTAAGTAAACTTTTAGCTGGGGATCAGCCTTGGAGGTCCGAGTTTTCAGCAATTGCTGAGGCAGGTCTTAGAGCCATGGCTGACAGGTTCTCAGGAGCATCGAGAGCAGCAGCCGGAGCCACTGGGTGGCAGCCCTTTGCCAGGGCCCTGCTGGAGATAGACACCAGGCCGCGAGGCTGAGGACCTTCTTCCCAGATGCAGCTGTGTCACCAACCAGCCAGGTGACCCTGTGCAAATCTCTCCACTTGCCCGGGCCTCAGGGTCCTCACCTGTGAAGTAAAGGTCATAATCCTTGCTCTGCTTAACTTCACAGAGGTTCTCTTAGGATCCAATTTGGATGATAATTTTGAAAGCTTTTTGCAAAGTGAAAAGCATGCAGATGTGAAGAGATGTTAAATCCCAGGACCAGCGCATAACTCAGAAGAATACAGGCGGGAGAGTCCCTATGTAACCTGGACATAGGGGGCTTTAATTTGTTTTCCTCCTGTTTAACCAATATCTGTGATTCAAGATGGTATTGCATGTGGAATATTCTATCCTTTGAAATCCTCAGTGATAACAGAATTTGTAAAAACAGCCAGGCATCAACCAGCTCATGGTATAATGAAAAATAGATGAAACATGGTGAGGTTCATGCATGAGTTTCTTCAAAGACAGCCTAACAGCAGTCAGGTGAAAGATAGATAGCTTGTCCTGTTCGCTTCCCAAGCAGCTCTTCCTTCCCTTACCCCTGCCTGCTTTGCAGTATAGTCAGACCCTACAGCTCTGTTCTCAGCCCTCTTCCATTGCTTTCCTGCACAACCTCATCCATTTTCTTGGCCTTGAGTACCACCTCCCAAATCTGTGCCTGCAGCCCAGAGCTCTCAACCAAGCCTTAGATCTGAAACCACTTGGATGTCCTAGAGACACCCCCAACTTACCCTCTCCAAAAATCTAACTTCCCACTTCTTCTGCTTGAGTTGTGCAGAAATGGACCTCAGAGGCAGAAATGGAGATGGTTTGGATTTGAGCACATGGTCCAGGCCTCCTCTCTTATGAGACCAAGTAGAAAGGAATAGGGGTGAAGGCTAGAGAGCTGGATGGAATAGAGATGAAACTGTGTTAACTGATTTCACTTTATAGTCATGAGCATGACACTCAGTGGGGCCCTTGGTCATGACTGCCACTCCTATACATGTTAGTCCATTAGTTGATCCATTCACTCTTACTCTTTATACTTTTCCATTCTTCTCAAACCTCCTCTCTCACACACCCTCACAACCATTGACCTTCTGAAGTGGTCAGAAGAGAACTCCCACATCTGCCTACCTACTTGCAAATAGACTCATATTCTTTCTCTTCTCTCTTATTACAGAGATGGAAAAACCATCTCAGCTCCTCTCTAAGGCCAACTCCTCTTGTTTACTCAGGGCTATCACTCTAGCAATTCTCCCCTTGACCTTCTGCATCAGTGATTTTCACTCTACTGGTTCATCCCTACCACTATAGAGATATACCATCACTGCTAATATCTTTAAAAAAAAAAAAAAACCTCTTTCTAAAAATTAAAATAAAAAATTTTATATTGAGGTACATACAATAATATGCACAAATCTTAGTGTACAGCTTCATGCATTTTGACATGTGTATACACTCATATGATCATCACCCAGATTAAGAGATCAAACATTCTCACTCATTTCTCTTGACACACCCCATTAACTCCACCTGCGCCTCTATCTAGGCCTCATTCCTCAACTGGCCTTAGTAGCAAAACTCCTCAAAAGAGTTGTCTATGCTCCCTGTCCCAAATTCTCTCGAGCTCACTCCACTCAGGCTTTTGCCTCCATCATTCCACCAAAATAGCTCTTTGTAATCACCAATCACCTCTACTTTGTTAGTTAAGTTATCAGTTCTTATTCCTTATCTTGCTAGGCCTAGAAACAGGAATTAACACAACTAATATACTTCCTGAAACACTTGCTTTAAGTGATTGCCAGGACTTGGCACTCTTCTGGTTCTCCTCCTACCTTATTGACTGCTCCTTCTCAGTCTCCTTTGTTGAGTCCTCTTCTTCTCTGTGCCCTCTAATCTCTGGGATACCCAGTGTTCCATCCAACTCTTCTCTTTTTGATCAATACTCATTTTCTTGGTGATCTCAAGAAGATTCATGGCTTTAAATATTAACTGTACATGACAACCCTAAATTTGATATCCCCAGCTCAGACCTCTCCTTTTAACTTGCAGACTCATACTTCCAGAATGGAATTCCTCATCTTCACCTCCAAATCTGTTTCTTCTATATTCTTTCCTGTCTTAGCAAATGGCACTTCAAACTTGAATCTCCCCTCTCCCTCTCTCTTTATTTCCCTGTGTATCCAACTCATAAGGAAATCATGTTGGCATTACCTTCAAAATGCATCCAGAATTCAACCACTACTTACCATTTCCATGGCCGTAACCCTGGTCCAGGCAATGTGATTTCATGTCTGGATGAGTACAGTGGACTTTTCTAACCAGACTCCCCGTATTATACCCCCACATTCTGTTTTCTGTACAGAAACATGAGTGAGCCTTTTTAAATGCAGACAATGCACATCACTCTTCCACTCAAAACCTTCCAATGGCTCTCATTTCACTTAGGGTGTTAGGGGGGCATTGTGTATTTTCCTCCATTCTTGTCCCTGCCTCAACAAGGAATTGAAGGGCAGAGACACAGTAGTGAAGCAGAGTAAAGTTTTATTTAAAGTAATTTACTTAAAGAGAGAAAATATGAGGCAACCTCAGGGAGGAGAGGTGCCTTGAAAGGTTTAGTTTTATTTAAAGAGAGACAGTGCACACTCAGAGAAAGGGGAGCGTGGGATACTTCAGAGAGAAGTGCACTGAAAGATTGGGAAAAAGTTAAAGTTATGCACTTAGAAAGTGCAGGTGACCTCAGAGAGAGGAGCGCACTGAAAGATTGGGGGTTCCCCCTTTCAAGGTTTTTTCAAGTATGTGACATAGGACTGGAGGTGTGGACTTGTTAAGTGGTGTCAAGATGTTTATCTTTGATGAGACATTAAGTCTCTTCTTATCAGTCTTCTAGGTAGTTCTGCAAAATTAACATAAGAAATTTGCTGCTCCGATTTCTTCCCAGGATGGTAGCTTCCTGGTCTGGGAGCATATCAATCAAGATTGCCTGCCCTGCCTCCAAGGTGGGTTGAGTTATTGTCTGTTTGCTAAAGAGTAAGTTAAGAATCTTACTTCTTAAATTCTTGGGTTTTATAAAATGCAATTTTAGCTTTAAGATGGAATCTTCCTGTGTTTATTATGTTGTTTATAGGTGGGGCTTTTAGCAGGCTAGAGTAAATCTTACAATGGCACGATCTAATTGACACAATGAAGACATAGGCTGTGCTCAGATACTTTTCTTTATCTGAGGAACATTCAAATATTCAAGGCCAAGTTGCTCCTGACCTTTTGAGCTTTAGCTGATTAACCCTAACTCTGAGTCTTTTCTGGCTTTCTAGTTTTAACTGGTTAACTCTGAGTTCTTTTTAGTGGACTTTACTGACCTTATTCTCTTTCCACCTAGCTCATATCTATTTTCCTGCCTAACAAGAGGAAAAGCAAAGTCCTTATAATAGCCTGCAATATTCTTTCTAATCTGACACTTTTGCTCATTTTGCTCTAGCCACACCAGTCTCCTGGCTTTTGCTAGAGCATTCTAGTCATATTTCTACATAAAGGCCTTTTTCCTTATTGTTACCTCTGTCTGGAAGGATTTCCCCCCTTGTATACACATGGCTTTTTCTCTCAATGAATGAAAGAACCGAAAAAGTGAGTACAAAACAGATAACCTTCCGAAATCCTCACAACATCCAAGCCCACAAGGCCATTCCTTTTTGTCTTTATATACACTCTCTTTGGGCAGTTTCTACTCTTACCCATGAGATCATAACTCCCAAATCTCTATTTCAAAGCCAGATTGCTCCCCTGAACTCCAGACCCACATCTCCTGCTGACTATTAGCCGAGAAACTGCCAGTGGTTCTGGAGGAAGTGGGGAGCTGTCATCTAGTTGGGGCTCTGTTCACCAAGTCCTACACCAGCTTGCATCAGACTAGATAAACGGGTGCTTTTTCTTCACAGGAAGGTGCTAGCTGTTTGTCCATGGATCAAGTCTTGTGCTGGATCAAGTCAGGGCTGTGTACCTGGGGAGAGCACCTTGCTCAATATTCACACAGAAACTCCAAAAAGGCCAGCTGTAACTCTACCTCCTGGGCGTCACTGCCTGAGTGTTTCACTGGCATTTCAAATACAATGTGTCCAAAAATGAATTCATCATCTTCTCTATCTCCACTGTGAATCTATCTACTCTTGTTCTTGACTTCCAAATGTCTGTTAATAGAAGCATCATTTTCACAGTCATTCAGGCTCCAAACCTCAGATATCTTCCTCTCACTACCTTCTGCCATTTGAAGGCAGAGTTTTAGGTTCTGTCAGTTCCAGCTCCATGGCATTTCTTGTCTTTAGACTTGGAGGACCTCGCTGTATTCACTCTACTATAACCATGTCTTAAGTAAATCTGAGCGCTGCTTGGGAAACTGTCTCAGCAAATAGTTATGGATGTTGTGGGTTGCAGATTGTCCGTTGAAACTACTGGTTTAAGTAGAAGATCTAGGAAAAGATTGGAGGAGAGTACCTCCTTTCTATGTTCTGTATCTGGATAGGAGTGGGTAATACAGAGTGAATTATAGACTTCTTCAGAATATTGAGATAGGAATTAGTAGCTCCATTTCTATTTTACAAAACAGCCCAGTAAGGCACATTCAACTTCTGCAAACTTTTGTTTTCTCATCTGTAAAAATGAGGTAACTGAATAAGATGAACTCTTAATTCCCTTTTGCTCTGATATCCCAAGTTGCCATCCCTTTTGTTCAAACACACACTTCACATCAGGGATAAAGAAGAGAGGGGAACAAGTGCTATTAAGCACCTCCATGTACCAGACTCGTTATATCCACTGTGCACTTTAATACTCATGACAACTCTGGGAAGTAGATTACCTTTATGCCTGCTTTTCAGTTGAATAAACTGAGGTTCAACCAAGTTATATACAAAATTTAGGGCTAAATATACACACTGGGCTTGACTCTAGGTCTCTTTGACTTGAAAGCCTCTCCCATAACTAGACATAGAACTTGCTCCTGTGATTTTTCACTTAGTTGCCTTTCTTTAATCCCAAACTGCAAGATAATTCATTTTCAAACCAGTGCACTGAACCAATTGTCTAAGCATCATTTATAATCATTTGAACTCTGGAGCTCACTTTTTTCTTCCTCTTCTGTCCAGTTCACTTCTAGCCACGTATTTCAGTAAACTTGAAGCGTGGTAGTGGTTTTCTCCACGGAAAAACACAACTGTGCATTGCTTTGTGGCATGAGCAGGATTAATCACGGAGAAGGATGATTAGAATGTTAGGTAAGACCATTGATGACATCATTTAAATCTAAATTATTGGCAGCCTCCTTAGAGAGGGCCCAGTGCCTTCCCTTTTCTGCTCTAGTCAAGTCCCCTTTTCCTGACCCCTGGAAATACTCTGTTGGGGAAAGTCTACCTTTAGGTAAGAAAGTTCCATCACATCCATTGGGGTCGCATTTACCAGTTGGAAGATGAAAGAATCAATCTGTTTTTTAGGCACTTGGAATCTCCTAAGGTACCACGACTGGTTTGGATGATTTTTTTTTAACTACCAATGATGAATTAAAGGTCTTTCTATAATATTGTGAAATCGCAAAACATTTACCAGTTTAAAAGTGTGGCCCTGTATCTGGAGTTCTGTTTTTCAATTCTGTTGATAACAAATGACCATTTTGATTAATCAGGAGCAGAGTACTTGAACACAATATTTATCATCAGTGCCTTTGCTCATATATTTTTTTAAGATGGTAGTATTGCCCAGCAGGATTAGGGAGACAGACATAGGATAGGTAAACGTTGATGGGAAGAGGAGAAGTTACGGAGTTTGGGTAGTGGTTCCAATTGCTACAACTGAATTAGCTCTATTATTTCATTCTTTTTTCTGTCTTTACAGGGCCAAGTCCTTATCTAGACAGCTAGCAGACAGGCCTGTGTCATTCAGTGAAGGGGAAATGGGTTGGCAATTAGGACATGGCATGATGATGTTTGGTGCCTGGAAGTGCCTTCTGATTCCAGAAGGAAGGAGAATATAACTGAAGAGAACAGGGCTCTCTTGAGCCTTCACCCGGAGGAGTGAGTAATGTGAAATGCCCTTTCTTTACTGTATCACAGGCTGTAAAGAAGGAGCATTTGAAGGGCACTGGGATTTTTTTTTTTAAGCCCTTCAGTAACACAGGTAACCGATGCATAGGCCAGCTATGCCTATTAGTGATCATAGTTGCTCAGGGGTAAAAGCACAGTCAAGAATCAATGAAGCACCCACTCTAAGCTGTGCAACTGCTGTGAAATATCTGGTCCTAGAGAGAAGCAAAAAGAGAATGAAACAACAATGCTTCATATCAGTTAGGGTTTTCTGGAAAGAGATAAGAATAGCACAATGGGAACTAAATTGATAACTCTCTGATGGGATTAAGGAGAACAAGCATGGCTGTCAGGGACAAAAGGATAAGGCGGAAGAATTGAAAGATTCATATATTAGACAGATTATGAGATTAGCAGTGATTAAACAATGATCAAAAGCCTGAACTGTTTTGAGATCAATCATTTGAAAGGAGAAAGACAAGAAAAGAAAGCCTTGACAGTCTGAACTTGAAGGTTTGGCAGGAATTGATATAGACCAAACTGGGCCAAACCAACTGCTTAAGTTACTTTGTTTATTCTGTGAGGTACTTACTTAAACAGTTAATTGCTTTTGTCTAGGTTTTTTAGATGTTTGCACATAGCAATACTGTTTCTTTCACTTGTTCTCTGAACACCTTATAAAAACCTGTTGTGTACCAAGAACTGAGGTAGAAGCTATGAACCCTTGAAAAAAAGAATTGAAGACATACATGTTTCATGTCCTTGAGGAGCTTATGATACTGCTTTGGAAAGAAGATTTTCAATCATTAAACAATTTAAACATGGTGATAATAAAATTTTCTTGAAATAATCCAGGAAAATCAAGAATTCATGAGTTAAATGGTTATTTTGGTATGCTGGCCTTGAATGAATGATCATGTCTAATGTTATTTTACATAGGGAAATTGATTCTGAGTTGTGAATTTAGAAGCAAAGAGGTCATTGTGAGTTGGGGCTCATCTAAAAAGTGGCTCGTAAATGGCCTGGATGGATGGACATGCAGGAAGGGGAAAGCAATAGGCACAGATACTGAGGTAGGAATGGCAAAAGGTGCACTTGGTAGCAGGGAACAGAAAGGTTTGATTGGAATATAGAGTTCATGTAGGAGAGGTTAAGTTGGCTGTGAATATGGAGGCTCTTGAATGTCAACCTGAATGCATTGACTTTAATTTTATAGAGCTTTTGAATAGAAAAAATGGCATGATCACCCTTTTTTTAAATGGAAGTATTGTTGATGTATAATCTTATATTGATTCAAGTATACAACACAATGGTTCAACAATTACCCAGTTTATTAAATCCTCACCCCCACTAGTGCAGTTACTATCTGTCAACATAGGAAGATGTAACAGCATCACTGGCTATATTCTCCATATACTACCATCCGTGTAATCAACTTATATTATGATGAGCTTTTTGTGCCCTTTTATACTCTTCCCCCATGGCAACAAGTCACTCTTCAGTGTCTATGAGTCTATTGCTATTTTATTCATTTTGATTTGTTTTGTTTTAATATTCCACAATTATGTGAAATCATATGGTATTTGTCTTTCTCTGCCTGGCTTATTTTTTTCCTTGGTCACTTAGTAGTATAGCATGTCCATTTCACAAACCATGTACTCTTTGAAAAAACCACATTTAAGTTGAAACAATTAAGTAAGAGTAAGGTATTAAGGGTTGCTTTTCAGACTTTTGTCTTCCAGGGTCCATTTAGAGCCTAAAATTAAAATTCACACTTGAAGGCATTAGATGTGACACTCTCCCTGACCTAAGTGTGCAACCTTGGCATTTCTGTACCCAGGTGAAATCTCATGACAAGAAAATCCTTCCATTTTTCAAAGTCTATGGAAAATCACCATCTGGTTATAACAAATGCACAGCAATCTCAAAAATAGGAAGATTATTTTCTCCCTATCATATGAGGAAAGAACATTCAAGAAGGTGAATAGTACTGCCTGAGAGAACAGGTTTTTAAAGTCACACAGATCTGGGAATCTGACTCTGTTACTTCCTAGCTGGGTTACTTTAGGTTATGTTTTTTTCAGCTCTCTGAACCTCAGTTTCTTCATCAATAGGATGGAGAGAAGCATTCATACCTCCCAGGGTTTAAGATTAATTAACATCACAAATGCAAAGCTTTCAGCATAGTGTCTCTGGTACATATCTTTCAGCATTCTGTAAGTGCCATCATTTGCTGAAAGTGGCGTTGACAGTTTTGAGTGCATACTGCATGGAAGGCAGAAGAGTAAGGGTCAAGATAAGAGCATGTCTTCTGGAGTTAAGCTGTCTTGACTTGAACACAAGTTCTGCTTTGTGAACTTGGCAAGTAACTTAACCTTTCTATGTCCTAATCTTCTCATCTGAAAAATGAGGATAATAAGGGTAACTGTGTCATAAAACTATGAGGATTAAACAGATAAATACATGTAAAACGTGCTAGAACACTTTCTAGCACTTAATTACAAGTGTTAGCTACAATTATGTGCCAGGCACCATGCTAAAGGTTTCACATGCTTTATCTCATTTAATCCTCAGATGCCCTGTAAAGACCTAGGTATTATTATTATCCCCATTCCATAGAAAAGGAAATTGAGCCTCAAATAAATTCTAGTTAGTAATGTGTCTAAGATCCCACCACTAGCAAATAACTCAGAGACAGGTCTGTCTGAGTCTAAAGCCCCATATGCCTTGTAACCACTGCTCCATAGTAAGTCTTACTTTTGCAGGAGGAGCAGCTCTGGTGTGGTATGCCAGGGGTTAATGGGAAGGAAGAGGGGCTGGTCTGCAAGGGAAGGCAAATTTGATGTGGGATACACTGAATTTGTGAGGCTGGAGAGGACTCTCAGAGGAGGATGTCTTGCTATTTTCTATGGAAAGATGTGTTCCCTTTAGAAGTAAGTGGTTTGTTTCAAGTCCATGCTGTAAACACTTCAGGGAATCTGCAGGGCTTAATTGGAAAACTTTGGCAGTTTTAAAATAGCAGTAACACAACCTTCTACTTTAAAGAGCAAAAAGCTAATGAAGAGAAGTTGTAAAATGAAGAGCAAACCTCCTGACTGAGAAAGGTCAGTCATGCAAACAATACAATATTAAGAATGAAACAGGAAGCAAGGTTAAGAACACAAAAGAGCAGAGGTAGGTGGCATTGGAATGTCTCGCATCCACAGCTACAAAGCAGGACTCAAAAAATCCTAGGGTCTTAGCCATTTTGAAAGGGTCTTATAACTCTTTCCACATGGTCTTGACTTACAGATTCACTCCTCTTTTTGTGCTTTCTTTTATAATGCTTACAGTCTAAAGTTCTACTTTCTGAGATTCATTCATTTGGCTCAAGAATGTTCCCATAATGAAATAGGAATAGCCCTAATAGTGAGATAATTATCGTAATTAGAACTGAGAGAATATGTATCATGAGCCAGACCCTATTCTAAATGCTTTATGTATATTAACTCATTTAATACTCACAACACCTTGTGAGAAAGATCCCACTATTATCCCCATGTTATAGACAAGAAAACTCAGGCACAGAGAAATTAAGGAATTTATGAAAATCCTACAGTTGATAAATGGCAGAACCCAGGGAGTCTGGCATCAGTATCTGCATGTTGCTTATCATATTATGCTGCTTCATTGGGCCATTATCTGCCACTAACACATTTCTTTGATCTAGTTTTTCTGCTTTTTCCCCAGTGTCATAGCTATCTGAGAGCTGGGTAGAAAAAATCTTGAAGTCACCAAATTCACATGTGGGAGCCAACCAGGGAGCTGAATAAAGTTCTAGGCCTCCCTCCAGGGGAGGACATGTTGGTGTGGTTAACAGTGGGAATGTGCCAATTAGACCAGCCTTGGACTAACCCTAGAATTAACTGTGGTCCTTTCCCTGTAATTGTCACAACAGACTCTTTAACAGCTTCTTCAATAAGAGAATTCAATATGGTGAGTAAGAGCATCCCCTTTGGAGGCATACAAACTGGGGTTGAAATGCAGGGTCTGAAATTTGCTAACCATGTGACCTTGTGTAAATTACTTAACTTTTTGTGCATCCGTAACACAGGCAAAATTAGGAGAAAAATAGTACCAATCTCATAGGATTGATGGAAGGAACAATGAAATCAATGTCTGAAAAAAATAAAAACTAGTACAGAGAAAGCACTCAGTTCATTTGGCTGCTATTCCCTCTGGGGAGCTCTTTGAAGCCTCAGAAGTTCATTTCTGAGCCTGACTCACCAACCACTCTTTCCTCTTCCTGTCGTCTTTCAGAAGGTCTCCAAGGTCTTCATTCATTTGTCTCTATGGATTTTCTTTCCCCTACATTTGGCTTTCATTTTAAAGGAAGTGGACATTTATTCAAACCAGTCAACCTTTTGACAGTCTTTACCATATTCTTTGCTAAAATGTGTCAGTAAATTCAGTCATTTTGCTTAGGGGCAGAAGTGAAAGGAAATATGTATAAGAGATTGATGTTGAAAAGGCACCAAGATGGCAGTACCTATTTTCTTTTTTTAAATTTTATTTTGGTATCATTAATATAAAATCACATGAGCAATGGCAGTACCTATTTTCTTAATGAAGCTTTTCCCAAAGTATGGTCTGTGGAACATTAGTCTCATGAAATGCTTCTGGGAAAAAAAGGTTTACATTGCCAAAATGTTTGGGAAATGGAGCATACTATATCTCCTTCTTACAGAGCTATACTCCGTACTAGTCTATTAAAAGCTCTAAATAATTTTGCAGTAGCAAATCTGTTTAACTCTGTGTTATCCGACACTTAAAAAATTAATTTGACCTCAGAATCTCTTAGAATAGGAAATTTCCAAGTATGCTAGCAGGCACGTTATCCTAGAGGTCATGGAGCAGAAAGGCTCACAAAACAAATTAAAATGCTCAAACCATTTGGTTTATTAGATTATTTAAAATATACAGTGAAAAGCCAAGGAAAATAGGTGCATATGTTAACACAGGATATACAGCTATTGACACAGCTCATCAGTTCATTGAAATTTGCCTATTAAACTACTTATTTGTTTTCAGATAATAGTAGCTAGTAATTTACGCTTAATGAGTGCTAGGACTGTTCTGTTTTTTACGGATACTTAACACAGCCCAAGTTGGGCATATTTTGTAGTGGGGAATGAATAAAATGTTCATTTCTCAAAACACACATTTGTTGTCCTAAGTTAATGATTTGAGCACCTAAAGTTTCTTATTTATAACCATCCTTATAGATTTTAATAAAAAGGAAATAAATATTCAAACTTTTGGGGATCAAGATGCTGGTACATTGAACACATGCATCTGATTTCGGTCTGTTTTCCCCATTTCTTGGGTCCAGTAAAAGCTTCATGTGATTCAGACAAGGGCAAGGGTGCTGTACCAAAATACTGGAACTGAGTGAAGCTGTGCCTGCTGAAGTCAGAAACCTTCTACCTTCTTCCTGTAGTCAATGCTTAGAATGTTGGCAGGCAGACCTTTACTCTGTAGGCAGGAGATAAAATCATACTCACTACCAGTTTAGGAGTAAAGACCCAAAGATACTGACAATGGAGAGTTCAACAAACCTTCTGAAATGCCTCTAAGCTACAATAAAAAGGATTCTTTTTTAGAGGCATAAATCTCACAGGGATAGAGAGAAATGGAAGAAAAGACAGTAATAGTATTTTGGAAATTGGAAAGTAAATAGATCAAAGTTAACTGAATTAGCAGATCTGAGAAAGACAAATTCTAGAACTGGCAGTGGGAAAATTTGAGAGCTATCCTGATTTCCCCTGCAGAATCATCAAAAGAATCAAAATTGGAAGTTCGATATATCTCTGGAACTGGACATAAAGTGGGAACTATTAAAGGAGGACTGATGGAAAGCTGTTTAAGAAATAGACGCCTAGGTGTGCTCCTTCAACTCCACACGTCTAGGTCACTGCCCCTCCTCTATCTCAGCAGAAAACTAGAGATATATTCTCTAGAGATGGTCAGACGTAGGCTCTCTGGACTTGCAGAATAACATGAACAGCTGACAGCTTGAATGTCATAAGGAACATGGATTATGTGAAATGAATCGTGAATGCTGAAACACCAGGATTTTCCTCCCTCTAGTCTGTTCAGGAAAATTATCCAAAAGTTGGAAATCAGGCTAAAAGCATGCAGCCTGTCCTTTTGATGTCATATGGGGCATTGTTCAACAACCCACCTAGAGATGATTTGATTATCTAGGGAACTACACCTTTATTTGATTTTGCTGTTTATTATTAAGTGATCAGACTTTGTGAAATTATATGTGAACTTGCAGATTTTACCCAGTAGAGATACAAATAATTTTTTGTCCAGTAGAAAAGATAACTTGAAAGTTTATGGGTTTTATTGCTTTGTTGGACATTAACCAGTTGTGTATCTAGCAATCTAATTCTAAAATTCCATCTTAAATGACTATATGTAATGTGCAGCTCCTCGAAATGTTCTCTGAATCTGCTTGACCCTAGATTTGTATGAGAGTCATGTTTTCAATTTTTTGAACACTTTATTTTGGCACTTTCTCGAATGTTGGCAATCATATGTTTACCTCTAGGTAGAAAGATGAAAGAGTATTTATTCCTTGGGAAATTTGACCAGGCAAAGAGGAAAACCTAAAGATACTGACATCCAGTTTCCCAACAAATAGTCCAGTCAGATCACCTTGTGTTTAGGATGACCATATATTTTGTCATACAAAATAAGATATTTTTGAGAGTAAAAGGAAGCTTTAGCAATAATTATGCTGGGGCAACAGGCATAACGTGGGACTGTCTTGGTAATACCAGGACATATGACCGTACTTCCTATAGTGAAGGTCTCAGTCCACAATCCCATTCATGCTATCAGAATTTCCAATCAGCTCCTTAGTCTGACAATATATGAGCAGAGAGCCAAGCATTACAAAGATATGATGGAAGCCTCTAACTTGAAAGACAGAGATCAAAGCAAAGAAATCTTTAAAGGCAACATGGAGGGAACAGAGACCAATGAGGGAGAATAAAATCCCCTCTTCCCAGATAACTGTCAGACATATCATCAGAGAGCTAAAATTTATACTGAGCTCATGAAATGAGAACAAGATGATGTAAAAAGGAAAAAAGAGAGCATTCAGAGGAAACACACATACATACACAGCCCTTGGAAATTTAAAACATAATAGCAAAAATGAAAAAAATGAGTGGAAGGGGTAGAAGAGAAGGTATGGAAATCTCATGGGAAGTAGAGCAAAATTATGAAAGGTAGAAAATAAGAGAGAAAGGGTAAGAAAATTAAAGGATCAATCAAGGATGGTCCTAAAAAATAGAAACTACAGAAAGAGGTAGATGTGACAACAGAGAAAATGGAAAAGAAGAAATCAAGGCTGAAATAATATGACAAAAATTTCCTGTGCAAAGAATATGAATTTCCACATTTAAAGGACCCAATTAGCATCCAGCACAACGAATGAAAATGAGCCCACAGCAAGGCACATTATTAGGAAATTTTAGACTTAAGGACAGAGAGAAGATTCTACAAGCTTCTGGGGTGAGTTAGCAGAAAGTACAAAAAAACAAAGTATCGAGAATGATTTGGGACTTTAATTACAAAAGAAGAATCCAGAAGATGGTGAGCCATGCTTTTAAAAATCTGAAAAAAAATTATTTTTAACTTAGAAACCCAATATATTATTAATTACAGGGAGAATAAGAAGTTGAGTAGCAAAGGAAAAATAGTCAAAAGCTACTATATTGTCAACAGAGCTATCCAGACCACAACTATCTCCAAACTGAGTAAATAAAATACTCCTTTTGCTTTAAATCTGGTGAATTAGTTTGTCTGTGCCTTCTTTATGCCTTTCAGCCTCTGTGCTTTTGTCCTAGGATCCAATTTCTCATCTTGTCATGCCAACTCTACTTTGACTCCTCTTTCATTACTTCTGCCCTGCAGATAACCTCATAACCTGCCTCTCTGGGCATATCTTTTCCAGAACTTGGCCTTCATTTCTAATCCTAATTCTCTACCAGTATACCACATACTTC
Source organism: Phataginus tricuspis (assembly GCA_029783875.1). NCBI lineage: Eukaryota > Metazoa > Chordata > Mammalia > Pholidota > Manidae > Phataginus > Phataginus tricuspis. Next base: position 93,109,774 of record JAQQAC010016209.1, read on the forward strand.
AAAAGGGTGAGCAGATCCTGAAATGAAAAAATACCATGTTTTGTTTTGTGGCCTAGTTCACAGAGCTCCAGGTCTCCCTCTCTTTCAACCAGATCAACTCCATTTTCATATATATAGATGTGTGTGTGTGTGTGTGTGTGTGTGTGTGTGTGTTTGTGTGTGTGTATGGCTTTTGGGCAAGACTTTGGGAGAAGGGTTCTTCTTTAAAATTTTTGATTGAATTAAAAAACCTGCAAATGTCTGACTTGATACATGTGAAAAAGTATGACCTGGGTTTCAAATCCCAGTTTTCCGCTTACTAGTGTGGTTGCATGACTATGGGTAAGTCATTTAGCCTTACTATATATTATGAAGTAGCAGGATCCAAAGGGAATGGGATATTATTTTTGAGTTCCCCCTGAACCTTCTTGCTCCATGTCTCAAGTGGTTGTAACCTTCAATGAACCTTCTGTCTTCTGCCCATGCTAAATTTAGAGTTCAGCAGACAAGCTTCTGTAAAATATTGAAAGCCAAAGCACCATTCTGTGGCCTTGGGTGGTTGGTTGTGTGTGGCTCAAAGGAATCTTTGCCTGGGTCAGCCTACAATCATTATTTAATGGGAAGGTGTCCCCCTTCCTTTTTTCCTTCAGGGTATGACTCACAGGCACTTGGCACCCAGGCCTTTGACTCTTGTACTCACACTACTTAATTCCCAACAGCTCATTGTGCCTCTGACACAAAAAAGGCATATTGTCCCAGTTGTCGTCAATTTAGCATGTTTCAGTTGCCCACTTTGATCACAGAGTCACTCCAGAGCCTTAATTCTTAACTGTTGAAAATTAATATGATGCCTTGCACACTCTTGGATGGAGACAAATAGACCCTGAATAATTTAAAGGACATTTTCTTAAAGCTTCCAACAGACTTGAAGGCTCCTGATTTTTCATTTCTCTTACAACCTAAGCCAAACAAACTAAATGACCAATATTAATGCTTCCATTCCTCTAAAAACAAAGGCTCAGTGCAAATGCTAGGTGATTAGAAAGTATTTGCTTATCAAAGTTGAAAATACATTTTGGGGAGCTTATATCTTTGGATCTGCCCCCAGCTGGGTTCTGGAAACTGAAGAATGAGAATTTATTCAACATCTCCAAAACTGTTTCAAATGTGCTGTAGTTAAAAAGAAGAGGGCCAAGCACCGGAAGCAGACTAAATGAAGGCCAAGGATGATCTAGCAGTTACAGTGACATATGCCTGGTTTTTAACATTAATGGAAATCCCAGGAACAGTTATCATAATAAATTTCTAAGTGACTCCAAATCATGAACCATAAAACATTATTCAGGTGTATTTTCAGTAGATGGAACCTTCCTAACATGGCTCATCCCTTAGAAGATCCAGAAGAATGTTGCTCTCTGAAGTTGGGTTTTATTTTCTATATGTAGTATTTGCCTCTTTTACACTCAGAATCCTGAGAAATCAGGGTAAACCTGCTGGAAATAGACATTTAACAGTCAAGAAAAACTGGGAGAGGCTGAAGGAAAAAAATTAAGGAAAGTGTTATCCATAATACTGGTCTTCAATACTATTGTTTGCTATGAGCCAGTCCTGGGTCCTCTCCTCTCCACTATATATTCTTTTCTAGTTTACTTCATTGTCACTCAGTCTCAAATGGTTTTAAATATTGTCTCTATGCTTATGGCTCTCACATTTCTATGCCCAACTTGATCTGACCTTCAGATACCACTATGCAACTGCTTACTGGACATCCCAGCTTGGATGTCGCAAATTATCTCCAAATCAACACATCCAAAACTAAGCTCATAGTCTTATCCCACCCTACCCCTACCTTTTAGGTATCAAACACGGTTCTAGGTACTAGAGATATAGCAGTGTACAGGTTTCTGACTCTGGAGTTTATATTTTATTGTTAGAGAGCAATAATAAAAAACAAACAAATAAGTCTAATAGGTTTTTAATATATAAAATATATGTTAAGTATATTGAAGCAAAGTAAAGTGGACTAAGGAGATAGAGAGTGATGGGGAGGCTACTGTACTTCATAGGATGATCAAGGAAGGTCTCTCTGAGAAGACACTAATTAAGGAAAACCTGAACAAAAAGAAGGACTAATCCATGAAAATGTCTGGGAGAATAGTTCAAATAGAGGAACAACAAGTGCAAATGCCCTGAGGCAGGAATATATTTGATGTGTTTGAAAAAGCATAAAGGGTAGAGAGTATAAGAGAGAAGGAATGTTTTAAGGAACAGGGTCAGAGAGGTAGTCAGGAGCTAGATCATATATGGACTTATAGGCCATGACAAGGAGAATTTGGTTTTTGTTCCAAGTGTAATGAAAGTCACTGGGGGGTTTTGAGGGCAGGAGTGGCATAATTTGGATTGGTTTTGAAAGGAGTTCTGTCAGTTATGATGAGAATAAACTATAGGGGCCACATAGAAGCAGAGAAACTAGTCCAGATGCTATTGCAAAAGTCTTAGGAGAGAGATAATGGTGGCTTGGACTAGAGTGATAGCAGTGGATATAGTAAGACATGGTTAGATGCAGCATATATTTTGTAGGTAGAGCCAATGGTTTGCCTGTTTAAGGGGATGGAGCCACCACCATGCAACCAGTCTAAAAGCCAGAAACCTACAAGTCATTCTTGACTCTTGTCTTTTACTTCATCCCCACATATGATCCATTGCTATAATCTGTTGATTCTCCTCACGTGACAATTGGAAAGAAAAACATTTCTGGCAGAAAGAGAAGCATGTGAGATAAAATGTGAAGTAGGACCAATTAGACACGACTATTTCTCAAGGGAACTAACTAAAAAGAAATTGCATCCAAGATTAAACACCACTATATGCAATGACCTTGTTGGACTCCTCCCTCAACCTAAATTATGTTACCTCCATTTCATACTCCCACAGTTCCTTGTTATTTTCCTTCATGGCACTTACCACAGGTTGTGGGTACATATTTAGTCATTTGATTAGTTTCTTTAATGTTTGTTTATTTCACTAGGATGAAAGTTTAGGACAATGCAGGTATCAAGGCATCTTTGTATCTCTAGTGCCTGGTACAGTACCTGGCTCATAGAATATGCTTAATGTTTGATGAATGAATAAATGAGTGAGTGAATATAAATACAAAATTATTATAAAAAGAATATTGATCTTCTACAAGTGATTTAGAGCACTGAGACTAGACATAAGAATGAGATTATACATAAGAAAAAAATCTTGACCACAATATTCTTAAATCTTGGAATGAGTCTAAGAGTAACAGCATCTCATTTCTTACATTTAGCATGCAAGAGACTTCCAGGTAATGGATATAAAATAGGTCTGTACCCACATGGACTAAGTGACTTCTAAATTCTCTTCTAGAAATGTAGTATTTTGAGAAATATAACTGACAAATCACTAATCTAGGGAGCATTCATTAATTTGATTTGACAAAAATAAATTGAGTACCTACTTTGTACTAGGCATTAGGCTAGGCATTGTGGACTCAACATCAATTCACATCCCCTATTTTCAAGGGGCTTGCATACTACTAAGGGCATTCATTTGAGAGATATGCAGGCTCTATGTGGACATGGTTTCTTGTTTCCATGTCTAAACCCCAAGGATGACATCTTAAGGAGTGACAACAAATTGGCCTATGTGGTTGTTAAGGTTCTCTGAGAAACAGATACCAAGAAGGGAGTTAATGTCCAAGGATTTTATTCATGTGAACACCTGTGGGAGAAAATGAGGAGAGGGTAGTAAAGGCTGGAGAGCTGTCAGACCACAGTTTTAGTCTGACCCTGAGTAAAGAATAGAGTGAAGGAAAGTCCAGTGAATTGACCTACACTTCTGAGCAGTCTAAAGAAGGTTTGGTGAGACCTTGGGATATCAGCCATCAGAAAAGTCCTGTGTTTCCCAGGGATGGGCCTGCTTTAATTTCTCTACTGTACTTAGTTGGGAGTAGCCTGTAAGGAGTGTGTCTTGGGAGCAAATGCTGTGCTGAATTTCAGAGCAGGGCAGCTAAGGCCCTTGGTCAAATACTCTCGCTGTAGTTGAGAGGTTTGTAAGACTCATTCTTGTGGCTGCCACAGCCCGCTATGGAGTTATGATGACTTATGCAGACCACAGACATTTACTTGGAGAATATACAACTAGCAGTTTCCCAGGGAGAACATTAGAAGTCTGCTTTTATGGAAAACGACCAAAAGAAAGTGCAACATAAGAAATTGGTTACCAGGTTGCTAGTGAGAGAAGCTCTCAAGCTTAACTCTCTTGGTTTATGTGTTCACCTGATTTATGTAGATATATGTATACCGTTTCATTGTACTGGTGCTTGTTTTTATTGATACTCTATAAGGAAGGTGGTACCTACTTGGGTGAGGGCACTGCCATAGCCATGTCTAATTTGCAGCATTCTTTCCTATTCAGCCTTCAAAACCCCATTCGTCAGTTAGACAGCTGTTAGTAAATCCACAGCAATGGCTGCAGAAGAGAATGGGGTGCTGTTTTCTTTTCCTCTTTTCACTGTGTATCAATCAGGTATGTTAGGTTATGCTGCAGCATAAGAAAAATTCTGAAAAAGTACAGTGACTTGGATTGGCATAAATTTATTTTGTATACTCCTTGTGGGTTGGCTGGGGCTCTTCTCTATGCCATCCTTATTTTGGGACCCAGGCTAATGGAATAGCCATCTGTAACATCAGTGCTCATTGCTGTCGAAAGAAATAGCAGTTAGCAAGCATGCAGTTAAGTCTTAAAACTTCTGCTCAGAAGTGACATGTGTTGCATTACACTGATCCAAACAAATCAAATTCCCAAGCCCTGACTTCAAGGGCGTGGGAAGTACTGTCCTCTCACAGGGAGGCAATCGTCATGTTAGTGAATACTAATATAGAACATGCAGTTCCAGTCTGGGCAGTCTTGTCTGTATCCCTGGTACCTGGAAAGGTACCTGGCACATAGTTGGTATTCAATAATGTTTTGTTGAATGAATGAACCAAACTTAAACCTGAATGTGCAAGACCCTTAAAATCTCCAACATCTCTTCATTTCATCTCTTAAAATAGGGATTACTCTGCCTGACAAGTACAAAGGGAGAGAGGTACAAGAAACAGGTTGCATTGGTAGGAAATGATCAGGGCGGCTGATAAGTCCTAGGCAGGAAACCCTTTTAGTGAGTTTGCCAATAAGAGATGTCTCTGTGCCTGAAGGACTATAGTTTCTAGGTTTGACTCAAAAAGTGCCTTCTAAGTCAGTGAACGTTTAATAACAGCCAATTTCATGGCAAACAAAAACTGAGGATTGTAGTGAAGATCTTAAAGTAGTATAAGACAGATTCTGCCCTTGGAAGTTGATAGTCCTATTGGGAAGACAAGGAATGTACAATAGAAACAAGTTGAATAAGCACTATGTTGGAAAGAACATCGACTTGGAGGAAGATCAATCCAGATTTGAATCCTGGATCTATCATTTTGTTTTGTATAACTTTGGACATGTGTTTTAACTTTTTCCAGTTTCATTTTATTTTACCCATCTATGAAATGCAGGTAATAATAGAACCTATGTCACAGGGTGGTTGTGCATATTAAATGGGATATGTTACAAGTCTAGCACATAGCAGGCAAGAAATAATTGCTAATATTTACTGAACACTTACTATGTGATTGTATAATTCTGTTTGTGTATGTATATATATATACACACACATGTATATATGTGTGTGTATATGTACATATATGCATATATATGCTTCCAATGTTATTCAAAAAATGTATGTATATATTCATTTTAAATGTATATTTATGTGTGTAAATACACACACACACACACACACACATTCCTTTAACCTTTATCACAACCCTGTGAGGTAGGTGAGATAGATACTACTACTATCCCCATTTTACAGGTGAGAAAGTTGAAGCATACAGAGCTTAAGTAGCTTACCCAAGGGATGCAGTTAGTAACGGGAGCTGACTTTGCACCCAGGCAGCCTGATCCTACTGCGTGTACTGTTAGTTACAGTGCCGTGCTGTAGGTAAGCATGCAGACAACATTAAGTGGTCAAGACTGTACTTAGCATAAGTGTATGTATGTCAGAGAGGAAATAGGTCATGGAAATATTGTGGAGTTTTGGAAGTTAACAAATTTATTGAAATTAGTGTCTTGGTCTACAGTAGAAACTAAAAAATGGTGGCTAGTAATTGTAATGAGTAACTAGAGAACAATTTGAGAGTATTTATAAACAAGGGCTGTATTTCTTGTTAGTGATGAGATGTGTAGGTCTTCAGTGAAAAGAAGTTGCCAATATAGGGGAAGGCTTCATGAGAGAGGTAGAATCTGAAGATTTAGATTTTTTTTTTTTGCCATTCAATTTTTTTTATTAAAGTATCATTGATATACAATCTTATGATAGTTTCACATAAACAACACTGTGGTTTCAACATTCACCCATATTAACAAGTCCTCACCCCCTCTATTTCAGTCGCTGTCTATCAGCGTAGTAAGATGCTATAGAATCATTACTTGTCTTCCCTGGGCTGTACTGCCTTCCCCATGACCTCCTATATTGTGACTGCGAATTATAGTGCCCCTTAATCCCCACCTACCTACCCTTCCCAACCCCTCCCCTTTGGTAACCACTAGTCCCTTTTCAGTGTCTGTGTGTCTACTGCTATTTTGTTGCTTCAGTTTTGCTTT
>JAQQAC010016209.1:93126463-93153190 GCA_029783875.1 Phataginus tricuspis
AAAAAAAAAAAAAAGCCACCGGGCGTGGGTTCTGCGCGAGTGCTGTAGGTGGCGCTGTTGCTCCACTATTCCAGCGCCACTATAGTTCTGGCTGGGTTGGAAACAATGGGAAGCTGTTGATCTCCGTGGGGGTCTCAATGGCGGGCACTCTTTCCCAGTCGCCAGCTACGGGGTCCAAAGCTCCCCAGGACTCCCAGCGTGCTGGGCTCAGTTCGCGGGGCTATCCGGCCCCTCTACTTAGCTCCTGTCTCTTTAAGACCACTGAGGTAGAGCGCGCGCTTTTCTTCCCCTTTTTCTCCTTTCTTTTTCCTTCCCGGAGCCTGCCGCGGGCAACTTGCACGTTCCGGGCTGGGACCCTGTGCCCTCTGTCTCTCCAATCTCCGCTACACCGCAGGCCGTGTGTCGGCGCTCTGGGCTCAGACTTCCACTCCCTCCCGGCTCTGAATCCTCTCCTCCCGCCGGAGCGCTGGGGGAGAGGGACGCTCGGTCCGCTCGCGGCTCCGTACCTTACCCGCCTTGCCGGAACTCCCGCCGGAGTCCTGGGGTGGAGGGGCGCTCCTTGCGCAGACTTCCACTCCCTCCCGGCTCTGAATCCTCTCCTCCCGCCGGAGCGCTGGGGGAGAGGAGCGCTCGGTCTGCTCGCGGCTCCGTTCCTTACCCGCCTTGCCGAGACTCCCGCCGGAGTGCTGTGGTGCAGGGGCGCTCTCGTCTCGCTGGATCGTGTTTCCGTCCTGCCTCGCCGGGTGCCGAGTCCTCTGTCCGGTGTGTCTGGCCGCCGGAGCTCTGGGGGGGGGGAGCGCTCGGTCCCACCGGATCGCCGCCCATCCGCCTCACCGGCTGCCAAGTTCTCACAGGTGTAGCTGTATGCTGTGCACTTTCCTGTGTATTCTGGTCTCTCTTTTAGGGATAGTTGTATTTGCTGTATTTTCATGAATAAATATAATGTTGGGAGGAATTTTTCTGCTAGTCTGTTCACGACGCCATATTCCCGGAAGATTTAGATTTTTGAGATAGAAAAATGAGCCAAGGCATGGCATGTAGAGAGGTGATAACAGACAATGACAGACAGTCCTGACCAAAGAGGAAGGATCGTCTTAAGAAATCATGGTACAAGCCGGCAACACAATAAAATAAGGACACCGGCATTAATACTTTTCATGAGTATTGCACGTTCCCATTTGTACAGGTCAGTGTTGGGTGGTAGAAAGAGCACTGGAATGAGAGAGTCTATGGACCGAGGTTCATACACCACTGCTGTCACATACTAGCTGGATAACCTTGGGCATAGAGCTGTCCTTTTCTAATTCTCGACTGCCCTGTTTGTAATGTGAGTATAAGAATATAATATTTAGCACAGACTTGTTCTTTCAGGAATTAATTTAGATGGTGGCTATGAAGGTACTGAAAGTACTCCACATATTTGAGTTCTTTTTTTCTACATCTATTTGGATCCTCCTGTGAAGTACATGGTGCAAGTTTCGTTACTGAACCATTTTTTCCAGAGAAAGAAACTAAAGTTTAGAGAACCTAAGTGATTTGCCCCCAAACTAAATGAGCATTAAGTGGTATAAGATCATTCTGCCTTCCAGTGTAAAATATATTCCTTTGCCATTACATTTACAGTAAGATGGGCAGGGCACAGCACAATCTTGTGGGAAAAGGAACCAAGATAGGGACATTTTTCATAATGAACAGGGATGCAGGACCAGTTCGGAGAGGGTCCTTGCAAGGGGGAAGTGGAATGGAAAAGGTCTCTAAGTAGCCCAGAGACAGCTGAGGGTCCTGGGGGTGGGCTAGGTACCCAAGTAGATAGCAGGATGCAGAAAAGCATGGAGAGCACCACAGAACAACATTTCTCAGTTTGACGAGGGCCAGTCTGACCAAGATGAGAGTTGTCCTTATCTCTTAGAATGTTCATTTTGCAAAGAGGATATGAGCCAACTTCATGAATATAGATATGTATATACGTGCACACACACACACACACACACACACACACACACACACAGAATGGTGGGATGATCGGGAAAAAAAGGAAAGAGTGAGAGTTATGGTTGGGAATGGTTTCAACAGAAACATTGGCATCTAAAAATGGGGTCTATAGATCAACACGAAACAAGAATCAACACCAGAATAAATAACCAGAATAAACTACATTTGCCCCTATGTACTTCAACTAATTAGACGCCCACTCTTTTCATCAACTCTCTCTCCCTTCCTTTCCCTCCTGCTTTTCCTCCCTAGGAGCTGGACTGCCTCCTCCCCCTACTTCTCCTACACTCACCAGTTGCAGCAGGGTGATTTCTGGAGAAATTGAATTCATTAGGATTTTTATGGATAATTATAGTTGCAATATGCTTGGAGTCATTTTATTAAAGCAGTTATGAGGTACTTAATCTTGTCAATAACCTCTGGAGCGAATGTGCATTTTTTGTATTTGCCACACTTTTTGCCTCTGTTCAAGTGTCTGAAAATACCCAAATGTGTTTGCTCTTCTGATGCTCTCACCCCTCCTTCCAGAGCTGAGAGCCAGCCTGGAGCACAGACCAGAATTCTTTTCTTGGCCAAGGAAGGACATATAGAAAAGGAGACTTTTAGGTGTCCTTTGCTTTTATTCTGTTCTTTGCTATTTGAGAATGAAGAACTACCCGAGGTCTGATATCTCTCTATAGCCCCTTCTCCTCAAGTTAGGAGAACTGACAGTTTTGCGAGATAATGACTAGCAACTCAAGGGCCTTTGAGGCCCTTCCCCACATTGAATACCCATGTGCCTCCATTTCCAAGAGCATCTGATAAACAAAAATCTGAAAATACAGTATCATGAAATTTGGGTATTTGGCGTTCCCATTATCGCAAGATGATCCCTTGCCCGGTGGTTTCCTTTAAATAGGCATTTAATATAAGACCTACTTTACAAAACCAGTTAAATGAAAAAACCATTATCTGAAAATTTTAGAAAATGCTAGTTTGCTAAACTCAGAACCTAATTGCACATCAGTATTTTTTTAAATTGGACTGTGAAGCAACCTATAGATTTTTCCCCCTAAATGTATGGAGCAAATAAACTCAATCCAGAATATGTACATACACACACACACACACACACACACACACACACACACATATATGTATATATATTCTATTCAATAATAAAAATATTAATATATGTCATATAATTTATATTATATAGCTATATATATATAATTTAAAAAATAAGGACCATACAAGAAAATAGAAAATCAAAGCATTCTTTACGTGGAACCAATGGGTCATTGACTCATTCACTTTCAGTCTTCAAGTTGCACCTAGTGTCTCAAGAACACATCTACTAAGAGGGTAACTTTGCTCTTCCTACTGTGCTTGTGAAGCTTCTGTCCTAAGAACTGCTAATGGCAGTGCAGGCCTCCTGCAGAGAATCAAAGGACAAGCCTATCTGGACTTCTGGAGGCTCCTTGATATTTTTCCTCTTACGACTCTTGTTCTTTGTAGCTTAAAATTAATTTCAGGGATGGCCATTATTGTTCATGTAGGCAAGATTGCTGAAGAAATATTTGTGACAAACTCTTCCCTCTGTTGTGAATGCTTTCATCTTTCTTCCATGGCTGGCTGAGTCGGACAGAGCTTCCGTGAAGGGCCCCCATCTATAGATATATACCCAGTTCTGAGACTATGCATTCCACTGACAGACACATGCTCCTCATCTTCCCCAGTTTTATGTTTTTGCGTTATTCTTGTCCTTTAGCTGCCAACTTGATAGAACACAGTAGCCATTATCTGTTTAGTTCTTTAAATGAATCATGTACTTCAGTGGGATTTTTGAAATTATATGATTATCTACCAATATTACCTGAGTATGACCTGCAATCATTTTAATAATTTTACTCGGTAAGAAGGGAGTAACATTCTCCATGCAATCACCTGAACAGGAGGGTGTCTGTTGGAATTATGCCTATCTTGGAACAGAATAAACGGAAATGAGATGGTTCTTGGTTAATTCCCTTTCTGGCACTAAAGGAAATCTAATTAACTAAAGGTACAATAGCTTCTGATCTATAATATTTCATGGTTACAAAACTGTTGCTAAGGTTACAATGTTTAAACTACAACGTCCCACCTTTTGGATATGGAAACAATACCCACAATGATGTGGTGGTGGTTCAGAATATTAGACATGCTAGACTGTGACATGGCCAAATATCCTAACTCTACCAGTCTGAGCAGTTTGGGGTTCTTCACAGTCCAAAGTAGGTTTCCATGTGTGCTGCCTGATTGGCTAGTGTCTAGAACTGATTAATAACTATAGAATAGCAAGTGCTGATACTCAGGAAACCTCACTGGGACTGTTCTTTGTAAATAAAATATGCCTAGAAGTGATTCTTCATTCCTGGGGTCTCCGACCACTTTGGGAATGAGATGACAGTGATTGATTCTCTCCAGAAAAATATTTATATGTACATATTTTATAGATAATTATAGGCGGTATCATTGATCTTATCAATCCTGGTCTAGATAAATCTTATGCTAATTGCTGAGTGCATAAGCCTGAGAAGCCTTGGGGTCCGCCACACAGGCAGAGCTTGGGAGTTGAGGTCAGTGGATCAGATGTTTTCAGTGTGTCCTTGGACTACTGGAAAATAACAACCACTTGTCCCTCAGAACTTTTCTGTATCTGTTACATAGTTTGACATCTCATACTACTTTTAACTCCAATATGTTGACTCAGCCTTAGTCTTCTGGGAATATGCAGCATATTCTTTGTAACTTTGCTTGTGTTTTTTACATGGCTAACATCATCAGAAGTTCATTTCATTAGTAATTAGCAAGCTCAATACCTGGTCTGACTGCTGAATAATAGATGACTCCTTTTAATGCTCTCATGTGCATCCTAATAGATCCATTAGGGTACCAGCCACGGACAGGAAAGACAATTCTGAGCAGGCCCTGGTTTGTCTGTCATCAGATATTATTACAAATACATATTCTTATAATTCAACTTTAGAACACACTTTCTCTTTGTCTCCAAGGGCAGCCCCCCAAGGCTAAGGGCATTTGAATCATAGTATGTCCATGAGCTTCAGTGTGTCTACATTTCACTATAGGTTATATGGAGGCAACATGAGAGCCACTTGCTCCTTGACAGTGACTTTATTACTTCCAAGTGCATCCAAAATGATTTTTGGCTTCACGGACACCTTGAATTAAACCTCTCCAGGTAAGAGCTCATGTGCTCTTTCATCTCACTTCTCATAATTTCCTGCCACTGAGACCTTCGGCTCTCCATCTGATATAGTTGCCTTCTTCATCCTTCTGACATTCCCTTTTACACCTGGCTTCCAGGACGCTATTGCCCTCTCTTCATGCCCACTTGAAGTATACACAGTCCACTTACCTTCTCTTCACTTGTTGCCCTCAAATGGTTTCAGTAAGCCCTTATCCTCAAAGAGCCAAATCAAGTGGACCCCACTACAGGTGCCTGCCTGCCAGTGTCAGTTGGGGCACAGGGACAGCCCACACAGGAGATATGCCCATGGCATGCATCACGGCCATCCCTCTTCTCCTGTCTTTCTGCAACTCCCAGACTCACAGCCAAATTCAATACCTTGAGCTTGTGGGGTATTACAAGCCATCATTTTCAGCTGTGGCCAGTGGGGGGCCTCCCAGACAAGTTAGCCTGTGGGTCTATTTCCATGCCTGCCCTCTTCATCTGTAATACCAGCTTTATCCAATACTCTGAGTACAGCTCATTAAGTTTGCATTCCTTTCTTTTCCCATTAGAATTTTTGTACAATTTGTGTAGAGTGTTTTGCATTGAAGTATATGAAGATTGTGCCCAAATGTCCTAATTCCAAAATCAGGTAAGTGACAATAATCAGCTGTATTTTATATTGCTGAAATATATTACCAAAAAATATTGCTGACATATATTCCTTTATACCGGAATGAACTCTCCGGCCATTTCCTCGTGTGTCCTCTACCACACTGTGGAGATGTAGAAGGACCAAAAGAGAAGCCAAGGCCCTGTGGGGGCAGCGGCTGTGGCCTGCACCTGCATTAGAGAATGTAAAACCATGTATCACTTGCCCGTGGGCCTTCCTCTCCATCCAGTGTCATCTTTCATTACTTCCTCCCAACCCCCCTAAAACTCTGGCCACACCAAAGGACCTGAAGTTCACCGACTCTGTTATTCTCTGGGTTGCCTTGGTGCCTTAGTAGATGCTATTGGCCCTTTAACTAGCTAATTTCCCCCTTTACCTGGCTAATTCCTATAGGCATTTGAAGACGCAGCCTAAACTTTGGTTCCGCTCTAGAATTCCTAGGTGCATCTCAGGAGTTTATGGCAGAATCAAGTAAGTCCATTTTAGCTGTAGTACACTCGGTATATCACTTCCTCCCCCAAACTCATACAAACACAGTGTTTCCCTGCACCATCTCCACCCCCCACTCAGCGCTCAGTGTGACCTCTTTCTGATTTCTTGTTTTCCCTTCCTTATGAGTTTTCCCTTCTTGAGATTCCCTTTTCTTTGCCTTCTCTTTCTCGATGTTTTTTCTAAGTTATTCTTAGATCCAAAAGATAAGAATTAGGGGAGATTCGAAGACTGATTGTATCCATCCTTGTCCGTTTTCCAGTGCTGACTGCCTTTTCCTGCATTCCAGAGAGGTCTGTCTCACCTGCCATGAGATTCTGGAAGAGAAGATAATGCCCTCCATGCTATTTTCTATTTTTCCTCAGTCTCAAGTGTAATCCATGATTCCCTCCTGAGTGTGCCTCCAGCATGGTATAGAGGTTATATTGCAGTTGCTGGTTTCTCAGTCTGTCTCTCCATCAGACAGGTGCTCTCAACCTTTTTTTAGAAAATTAATGTGATATATGTGTCCATTTACCCTAGATTGCTCACGGGCCTACTCCACTTGGACAAGATAGGAAAGATGGGCTCTGGATTCCTGGAAACTCTCATCAGGGCTGCTGTAGTTGTAACTCTGTCTCTTCTCACAATTGCGACCTAGTTGAGAACTGCTATATTAAGATTTCATGAGGACTGGGCCTGAGATTGAATCATGTCTGTATCCAAAGTATGCGAGATTGACGAGGCACCCAGAAACACATTGGCTAGTTGGCTGGTTAGCTGGTTGGGTAGATGGGATAGCATAGTGTACTAGTTTAGAATCAGAGTGCCTGCTCCCCCACTTCGCTATTTACTTTCAATTTGACCTTAGGTGAGTTACCTTACCTCTCTGGGCATAAGTTTGCCCCAAACATTAAGCGTGGATAATATATCCACCTTAGAGTATTTTCTGTGTTGTTCGTTTTAGCTCACATTTGTTGAGTGTCTTTTATATGCTAAGAACTGTCCCCAGTGCTTTACATGGATTAACTCATTTAATTCTTCCTGTAAGGATGAAATGTAATAAAGCATGTGAACTGCCTAGCACATAGAAAATGCTCACAACTGTTAGTTATTATGAAGCTCGGCCTCTGAAGCACAGCTGGAAGAGCCCAGAGACTCAGCTTGGCTCTGCCTCTCTGGTGTTATTCATTAGGCCTCCTTTCTCAGAATTCCTTATCATGGAAGCAATTTTCTTTAAGGTCTTAGGTTGCTATTCTTGATAGTTTCCTTTCAGTAGGGTTTCCCTGTATTCCTTATTCACTAGGACCTTGGGCCAATGTTTGGGCAGAAGGATGTGTGGCCCAGGTCTTTGTAATTGCTCTTGTGCTTAATGATTGGCTTAGTGCTCCTGAGCCCGCCTATTGTAGCCCCAGTGACTGAGGGAAAAGTCCTCCTGGTGAGGAGTGGAGTTCTTCAGGGACCCTGTTCTTTGCTAGATCCCAGAATCAAGGTGAGCTTTTGTTTCTGAGCCCCCAAATCCTGATTTGCGTGCCTGCTGTGCAGTAAGCCAGTCTCTGAGACACTGGGTTTGAAGCAGAGAAAGGTTTGTTTTCAGAAGGACAGCTCAACGAGAAGGCAAGGACCTTTCCCAAATCCGCCTTCCCTGATTGGGCTGAGGGTTGGGGTTGCATGCTATTGGCAAAGGAAGGTAGTGTTTAAGGGAGAAACTGAAAGGGACTTGAAACTTCTCAGAATTGTGCACCAGTCCCATTTTCCTGGTGCCGCCTAAGAGGTCTTGGAATGGTTCATGTTGTCCCCACACCTGGCATCAGCTCTGCAACATAAATGTTATCAGCCAACATCCCCTCGGTCTTGTAACTAGCTTCAGGGAAGAGGGCCAAAGGGAAGACAACGTTGATGATCCTTGAAAGGCTGTGCAGCAGTAAAGTGACTGATTGTAGAGGGAGAGCCTAGTGAAGGTGTAAGGAATAAAGAGATACATGTCCAGATTCATTTTCTCTTCTACTCAGATGCATGGTACCAGTGGCAGAAGACACTCTTTAATTGACCTTTACTTAAACTGACTTGCTGGATTGGCCGACCCTCTGTAAGACATGCTAACTGATACCCATGGCACTCTGCTCTGACTGAGTGCTCTAAGTGGGCTCAGCTGTGTTTGAATTGGTTCATTCCCAAGGCTCTTTGCGCCGTTTTTCCCTTTGCAGGTTGCTTTTGTCATCCATCATAGGCCACTCAAGTCAGGGCATTCAGCACTGGCATTTTAACTTTAACTCTGAGTTTTGGAAGCTAGTTCCCTCAGTTCTTTGAACATTGTTTTCCAACTGGTACACTGAGGCATACTGATATGCCCAGAGTGACTTATACGTGTACTGCGATGTTGGTCCTTTCAGGTGGCCTGATAGATACCGAGGCAGTCGAAGTCCATTAGCAGTTTTTGCCTCTGTCCATGAGCAAGCCTGTCATTCTACTTTGATGTGTCATATAAACTTTATCATTTTTCACCTGTGCCATGTCCTCGAAAAACCAGAGAGCATTGTATTTAGAGCATCAATTGTCGAATGTCTTTTAACTGTGGAGCCACAATATATAAATCAGTTTAAAAGTGGATCTGCTTTCATAATGCCACTAAACTATATGCTTACAAATGTTTAAGATGGCAAATTTTATGTTGTGTGTTTTTTACGACAATCTGAATTATTTTAAAAAGTGAAGCTGCTTGGAGTAAAATGGCAGCCAGCTCCAGGGACCTTGGCATCTCTCCCTCGGCAGACGCCGAGGGCTTCAGGGAACACAGCTGAGGAAGCACTGCTTTAGAGCAACAATTGGAAGCCTCGCTCTGCCCTTAGGCTCTGGTGTCTGCAGCAGTATGTCGCCCTGGGAAGCCAGTCTTCAGCAGCTCTGCAGTGCAACAGGGGCCTTCCTGGCCCTTCCCACGGGCCTTATTTATTCTTCCTGAGAGTGTGTCCTCTATAAAACTCCTTGGGCACTCAGTGCCAATATAACCTGTCCCTGCCTTTCCCTTCCCAACACGTTGAAGAATCACCTATTATAAGTATGTATAAGTATATGTGGATATATATATTGCACAAAATAAAATATTCGATCATTTCACAGGGCATAAAATAAGAAGAAAACTTCTTCCTGCCCATTTCTACATTTCTAGTCCCATTGCCTTTCCAGGTAAAACCATGGCTGAAAGTTTTGTGTTTTTTGTGTCTATAAATCCTTCCAGGAAAAAAAATCTCTCACATAAACCATCTGTCTATAAAATGTACAGGATATTTTACACACATGATTTTGCAGTTTAACCTTTTGCTTAACAACGTATTGTGGTAATCACTAATACCATCACTTCACAGTTTACATAAAGTTTTATAATAGCTACATGTAGTCCTTTGAATGGTTGTACCATTTTTTTATCTAGTCATAACATTTAGGTTGTTCCTAGTGTGTCTGGAAAGCAAGTAATTTGAATCAATTTAAATGTTCAATATTAAAATTGACATTAAATAAATTCTATTGTATGCTGTATAATATAATTTAGTCTTCTAAAAATGATGCAAAAGCACATTCAATGCCATGGCAAAATGTCCACTGTGTTTTTTTAATAGGAAAATCAGGTTACAAATTAGTTTGGATAGTTTGAGCCCTGATGGGTAAAAAAATGTGAGCATTCATGCATAGAGCAAGTATGAAAGTGTATGCATTAAACAAATGTTAACAAAGGGTCTCTCCAGGTGGCGAGATGATAGGGTTTAAGTCTTCTCCATTTTGCCTCTGTTCTAAGTTCTCAACAATAAATGTATATTGCTTTAGTAATATGGGAACAATACATCAAAGGTTATTTTTTAAAACTGATTCACATGCACCCTATGGCACTGTAGCCACACTTCCCTGTCCCTTCTTGTACTTATGGCACTCTACTTATGGTAGAGACATAGGCAGCCAGAACTAGCTGTGGAGGAGGAAAAATAATTTTCCCTCCACCCTTCTAGGCTTTTGGCTGAGACCTTCTGTAATAAAAGACAAGAGGAGGAGAAAAACAAAAGCTTATTAGCACATATTCCTCCTGTATACATGGGAGAGAGCCAGGAAAACTGAGCGAGTCTCCAAAATGGCCCGTGCCACCACCTTAAATATCATCTTCAGCCAAAGAAAAAAGAAAGATGTCAAAGGGAAGGGCAGGGGCCAGTTCTAGGAGGTTATCAGGAAAAGCACAGTAAACAAGGGGATGATTGTTATACAGATTGAAGTCAGTGACTTGTCCATTCATCAAAGTGTCTAGAGATTTTGTCATCCTCTTCCTTGACCGAGAGGGAAACCCCCTTACAAATGAGATTCTCTTATAAATGTAAATGTCCCTTACAAAACAGTAACTTCCACTCAGGTTTTTCAGAGCTTTTCCTGTGTCTGCTGCTTCTTAAAAATAATCATCTCAGAATAACCTTTATACCAAAGAGGCATATTTTGGGGTGGCATATCCTGCTCCCCTTCACAGCAAACCTGGGCTTTGCAGTCTGTGAGCTCCCAGTCCACCCAGTTGAGACCAGGGAACGCAGCTATACCAGAGAAGCTGGAGACCAATGCGAGGAAGGAGGAACTGACAGCTCTTTGTACACCAACCACTAAAGCATCCATTAGTGAGTTCATTAAATGTTAATTAGATATTGACACTTTAAATGTTTTATATTATTAATAAATACTTCATGGATTCATATGTAGTTGTTTAGAAGTGTTTTAGTAATATTTCATCCAAAACTGGCTTGGGGCTTTTGGATGAGTTGGGAATGTATTGTTATTTTTCCATTCAAAATAATAGAACATAGGGTTCCACTTCATATTAATTCACTATATAACATGTTCTCAGTAATGTTTTCTATTTTAATATGCAGGGCTGCCTGTAGTACAACTACTACTATGATATTACTTCCACCTATTATCTAGTGCTTGCAAACTGATAATTGTCACCTACTAACTTTCACCAACTACTGACACGAGCATTACATTTACAATTTTCCCAGAAGCTAATATCGTCCCTTCCTCTTTATCTGAGTATGGTCATGTGTTTGGGTGTGGGGCCTAGTCCTCAAAGTGAGGGACCTGGACCTTGTGGCTGATGTCCAAAGAAGGCTGCCTGAGCATGATGTGCACAACTCCAGTCATGTATTTCTGTGACTCTAAGGCCATGCTAGGAAGACAGTGATCCACAGAGCCAAGGGTGTTTGCAATAGGGAAGGAGACCTCACGGGGAAAGGTGGCCAAGGTGCCTGAAAGGGTATCTCGTCGCGACCCTCCTTACCCCAGCACGACTCAGGAGACTCGAGCCCACGCAAGGGATTTTAATAGCTGAAAGAGAGGGTGGCTACCTCTGAGCAGACAGCAGCTCGTGGGTGAGGAAGCGCGTTTTTAAGAAGTAGGGTGTGTTCTACTATGGGGACATTGGTGATTGGATCTTAAGGGGTGGGGCGACCATCTGGCCATTGGTGGTTGGATCTTAAGGGGTGGGGCGAAATGTTTAGAGATAAGGTGAGGGAGTCCAGACATGATTTTCACTGGCCCATGTGCTTGGGACCATGGGGTAAGTGGAGGATAAAGTACTATATTCTTACAGTGCCCTTTACTGAGGCACCGGCCTCTGTGTGCTGTGTGTGTGTATGTCTGTGGGTGGTGTTACTAGAGATGGGTCCTTGGTCTTGTTGCAAGAAAGAATTTAAGAACAGATGTAAAACATCAGTGGAGAATTAAGAGTTTATTTGGAAAATTAGAGTTAACTTTAATTTAAAATTTAAAATAAAAAGAAAGGAGAGACTCCTCACAGAGAGTTAGGGCAGGGGCTAACAATAGGCAGCCCTTTTTATATACAGGGAGATGGATATCCACTAAATGAGATTAGGTTTCAAAGGGAATAGGTGAAGTCTTCCTGGAGCTGGGGCTTGCTTCACCCTAACACCGGGCAGGAGAGTTTCGTTTTTTGTTTTTTTTTCACTGTGTTTGGTTCTCCTTTTTCTTTACTGTTTTGATTCAGGGAGGCATGAATTTTACTATGTTAGTGAGTGTATAATGTGTTTGGAGGTGAAGTCAAGGTCAACTTTTCCTCCATGTTGGAACCAGCCAGTTCTGGTCAGTCTGTTATCTATATTCTCACACCACATGCCCTGGGAATAGCTTACACAGAATGTGTAGAATGTAAGCAAGCATCTGACTGATGTCCCCTTTCTTCTCCCTGCTTTGGTTTAGCTTTCTACCGACTCTAACATAACTGTGTTGTCCCCTAGGGTATTGTAAAGGCACATGGTTGTTTTGACACGTGTTGATAAGCACCTAAATGGGTAGACATAGAATGGAATTCCAGTTGTATCATGGATTAAAAAATGTTTTAAAAGGGCCTGTTTCTAATGAAGGACCAAGAACATGTTCCCAAGTCAAAGAATTTGGGGGAGCATTGTATGCAGTATCTCCTGGGGATGTGGTCAGCATATAAAGGCTCCAAGTAGTTGTGCAGTAAAAAAGCCTGACTACTCTTTGCTTACCAGAATTTCCCACACTTTTTTGGCTCAACATTGATCTTTTCTGTGTGACAGCCCACTGAACCCTACTCCTCAACAACACGTTTTGAGAAGTGCTCTGGCATATTGTTCTAGAATGAGGTATAATAAATGTTAATAAACTTCCTGACCCACCCATTATCCTCCTACTCCCTCTTTTTCTCATGCTTCTCTCCTCCCAGCCCACTCTTTCTTCTCTCCTTCTCTTTCTCACCTTTCTTTCCTTCCACATTCATCAACACATTACTAAGAGATTTGACCATCACCAAAAGCATTTCAAGAATCCCTTTTGCATTGGGAACAATGCCAAGGGCTATCAAAAGGGGAAAAAAAAGAAGTACTGCCTCTCCCTGCCCCTCAGGACTTGGCAGTAGCTCCAGATCTGGGCTGGGTGGATATGCAGATTCTTGATAACATAAGTAATCTACATGCAAGCAAATGGCTGAACACATGGCACATTCATGGACGGGATGGGAGTAATCATAGTGAATTACAGCTACACCTTTTACAATACCAACAACTTGCCAAACACAGCTCGGCAGGGAGAGAGGAAACACAATTGTTATTCTCTGTATAATGTATGCCATTGTACAGCCAGTGCTGTAGTCTCAGAGGACATTGTGCAATTTTCAGATTTTGTCATGTGCCGCCTCCTTTGGGAAGCTGCACGAGAATTAGGAGGTTTGATTTCTCCTGCCAGCTCAGCCACGGACTTGCTGTGGGATCTTGAGCAAGCCACTTGGCCTCTCTGGGTCTCAGAGAAGATTTCTTTGCATGACCTGTAGGGCCTTTCCTTTCCTGGTCTGAAATTCTGTGGTCAGTCTGATGGGATTGCTGCCCCTTAGTGGTAGCTTGGGGTGAAGTGATGTTGAAAATGTACAGAAGGTGTTTCCCCTCAAAACCCATTACCGGTGTTTGAAAGTCCCTTGCTAAATGTCACTCGGGAAGGTAGAGGCTGACAGATTTGTCAATGCAAGCTGATTGTGAGTGGCATTTGTGTGTCCATCTCCAGACCCTGCCCCTCCCCCAAACTCCAGCGTTGCTCTGCTCCATGAATATTTGATTTTGAAGCACATTTGTTCAGATGTCATCTACATTCTGGGAGTAAGTTATGGTGTGCTAGTCAAGAGAACAATGTGTGACAACTGAATATAGCAATAACTTATCTAGAACTTAGATAGGCAGGGCTCCAGGAGAAGAATTAACATGTATTATCTCCCATAAGCCTCACAACAATCCTTTAAGAAAGGTCAATTCTAACTATCTCCACTTTAGAAGTGACAAAACCTAGCCTTAGAAGATTCCATGACTTGCCCAAAGTCACACAAGTAAATAACTGGAGAAGCCAGCTTTCCAATCTCACCAGACTGACTCCAGAACTCTTAGTTAGCATGCTTTTCTTTTAACTAGATAAAACAGGTGCCCTGGGAAGTAAGCAGTTATGAAGAGGGGAGGAGTGGCAGGAGGGAAGCAGAGCCCCTTGGCCAGGCTAGCAAAGCATCTCTGTCTTACGCTGGCTTTCTGTAGAAGCATTGCATGCCGTGGAGACCAGAGTCTCCCTACAGCATTTGGCACTTGGCCATCGCTGTGGAAACTACTCCCTGGGAGGCTGGTGGGAGCAGAATGGAAGGGCTTCTACAGTGGCCACATCACGAAGCTCATCCCAGGGCTGTCTGTACATATAACTGGCCAATAGCTAAATCCTGAAAGGTGAAGAGCTTGTCTTTGGCACTTCCTACTCTCCTTTGGAGGTCCCTGCCCCTCTCTGGTCAGCATTTATTAGGAATGTGCGTGTATGCATATGCCACCTCTGGGATCCCAGGGCCCTTCATGCGGGCACTCCGCCCATCAACCTGCCATCCTCAATAGTTCCCAGTGCTCCAGATCTTTCCATCCTCATTCCTCCAGCTAAAATCTTCTGATCCTATTCCTATCATTGACCGAGTTGATAATAGCAAGAAACTGATAATAGCTAATGTGTGTTAATCATTTTCTATGCTTGGGGCTTGGTTTTAAGTATTTACATGCAGTATCTCATTTAATTCTTATAATCCTATAGGCAGGCCCACTTATTGTGTTCACTTGACAGTGGAGGGTGCTGAAGTTCAGAGACATTAACTTGTCCAGGGTCACCCAGCCAATAAACGCTTGAGAAAGAGTCACACCCAGGTCTTTTTAACACCAAACCCCACACTTGTGTCCATGTCACTAGTCATATAACCTAGAAAATTTATGCTAATACCCAGGATCCCCAGTCTGCCTGGCTGAATGTAGCTCTGCTGAGGAAGTAACTTCACAGCAAATTTCTCTTTGGAGGGTCATCACACTGTAGATGATCCCTTCTCAATGTCTTTGGACTGTTGTATAGGCCCTACAGGATGCACATGGTAAGATTCCTCAGGATTAAAAAAAACCTCTCGTTTTCCTTCCATTTCTTCCTTCCATTCATCTCGCCCACATTCAGCACATTTTTCTAGTTTCCTCCAGATTTTACATTCACATGTGATCGTCACTGTGCCCTAACTTGGTTAACTTGAATTTTGAGCACTGCTGAGCTTTCTTAATCCCACCCTGATATTCTTTTGGTTGCTCTTTCACCTTTCCTCTCAACAAGAACTGCCTACCCATCTGCTTTCACAGTTCTCTCACTGGCTTATCCTCTTCCTTGTCTCAACTCACTCACAGATGGGCCCCATTTGCTGTCACGCTATCCTCGTGAGGCAGGCAGTACCACCTATATTGGCCCCATTTGATAGATGAGGAAACTGAGGCTCAAATGGCTTATGTGACTTGCAAGGGATCACACAGTGTCTCTGCTCCACTTGGAAGGTCTTCCCTAGTACTATCAGCTATAAGCAAAAGCAGATGTTGGGAGTGCCTGAGATGTATGGGGGCTCCTAAAATATACTTTTGGCTTAAGCATCACACCACTTTCTGGATGTTTTTGCCAAAGCACCAGGACTAGAATAGAGTTACCTGGGTTAGAAGCCTGTAAGAGGTCACAAGTCTGCTACTCAGCTGGGAGAAGATGAGTTTGATACTTAGAACATCATTCAAATATAGCAAAGCAAATCACCTGCCACTTGAGACAAAACCAGAATGAACCTTGGTAACATTTCTTTTTTTAATGATCCTTTTATTCCTGAGCTGGATCTTCCTGACATCATAACATATGCAAATGTCAAAGGGAAACACATGGCTAACAATCCATAGAAATTGGTGCTGTGAAGAATGAGCTATTGTGGGGAAGGCCCCACCTTTTTCTCAGTACTTACCTTCACAATATTCTATAATTAGCAATCCTACTCTCTGATTGGCTAAAGAGCTAGTAAGTAGGAAATTTGAGGATGGGCTGGGCCTAGGGGAAGAAGAGCATCTTTCCTTTTCTCCTGTAGACCAGATACACTTTCCTGGTCAGATTTCCCCATTTACAATTTTGCTGGAATTTTCTCTGTATTTTCAGTACCTGGTCTATTGCTTGCCACATAGTAGAGTGATAAATGATGGCTGTCTAGGTGGGTGAGTGGATTGGGGCAGCTGTGGTAAGTTGATTGCTTGTTCTAGATAATCATTCAATGTGTTAACCTATGCTGTTGTTGTCCTCCTCAGGGATTCCTTGGAGACAGCATTGCCCAAACCCTAGATGGGGTAAACCACTTCACATGGTATGGAAATGAAGGGGGTTAGGATGGTTCTAGTAAACCCAGAGCAAAACTTCTTACTATTGCTCAGTACCCTTCAAATTAGGGCTCTGCTTTGTGTTGGAGTGTAAATGCTCCCAGACTAGGCAGAATGTGGGCAAGAGAGCCTTCTGTGCCTGTGCTTCTCAGATTGTCCTCAGAAGCAGGGGACATTCAAAGCAATACCTTAAAATAAGGCAGATCTTCTTGGAGTGTCAATTTTAACCTCAAGATTTAAGAGAAGCGAAGGTAGGTAATTTAAAGTCATTTAAAGCATCATTTATGTATATTGAAGCAAGCACTAGTACCTGTATCAGTCAGCTTGGGCTGCAATAACAACATACCAGAGACTGGGTGCCTTAAATGACAAAAGTTTATTTTCTCACACTTCTAGAGCCTGTGAAGTCCAAGGTAAAGGTGCTGGCTGATTTGGTTTCCCAGTGAGGACCCTCTTTCTTGCTTGTAGATGGCAACCTTCTCACTGACGCTTCCTGGCATGCATGTAATCTCATTTAGTCCTCACAACACCCTGCAAGGTGGGTGCCCTTGTCCACATTTTGTGGGTAAGGAAACAGAGACTTAGCAAAATGAAGTGCATTGCCTAATGTCACCTAGTTTACAGGGAATGAAGCTGGGGCTTGGTCCCAGAGCTGTATGACTCCAAAGTGATAAGCAGAGTAAAGCAAAGTTGCCCATATAGTTTGTCTCTCCCTCTCCCTCTCTCGAAAGTGCATACCGAATCTGAAAGGAGTAGACTGAAAATCGTGATGGTAGTATGAAGACCAAACCCAGTTATAGAGCTTGCATGTGACATTGCTCTGGCAAGAATGGAGGAAGAAGAGAGTGATTAAGGTATGTAGGAACCAGCCAAAGTCACCCAAATGACAGTCATAAAGATGGATGCCACAATAACAACCATTTATGTACCACTCCCTAATGTAAGAAGTAAACCATTGACAATACATTTGAAGCCCCTGTTTAACCCTGCTGCCACCTCAGGAACAAACATCGTTTTTATCATTCCCCCCACCAAAAAAAAAAAGAGATTTTCATGCCAGTGGGAAATTTGAGAGAATTATCCCAAAGAGAAAGGGCAGAGAGGCTGAGTAGATGGGTATTCTAAGCATGGAAAATTTAGAGGGGAAAGAGATACTAAAAGGGAAGCGGGTACATATGAATGTCTCTCATATACTAAACACTATAATACACCTAAGTGTGGGGGAACGATGGCTTCCTTCCTTCCACTATACTAATAGCTTGCCTACATATTGCCTATCTCACAGCAACCCTGTGAGAAACCTATGTTCATCATCATTTTACAGATTTGCATTCAGTTCCCCAGACATACAAATTCTGGTACATGCCAAGCCCTGGCTACTGTGAAGAAAGTGAGATTCAGAGAGAACAGATAACTTGCTCCTCAATGGCAGAGCCAAGACTTGAGCCCAAGTCTAACAGTTCTAAAACTCACTTTCCAATGCCATCCTGGGAAATTCAAAAGTTGAGAAAACAGGGTAAGAGCTGATCAAGCAATTCCTGGTGCTGGTTTTCCTAGAGTTCTATGCTACTCCCCAACACCATATATCATCCTAGCGATGGGAATGTTTTGGCCCTTGTTGGTAAGAGCTCATCTTCCTTCACTGTTTTGCTGGAAGTTAGGATAAATACTATGAAACAACGGAGATGCTGACACCTATAAAATGGGCCAAAGGGCCAAAGAAGTAGATGATTCACTAATAATGAGGAAGGTGGTCCAGGTGAAGGGTATATAAAGGACTTGAGATTGTTGTGTTACTGAGAAATTGGTAGGCCATGTTTTTTGGAACTTTTATGAGCTTTGGCAACTAGACAGATTGTAAATATGGAAATCCTCAAATGGAACAGTCGGCTTGGAACTTTACACTACTTCCACATCTGCTCTTTCATTGGAGCCTCACAAATTGTTCTTTTGTTTTCCTCATCAATGTGCTTTTTATAACCCTGGCATGATCACTGAGGAACCTGTCCCACCAGCCTGGCTTTTCTCACAATCTCCTACAAAATTTCAGACCTTCCCAAGTTCTCCTCCTGTTCCATGTACGCTCCATTTCTGATCAAGCTCCTTTGGGTGATCTTGAGGGAGAGGAGTCTCTATTTCTTGTCTTCCTTGTGCACCTTCAAACTCTTAATTCCATTCTCCAAGATTCTGGGCTCTGCAGCTTTAACAACATTCCTTTTTATCATGAAGCTGGGAAGGTGTCAGATATCGTCAACTGTTATCAGCTGTAACGAATATTTTTTCTGCTGCTTGGGAAGTAAATATGGAGTGGTAGCTCTTTCAGCAAACCTTCCCTGGGAGAAACCAGCAGGGAAGTCGAAGCAGCCTTTATTCTGCTGAGGAGAGAAAGCTGTAGAAGTTGGGGCAGGGGTGGGGGTGGAGGTGATCAGGGCTGACAGCTTTCTCTTCAGGAACGTGGAGACCAGGAGTTGAGGATGGGAAGGGCAGAAAGTAGGTCCAGCAGGTTCCTTTGCCTAGATTATCCCCCTGGAGCGCTGAGGAAGTTGTTAGTGAAGGTGCCAAAGTAAAGCGGTTTGATCCAGAAGTGAAGTGCATGGTTACTGTGAGTGCTTCAGGGCCTCTCAAATTTTTCCACCTAAGCAGCCCTAAGGGTGGAACCAGTAACCTGCCCTACCCCAACCCCACTCCTAGGCACCACAAGGCTGGGGACAAAGTCCAAAGCCATTCTCAAACAGAACATGTTTTTCTTTTAAAAATTTACATGACTCTGGTATTCTCTCTCTTGTTTGTTTCATTTTAATTTTATTCCCCTTTAGCCTCCCACCCCTGTTCCCATTTTCTTCCCCCAACATATGCAACTATGCTCCTGTGTTTTGGGGTATCTTTTGATTTGAATGTATTATCCCAGAATGTATTGTTTTATATGCATGCATTTTAATTTATGCAACTGGTATTTATTTTATATCTCTTCTCAGTTATTACATTTTTTTTCTCTCTGCATTGTGTCTGTAAGAGCCATCCAGGCTCTTTGTATACATGTAACCTGATCTTACTGACTGAGGCATTCTATTCCTACATAATATATTCACCACATTTTACCTGCCTGCTTTTCTCAGGGATGAATATTCAGATAGCTGCCAACTCCCTGCCTCCCCGGGCAGAGATGCAGGGAACATCTTTGTACTTGTCCCCATATGGACCATGTGAAAATTTATTTGGAGTATATACCAGGAAGAAAATTGCTGGGCCATAGAATATGTGTTTTCTTCATTAGATTAAATTGTGCCAGATTGCTCTCCAGAATGGCTGCACAAGCTTCGACTCCCACCAACAGTGGAGGAGAGTTTGTTCCTCTTTTCCCTCATCCCTTCCAACCTTTAGCAATATCCAAAGTTTGGATTTTTGTCAGCCTGAAAGGTATAAAGTTATATGTAGTCCAGTGAATATTTTCACTTGCATATCTTATCCTGAGTGATGTATGTTTATATTGAATGACCAATCCATGATAAAGCTGATGCACCAAAAATCAAGAAAGGTCGAGTAATCCATTTTTTTTTGTTTGTCTGGTTCCCCTCACACAACTGGATGTGCTCCCTGAGTTAGGCATGTGCCATTTGGGGGAGTACTGTAATTAGCTGTGTGACTCGGGGAAAATTGGTTTCCTTCTCTGGATCTCCATTTCTTTCACTATAAAGGAAGATTGGGCTAGATAATCTCACTGACCCCTTCAAGATCTAACATTTTGTGATTCAAATGTCATCTTGAACCATCAAACATTGCACTAACGCTCTTTCAATAAAAAAAAAATCCATCTAGTTCATTTTTCTGCATACTACCAATTTACCCGCCACTAACATCCACATCCTTCCCTCCCACTTCTCCCAACCAGGGAAGTAAACTGCCTTCTTACACTCTCTCTCTAGCAAGTGAACAGAATGACACCAATTTGTTCCTGCTGTTCTTTAGTCTCCCGCACAGCATTTGCCCAAATTACAGGCCTATCAGACTTGGCTGCCCCCAGAAAGAACAAGGAGAAGATTAAAAGACAAGCTTGAGCTCAGCCACATGCTGCTGTAAATATGAAATGCAAAGGGGGCTAAAAATATGACATTATATTCTGACTATCACATGGTACACATCATTCTTGGCACCAAATAAACACTACTTATGCCCCTATTTTGCAGGGGATTGGGGAGGAACAAGTAATTTCTAAGCCTTCTCTGATTCAGTCTTTAAGGAAAGAAAAGAAATAAATAAACAGAAACTAAACAAAGTTCCTTAAAAATTAATGATATATTAGGTTGAACCATGTGAAACTGCACTTTTTGTAGGTAAAAACCAGTCAAATATCCTCAAGTTCATATGGTTTAACCTAGTAGATGTGGCATTGTCAAAAAGTCTCTTGAAAATCCCAGAAGGATCATTATCAATGACTTCATGAATACTACCACCATCCCTTTCCAAATAGGACTGACATATATCTTTGCCTGGTAGACAGAACTTAAACCAGCTATTCTTCCCCCAGCTAACTTGCTCATGGATTCTCCCTTTCCTTGAATATTTTGAGTGTTTGCAGTTCATGCTGCTCACTGTGACCCTGCCCCCTAGGGCTGTTGTGTGAATCAAATGTGATGATATCAGGCAAATCCATGTATCTCGTTTTAAAGCCCAACATGTACAAAAAATGAGGAGGAGTTACTATTAAGTATGTATCAGATGTGGTACTCAGCATTTCACATGTGTAAGAAAGTCACTTT
Source organism: Phataginus tricuspis (assembly GCA_029783875.1). Lineage (NCBI taxonomy): Eukaryota > Metazoa > Chordata > Mammalia > Pholidota > Manidae > Phataginus > Phataginus tricuspis. Next base: position 93,147,791 of record JAQQAC010016209.1, read on the forward strand.
TATATCCATACTATAAGTGAGAAGGCTGATGCACAAGGTCGATAACTTGCTAAAGGTTGCACATAATAAGTGATAGAGTTGGGACTCAACTCAGATTTATCTGATTCCAAAGTTTAGCCACTTTTCCAGTGCTTTGTTCTGCTTCTTATCATGGTCTGGGATAATTCTAACAACTTTTTTGTGGGCGTTACTTAAACAGTGACATAAGACGTTGCGAAAGGGTGAGAATTCTTGTACCTGAATCAGCTGACTGTTGATGTCCATTGTAATTACATACAGCACTTATTTTACAAATGTTTATTGAGCATCTGTGTATGTCAAAAAAAAAACACCATCAACAAAGCTTCTACAAGTAACCCTAACTTCACAAATCCCTGTTTCACTTAGTTTCACTCTGCCTTTGTCCCCCAGGTAGCTTTCTGCCACGTCTTTCCCAATCCTGTATCTCAGAGACTTCGAACGTGCTCTTCCTCACTCTGGAACATGCTTTCCCTCAGGCCAAATGTCAGCTCATCAGAAAGGCTTTCCTTAAACACCTGATCCAGTACAGAAGTCCTTGGCATTTCCTATCTCCTACTCTTCTTTATTTTTCTCCATTGCACTTATCACCATCCGATTTGTACATTATCTATTTTGCTAAACATGTGTTCCCAGCTATCTAGAGTAATCCCTTGTCCATAGTAGATATTCAATACTTATTGAATGAAGGAGAAAATTTTCACAGCTGAAGGGGATTACATGTGCCTATGTTCATTATGCCATTGTCATTTTGATGAGTGAAACAAAATATGTATAATATAATATTGGTAATAATAATGTCAGATAGCTTTTGTTAAGAGCTATTTTTTCCTTACTGAAATACCTATTCTCTAGCTTCTTCTTACTCTTTATATGGTTTCTCTTCTACCAGCTTCTCTAAGTAAGACACTTGAATTACATGGTGTATTCATTACAGATGATAGAATCTCAACATCATCCCCCCACCCCATTCAGACACCATTACCTTAATTACTTTTTATAAAAAGCTTACCTTTTAATATCTACAAAAAATACTTTTCTTCCAGAAACTTTCAAGCCCTCGGTTATTGATAACTGACAGCCAGATTTCATGACAGCCTATAAATAGGGAACTGAATGAACTTAATACACATCCAATCAGCTCAAGAGCAAAAATTGATAGGAAAGGGAGAGGAAGAGAGCATTCTAAAGTCTTCTTGGTTATTCCAAAGGTCAGCACTATAGACCAACACTGAGATTTCCTACCCGGGAGCTCAGTAAAAAACTACTGTTTGCTTGGATTGAGATAGGCACGCATGGGACCTGTGGAGGTGGTGGTGGGGGAGGTGGTGCTTTTTTTGTGAGGGCAAGGATCCAAAAGTCAGGTTTTACATCCAGATCCAACCTTTACAGACTAATAGTTTATTATAAGGATACCTAATCTTTGAATGTCTCTTTTGGCCTCCTGAGTAATGAGAAATAGTGAAGGGCCTAGACTTTGTAAAGTCTAGTTCTCTGCTCTCTTGATACATGATGTAAGTACCTGCGGTTTAGTCAGATATGTGGATTCCCTTTTACCCTCCCTCCCTTGCTTCCTTTTCCTTTTCTTCTTCAGTTGAAAGACCACTCAAAATTTCAACAGCACAGACAAGGGTTATAGACATACTGAAGTAGCTCTACATTATGCCCTTTCCTTCATATGTAGAACATTTTCCATAATGATAGAAAGGTCAGGCAGCAAACCTTCAGAGCAAAAATTTAGAAGCAAATTAAGTAATTTTCTCTGTGGGGAACAAAATGGCATGTTAAACAAAAAGCAGATGTAATAAACGGTGGAGGTAGAGAAAAAGAATTAGATCCAAAGGTAAGGTAATTAGAGGGGTAGAAGCTACTCAAAAGCTGTTAGTTGGAATGTATCTGGAACTGGAGTTCAGGGTAAATATCTAACTATAAAAGCTAGTAAGCTTATTAACTATAATCTTCAGTATATGGCATCAAACTCAGGTTAACATAATTGTTTTAAATTCAAGTTTTCTTTCCCACTCCCTAACCTAAGATCAACAAAAAGTCAAGTCCTCTCAAATGTACTGGTTTAAGTTGTCTTTAAACATATGCAAGTATTTAATTACTTAGAAAAAACTTAGCTCTGTTTCTAAGAGAGGGTGGGAAATAGTGGCATGAGTGAAGTCTAGGGAAGATAATGGTTATTAGAATCATTAAATAATAGAGGAAGACTGAGGTTACCAAAATGATAGCCATCTCATTGTCCAAGTTCAATGTCTTGAGTTTTTGAGACCTATGATCCAAGAGCTATTTGCTTTCCTCTATGTACTGTGGTGGCTGTTTGCTGGCTGGTATTGCCTAGTTATTAACTCACAAATTGAATAGGGAAGATTCCCCAGGTATAATGAAAAAAATTTAAATCATAAGTATGCTTTGCCATTTACCTGGCTCTTCTGCACTTCTGGCCTCCATTATAGCATTTTTTATTAAAATATCAAAGGACACTAACATTTACTGAATGCCTACAAAGAGAAAGATAGTGGGCTAACTTCTTTTATATATGTTATCTTATTTAATCCTTCAATAACCCTAGGAGATACTATTAGATCCATTTTTGGATGAGGAAACTCATGGACAGAGAGATTAGTACCTTGCCCAAAGTCAAACATCTAATTAATACCAGAATTGGGAGTGAATCCAGGTCTCTTAAGTCTAAATCCCTCACATCATCTTTCCTGTACACTTCCCTGCTAAGCAGTATGTTTCAATAGATTGAACATTTAAAATATTATTTAAATAAGTAAAAACTCCCAGCCACAATCAGACAGTGCATCATTAAGTTATCAACGACTATTTAATTCAACCACGGGTTTTCTTCCAGGTTAGGCTATAATACTTCTTTCAACCCTTAATTTTATGGACATATGCAGGATTCTGAGGGACTGCCAAGTAGCTTGAAATCAAGATTTGGAAAATACGGCTTTTCCCATGTAAGCACTTTGTGGCATTTGCAGAGGCTAAGTCTAAATTTGCTAGGCGAGTTCTATGTGAAGCTTCTTATTATCTCTATAATCCCACCTAATGAAAATCATACTTCCCAACCAATTTCACTATCACATATCAAAGTAAAATAAAGACATAACATTGTCACTAGGGACTTGCCTGAAGTTAAGCTGTTTTCAGGTTTTTGTTGTAGGTTTCTTAGAATGACTATGTATATAGCCCTGTTTCCTACTACTAGAGTCTTATAGTCTTATTGAATAAAGATTTTTTTTAATTTTTATGATCTTTTGAATTCACAAAGCAAAGCACGTTCACACTGGCTTTCTCATCTGACCCTTAAGCCAGCTGTGGTGGACAGGTGATTTGTCCAAGGTAATAGCCAGGTCTTCTGATTCTCAGTCTCTTGGTATTGTTCTCCTACCACTTATCAAAATGAAAACTTGCATATAATGACATCTAATGTGGATATATGGAGTGCACATAGAATTTATTCAGGCTTCCCTATAGTAGAAGGCATTTGCTAATTTGTTTTTGTTTATGTCAGTCTGTCACTATGAATGATTCTGCCATAATTGATGGCTAACTATATGCTTGGCAGTTTTTCTTAGCTATTTATGTGTGAGATCTGGTTTTATCCTCAAAACAATTCTATGAAGTAGGTACTTTCATCTTCCTTGTTTTATAGGTGGAAACCATAAGGCATGGAGAGGATAGGTAACTTAATTATGATCACACAGCAAATAAGTGGCAGGACTGACTTGGATTTGAACCCAGGGATACTGAGTATGGCATCCAAACTCTTGCCCAACATCTGCAGTTATACCCCTAACATACTAAATGCTTGCTGAGATAGGAGGGTGTATTTAAATATTTAGTAAGATTTCCATGAACAGATGTTTAAAACAAAGAATTTCCTAGTGTCTGATTTGATTTAAAATTAATTTGTGAACGTCTTTAAACAATTTTATATATTAACCTACAATAACATATATGAGATGCATATACAATTTTATAGATGTGATCATAATCTGTGGATTTATTTTTCCCTTTTCTTTTTGTCTCTTTCTTTCTTCTTTTTTCCATCAGGTAACTCATGTTACCCTTAGGATATGTCCTTCCATATTTTCTCATCCTCATACATATATGCACATACATAGGATTTTGTCATTATTTAGTGGGATTATATTATACACACTTTTTAGCATCTTACTTTTATAAATCAAGGATTCATTTTGGAAATTTTTTTCAGTCATTTGGAATAGCATTACTACATTAATTTTAATTAATTTTAATTACTGTATAATATTCTATCAAATGGATATATGATAATTTATTCAGCATTCCCTATAGTAGAGGGCATTTTCTAATTTGTTTTTGTTTATGTCAGGCTCTCAGTGTGAAAAATTCTACAATAAACATGCTTGTACATATACCTTTACTACAATGGAATAAGCTATAAGGAATAGGACTACTGAGTTAAGGAGTAAATTAATACTTAATTTCAATAAATGTTTCCAGATTGCTTTCCAAAATAGGTGTAATACTTCACATTTCCACGAGCAATACATGGGTATTATTGGTCTTTATGTTTTGCCAATAAGATGGATTTAAAGTATTACCTCATTTTACCATAATTTGCATTTATGCATTTATTTCCCTGACTTCTAGTGAATCTTTTTGTCTTTACTCTTCTAAGAATTTTATTCATTACCTTTGCCCATTTTTCTATTGAGGTGTTTGTCATTTCCCTTCCAATTTAAAAGACCTCTGTATAAACAAAGATAGTAATCTTCTGTCTTTCATAAGCATTACAAAATTTGTTACATTTTTGATGGATATATTTTGCCATATAGTTTTTAATTTTAAGTGATCAAATATGTCTGTCTTTTAATCTAAATATTCTTGCATTCCTAGATTTTTCATATACTCTCTAGGTAACATATAGTACCCTAAATTTTTCATAAGATTTTGATTGTATTGTTTTTAATATTTTATTGAGATATAATTCACATACCATACAATTCATTCTTTTAAACTATACATACATAATATTTTCAAAGTTCATCCATATTGTAGCATATATTGGTACTTCATTACTTTTTATGGCTGAATTACAATTCCACTGCATGGATTTTGTTAACCTATTCATCAGTTGATGGATATTTGTGTTATTTCTACTCTTTGGCTATTATTAATAATGCTGCTATGAATATAGGTGTACAAGTTTACTGTGAACATATGTTTTCAATTCTTTTGGGTATATACCTGGAAATAGAATTGCTGGGTCATATGATAACTCTATATTTAACATTTTTTTTATTTTAGTATCATTAACCTACAATTACATGAGCAATATTGTGATGATTAAACTACCCCCTTCATCAGGTCCCCCCCACC
>JAQQAC010016209.1:93158190-93185382 GCA_029783875.1 Phataginus tricuspis
CCTCCTCTTCTATTTTTTTGAAAACTTTAAGGAGAATGGGTGTTATTTCTTCTCTATATGTCTGGTAGAATTCAGAGGTGAATCCATCAGGTCCAGGGCTTTTGTTCTTGGGTAGTTTTTTGATTACCGGTTCAATTTCGTTGGTGATTGGTCTGTTTAGTTTTTCTGTTTCCTGCTTGGTGAGTCTAGGAAGGCTGTATTTTTCTAAGAAGTTGTCCATTTCTTCTAGGTTTGCAGCTTGTTGGCATATAGATGCTCGTAATATTCTCTTATACTTCTTTTTATTTCTGTGGGGTCCGTCGTTATTTTTCCTTTCTCATTTGTGATTCTGTTTATGTGTGTAGATTCTCTTTTTCTCTTAATGAGTCTGGCTAGGGGTTTATCTATTTTGTTTATTTTTTCAAAGAACCAGCTTTTGGTTTCATTGATTTTTTCTATTGTTTTATTCTTCTCAATTTTATTTATTTCTTCTCTGATCTTTATTATGTCTCTCCTTCTGGTAACTTTGGGCCTCATTTGTTCTTCTTTTTCCAATTTCAATAATTGTGTCCTTAGACTGTTCATTTGGGAATGTTCTTCCTTCTTTAAATGGGCCTGGATTGCAATGTACTTTCCTCTTAGAACTGCCTTCGCTGCGTCCCACAGAAGTTGTGGCTTTGTGTTGTTGTTGTCATTAGTCTCCATATATTCTTTGATTTCTGTTTTGATTTGGTCGTTAACCCATTGATTCATTAGGAGAATGTTGTTAAGTCTCCATGTATTTGTGAGCCTTTTTGATTTCTTCCTGAAATTTATTTCTAATTTTATACCTTTGTGATCTGAGAAGTTGGTTGGTAAGATTTCAATATTTTTGAATTTACTGAGGTTATTTTTGTGGCCTAGAATGTGGTCTATTCTGGAAAATGTTCCATGTGCAGTTGAGAAGAATGTGTATCCTGCTGCTTTTGGGTGCAGAGTTCTGTAGATATCTGTTAGGTCCATCTGTTCTAGTGTGTTGTTCAGTGCCTCTGTGTCTTTACTTATCCTCTGCCTGGTTGATCTATCCTTTGGAGTGAGTGGCGTGTTAAAGTCTCCTAGAATAATTGCATTGCTGTCTATTTCCTCCTTCACTTCTGTTAGTATTTGTTTCACATATGCTGATGCTCCTGTGTTGGGTGCATATATATTTATAATGGTTATATCTTCTTGTTGGACTGACCCCTTTATCATTATGTAATGTTGGTCTTTATCTCTTGCTACTTTCTTCGTTTTGAAGTCTATTTTATCTGATACAAGTACTGCAACACCTGCTTTTTTCTCTTTGTTGTTTGCTTGAAATATTTTTTTCCATCCCTTCACTTTTAGTCTGTGTATATCTTTGGGTTTGAGGTGAGTCTCTGGTAAGTAGCATATAGATGGGTCTTGCTTTTTTATCCACTCTGTTACTCTGTGTCTTTTGATTGGTGCATTCAGTCCATTTACATTTAGGGTGATTATTGATAGATATGTACTTATTGCCATTGCAGGCTTTAGATTCGTGGTTACCAAAGGTTCAAGGGTTGCTTCTTTACTATCTAAGAATCTAACTTAACTTTCTTGTTAAGTTATTGTGAACACCGTGTGATGCTTCTTTATCTCTCCCTTCCTATTCTTCCTCCTCCTTTCTTTATATCTTAGGTGTTTTATTCTTTGCCTTTAGTTGGTATTTGGATGGTCTGCTTTCTTTGCTATGATTTTATTTTCTCTAGTGACATCTTTTTAGCCTTAGGGGTATTTCCCTCTAGAGCAGTCCGTTTAAGATATCCTGTAGTGGTGGTTTATGAGAGGCAAACTCTCTCAACTTTCTTTTGTCTTAAAATTGTTTAATCCCTCCGTCATATTTAAATGATAATCGTGCTGGATACAATATTCTTGGTTTGAGGCCCTTCTGTTTCATTATGTTAAATATATCATGCCATTCTCTTCTGGCCTGTAAGGTTTCTGTTGAGAAGTCTGATGACAGTCTGATAGGTTTTCCTTTGTAGGTGATCTTTTTCCTCTCTCTAGCTGCCTTTAATACTCTGTCCTGTCTTTGATCTTTGCCATCTTGATTATTATGTGTCTTGGTGTTGTCTTCTTTGGGTCCCTTGTGTTGGGAGATCTGTGGGCTTACGTGGACTGTGAGACTATTTCCTTCCCCAGCGTTGGGAAGTTTTTGGCAATTATTTCTTCAAAGACACTTTCTATCCCTTTTTCTCTCTCTTTTTCCTCTGGTACTCCTATAATGCGAATATTGCTCCGTTTCGATTGGTCACAGAGTTCTCTTAATATTCTTTCATTCTTAGAGATCCTTTTATCTCTCTCTGCCTCAGCTTCTTTGTATTCCTGGTCCCTGTCTTGCAATTCCTTGATCGTGTCTTGAACCTGATTCAATCTGCTGTTGAGCCCGTCAATGGCTTGTCTCATTTCTGCATTGTCTTTCCTCACTTCCCTCACTTCCTCTCTCAGCTCTTGCACATTTTTCTGTAGATCCATCAGCATGGCTATGACTTTTATTCTGAATTCTTTTTCTGGAAGACTATGCATGTCGATTCCTTCAGATTCTTTGTCTGGTGTGGTGTTTGTCTGAAGCTTTGTCTGTATCATATTCTTCTGTCTTCTCATGACTATAGTATTGGTTGTTTGTAGCAAGGAGAGATAAGAAAGGGGAGAAAAGAAAAAAAAGAAATTTCTACTAATAATAAAAAAGTAAAAGGAGAGAGAGAGCAAGGAAAAGAAAAGAAAGAAAAAGAAAAGGCAGCAACACCTAAAAGAAAACAGCAACAACAACAACAACAAAAAAAAAAAACAAAACACCAAAACGCCCACCGGGGGTGGTTTCTGTGTGAATGCTGTAGGTGGCGCTATTGCTCCACTATTCCAGAGCTGCGGCCACGTCGCTCCACACGGCCCTTTAAAGCTGTGGCCGGGTGAGAATGAATGGGACGCTGTTGAAAGAGAGGGAAAGAAAAAAAGGAAAAGAAAGGGGAGAAAAAACAATAACAAAAACAAAAAAAAAAGCCACTGAGAGTGGGTTCCGCACGAGTGCTGTAGGTGGCGCTGTTGCTCCACTATTCCAGCGCCACTCTATAGTTCCGACTGGGTTGGGAACGAATGGTAAGCTGTTGATCTCCGTGGGGGTCTCAATGGCGGGCACTCTTTCCCAGTCGCCAGCCACGGGGTCCAAAGCTCCCCAGGACTCCCAGCGTGCTGGGCTCAGTTTGCGGGGCTATCTGGCCCCTCTACTGAGCTCCTGTCTCTTTAAGACCGCTAAGGTAGAGCACGCGCTTTTCTTCCCTTTTTTCTCCTTTCTTTTTCCTTCCCGGAGCCTGCCGCGGGCAACTTGCACGTTCCGGGCTGGGACCCTGTGCCCTCTGTCTCTCCTATCTCCGCTACACCGCAGGCTGTTTGTCGGCGCTCCCCGCACAAATTTCCACTCCCTCCCGGCTCTGAATCCTCTCCTCCCGCTGGAGCGCTGGGGGAGAGGGGCGCTCGGTCTGCTCGCGGCTCTGTACCTTACCCGCCTTGCCGGGACTCCCGCCGGAGTGCTGGGGTGGAGGGGCGCTCTGGTCTCGCTGGATCGCGTTTCCGTCCCTCCTCGCCGGGTGCCGAGTCCTCTGTCTGGAGTGTCTGGCCGCCGGAGCTCTGGGGGGGGGGAGCGCTCAGTCACACCAGATCGCCGCCCCGTATCCCATCCGCCTCACCAGCTGTCAAGTTCTCACAGGTGTATCTGTACGCTGTGCACTTTCCTGTGTATTCTGGTCTCTCTTTTAGGGATAGTTGTATTTGCTGTATTTTCGTGAATAAATATAATGTTGGGAGGAATTTTTCTGATGGTCCGTTCACGATGCCATATTCCCGGAAGTCCTATATTTAACATTTTGAGGAACTGAAAAACTGTTTTCCAAAGCAGCTAAACCATTGTACACTACCACCCACCAGTAGCGTATGAGGGTTTCAATTTCTCCACATCCTTGCCAACATGTTATTGTCTGTCTTTTTGACAGATGCACCTAGTAGAAGTGAACTGGTATCTTATTGTGATTTTGATTTGCATATTCCTGATGACAAACGATGTTGAGCATCTTTTCGTTTGTTTATTGGCCATTTCTATATCTTCTTTGGATAAATGTCTACTGACATCCTTTGACCACTTTTAATTCTGTTGTCTTTTTATTATTGAGTTATTTCTTCCTTCATCCCCCAGCCTCAGCAACCACTTTTCCACTCTGTTTTTATGAGTTTGATGTTTTTTTTTTTTAGAATTTACATATGAGAGATACCATGCAATATTTTTCTTCTCTATATGACTTATATTTCACTTAGCAAAATGTCCTCAAGGTCCATCCATGTTGTGTCAAATGGCAGGATTTTGTTCTTTCCCATGGCTGAATAATATCCCATTGTGTTTATATACAATATCTTCTTTATCTATTCATCCATTGATGGATACATAGGTTGTTTCCATATCTCGGCTACTGTGAATAATGCTGCAGTCAATGTGCGAGTTCAGACATCTCTTCACTATCCTGTTTTCATTTCCTTTGGAGATATACCCAGAAGTGAGATTTTTGTACCATGTGGTAGCTCTGTTTTCCATTTCTTGAGAAACTTCCACATTGTTTTCTGTATGGCTTATGTCTTTTTTATTCCTATATTCTTCCACAAATGCCTTTTCTTGTGTTAGATTTTTTTAAATTTAGTTTATTTTCTTATTGAAGTATAGTTGATATACCATAGTATATTGGTTTCAAGTATGCAGCATAGTGATTCAACAGTTATATACATTACTAAAGCCTCACCCCAACTAGTGTAGTTACTGTTTGTGAACATAAGAAGATGTTATATAACTACTATATCCTCTATGTTGCACTTCCATCCCTGTGACTAATTTATATGATTAAGATTTTGTGCCTCTTTATTACCTTCACATATTTCACCCCCCCACCCCCAACCCACTCCCCTTTTAACCACCAGTCACAAATCAGGGTCTATGAGTCTACTGCTGTTTTGTTCATTTTGTTTTATTTTGTTTTTAGATTCCACATGTAAGTGAAATCATATGATATTTGTCTTTCTCTGCCTGGCTTATTTTACTTAGCATAATATCCTCTAGGTCCATTCAAGTTGTCACAAATGGCAGAAATAGATATTTTTAATATATCATTTTAATTACCCTGTCATTTATTTTAGTATGGTTTTTCTTTTTTTAACATTTTATTTTTTATTTTTTAAAATTTGGTATCATTAATCTGCAATTACATGTGCAACATTATGGTTACTAAACTCCCCACTTCATCAAGTCCCCCCCCACATACCCCATTACAGTCACTGTCCATCAGCGTAGTGAAATGCTATAGAATCACTATTTATCTTCTCTGAGTTGTACATCCATCCTCGTGCCCCCGCTCACATTATGTCTGCTAATCGTAATGCCCCGTTTCCACCCTTGTCCCTCCCTTCCCACCCATCCTCCCAGTCCCTTTCCCTTTGGTAACTGTTAGTCCATTCTTGGGTTCTGTGAGTCTGCTGCTGTTTTGTTCCTTCAGTTTTTGCTTTGTTCTTATGCTCTACATATGAGTGAAATCATCTAATACTTGTCTTTCTCTGCCTGGCTTATTTCACTGAGCATAAAATGATCTAGCTCCATCCATGTTGTTGCAAATGTCTGGATTTATTTTCTTCTTATGCCTGAATAATATTCCATTGTGTATATGTACCACATCTTCTTTATCCATTCATCTACTGATGGACACTTAGGTTGCTTCCATTTCTTGGCTATTGAAATAGTGCTGCCATAAACATATGGGTGCATATGTCTTTTTCAAAGTGCACTGCTGCATTCTGAGGGTAAATTCCTAGGAGTGGGATTCCTGGGTCAAATGGTATTTCTATTTTGAGTTTTTTGAGGAACCTCCATACTGCTTTCCACAATGGTTGAACTAATTTACATTCCCACCAGCAATGTAGGAGGGTTCCCCTTTCACCACATCCTCGCCAACATTTGTTGTTGTTTGTGTTTTGGATGTTGGACATCCTTACTGGTATAAGGTTATATCTCATTGTAATTTTAATTTTCATTTCCCTGATGATTAGTGATGTGGAGCATCTTTTCATGTGCCTGTTGGCCATCTGAATTTCTTCTTTGGAGAAGTGTCTATTCAGATCCTGTGCCCATTTTCTAATGGTGTTATTTGCTTTTTGTTTGTTGAGGTGCATGAGTTCTTTATGTATTTTGGATGTCAACCCCTTGTCAGATATGTCATTTATGAATATATTCTCCCATACTGTAGGATGTCTTTTTGTTCTATTGATGGTGTCCTTTGCTGTACAGAAGCTTTTCAGCTTGATATAGTCCCACTTGTTCATTTTTGCTTTTGTTTCCCTTGCCCGGGGAGATATGTTCACAAAGAAGTTGCTCATGTTTATATCCAAGAGATTTTTGCCTATGTTTTTTTCTTAAGAGTTTTATGGTTTCATGATTTACATTCAGGTCTTTGATCCATTTTAAATTTACTTCTGTGTATGGGGTTAGACAATAGGCCAGTTTCATTCTCTTACATGTAGCTGTCCATTTTTGCCAACATCAGCTGTTGAAGAGGCTGTCATTTCCCCATTGTATATTCATGGCTCCTTTAACATATATTAATTGACTATATATGTTTGGGTTAATGTCTGGACTCTTTACTCTGTTCCACTGGTCTGTGGGTCTGTTCTTATACCAGTACCAGATTATCTTGATTACTGTGGCTTTGTAGTAGAGCTTGAAGTCAGGGAGCGTATTTCCCCCTGTTTTATTCTTCCTTCTCAGGATTGCTTTGGCTATTCAGGGTCTCATGTGGTTCCATATGAATTTTAAAACTAATTGTTCCAGTTCATTGAAGAATGCTGTTGGTATTTTGATAGAGATTGCATTGAATCTGTAGATTGCTTTAGGTAGTATAGCCATTTTGACAATATTTATTCTTTGTTGCCAAGAGCATGGGATGAATTTCCATTTATTTGTTTCTTCATTAATTTTTCTCATGAATGTCTTGTAGTTTTCAGAGTATATAAGTCTTTCACTTCCTTGGTTAGGTTTATTCCAAGGTATTTTATTTTTTAGGTGCAATTGTGAATGGAATTGTTTTTCTGATTTCTCTTTCTGTTAGCTCATCATTAGTGTATAGGAAAGCAACAGATTTCTGTGTGTTAATTTTACATCCTGCAACTTTGCTGAATTCAGATATTAGCTCTAATAGTTTTGGAGTGGAGTCTTTAGGGTTTTTTATGTACAATATCATGTCTTCTGCAAATAGTGACAATCTGACTTCTTCTTTACCAGTCTGGATGCCTTGTATTTCTTTGTTTTGTCTGATTGTTGTGGCTAGGACCTCCAGTACTATGTTGAATAACAGTGGAGAGAGTGGGCATCCCTGTCCTGTTCCCAATTTTAGATTAAAAGCTTTCAGCTTCTCACTGTTAAGTATGATGTTGGCTGTGGGTGTGTCATATATGGCCTTTATGATGTTGAGGTAGTTGCCCTCTATACCCATTTTGTTGAGAGTTTTTATCATGAATGCATGTTGAATTTTGTCAAATGCTTTTTCAGCATCCATGGACATGATCATGTGGTTTTTGTTCTTCTTTTTGTTGATGTGGTGGATGATGTTGATGGATTTTCGAATGTTGTACCATCCTTGCATGCCTGGGATGAATCCCACTTGATCATGGTGTATGATCCTCTTGATGTATTTTTGAATTCGGTTTGCTAATATTGTGTTGAGTATTTTTGCATCTATGGTCATCAGGGATATCCATCTGTAATTTTATTTTTTGATGGGTTCTTTGCCTGGTTTTGGTATTAGAGTGATGCTGGCTTCATAGAATGAGTTTGGAAGTATTCCTTCCTCTTCTATTTTTTGGAAAACTTTAAGTAGAATGGGTATTATTTCTTCTCTGTATGTCTGATAAAATTCAGCGGTGAATCCTTCTGGCCCGGGGATTTTGTTCTTGGGTAGTTTTCTCATTACCAATTCAATTTCGTTGCTGGTAATTGGTCTGTTTAAGTTTTCTGTTCCTTGCTTGGTCAGTCATGGAAGGCTGTATTTTTCTAAGAAGTTGTCCATTTCTTCTAGGTTTTCCACCAATTAGCATATAGATTTTCATAGTATTCTCTAATAATTCTTTGTATTTCTATGGGGTCTGTTGTGGGGTCTGTGGGGATTTTTCCTTTCTCATTTCTGATTCTGTTTATGTGTGAAGTTTCTCTTTTTCTCTTAATAAGTCTGGGTAGGGGTTTATCTATTTTGTTTATTTTTTCAAAGAACCAGCTCTTGGTGTCATTGATATTTTTTCTATTGTTTTATTCTTCTCAATTTTATTTATTTGTTCTCTAATCTTTATTATGTCTCTCCTTCTGGTGATTTTGGGCCTCATTTGTTTTTCTTTTTCAAATTTTAATAATTGTAAGTTTAGACTATTCATTTGGGATTGTTCTTCCTTCTTTAAATAGGCCTGGATTGCAGTATACTTTCCGCTTAGAACTGCCTTTGCTGCATCCCACAGAAGTTGGGGCTTTGTGCTGTTGTTGTCATTTGTATCCATATATTATTTGATTTCTGTTTTAATTTGGTCGTTGATCCATTGATTATTTATGAGCATGTTGTTAAGTCTCCATGTATTTGTGAGCCTTTTTGTTTTCTTTGTACAATTTATTTCTAGTTTTATTCCTTTGTGATCTGAGAAGTTGGTCAGTAGAATTTCAAAATTTTTGAATTTACTGAGGGTCTTTTTGTGGCCTAGTATGCGGTCTATTCTGGATAATGTTCCATATGCACTTGAGAAGAATGTGTATCCTGTTGCTTTTGGGTGTAGAGTTCTGTAGATGTCTGTTAGGTCCATCTGTTCTAGTGTGTTGTTCAGTGCCTCTGTGTCTTTACTTATTTTCTGTCTGGTTGATCTTTCCTTTGGAGTGAGTGGTGTGTTGAAGTCTCCTAAAATGAATGCATTGCTTTCTATTTCCTCCTTTAATTCTGTTAGTATTTGTTTCACATATGTTGGCGCTCCTGTGTTGGGTGCATATATATTTATAATGGTTATATCTTCTTGTTGGACTGACCCCTTTATCATTATGTAATGTCCGTCTTTATCTCTTGCTACTTTCTTCGTTTTGAAGTCTATTTTGTCTGATACAAGTACTGCAACACCTGATTTTTTCTCCTTGTTGTTTGCATGAAATATCTTTTTCCATCCCTTCACTTTTAGTCTGTGTATATCTTTGGGTTTGAGGTGAGTCTCTTGTAAGCGACATATAGATGGATCTTGCTTTTTTATCCATTCTATTACTCTGTGTCTTTTGACTGGTGCATTCAGTCCATTTACATTTAGTGTGATTATCGATAGATATGTCCTTATTGCCATTGGCAGGTTTAGATTCGTGGTTATCAAAGGTTCAAGGGTAGCTTCTTTACTATCTAACAGTCTAACTTAAGTCTGTTGTTAAGCTATTATAAACACAGTCTGTGATTCTTTATTTCTCTCCCTTCTTATTCTTCCTCCTCCATTCTTTAAATGCTATGTGTTTTATTCTGTACTCTTTTACGTTTCCTTTGACTGTTTTTGTGGATAGTTGATTTTATTTTTTGCCTTTAGTTAGTATTTGGATGGTCTGCTTTCTTTGCTATGATTTTATTTTCTCTGGTGACATCTTTTTAGCCTTAGGAGTGCTTCCATCTAGAGCAGTCCCTTTAAGATATCCTATAGAGGTGGTTTGTGGGAGGCAAATTCCCTCAACTTTCAGTTGTCTGGGAATTGTTTAATCCCTCCCTCAAATTTAAATGATAATTGTGCTGGTTGCAGTATTCTTGGTTCAAGGCCCTTCTGTTTCATTGCATTAAATATATAATTCCATTGTCTTCTGGCCTGTAAGGTTTCTGTTGAGAAGTCTGATGATAGTCTGATGGGTTTTCCTTTGTAGGTGATCTTTTTTCTCACCGTGGCTGCCTTTAATACTCTGTCCTTGTCTTTGATCTTTGCTTTTTTAATTATTATATGTGTTTGTGTTGTCTTACCTGGGTCCCTTGTGTTGGGATATCTGTGGGCTTCCATGGTCTGAGAAACTATTTCCCTTCCCAGCTTGGGGATGTTTTCCTCAACTATGTCTTCAAAGACACTTTCTATCCTTTTTTCTCTCTTCTTCTTCTGGTACTCCTATAATGGGAATATTGTTCTGTTTGGGTTGGTCACACAGTTCTCTGAATATTCTTTCATTCCTAGAGATCCTTTTATCTCTCTCTGCCTCAGCTTCTCTGTATTCCTGTGCTCTGTTTCTATTCCATTTACAGTATCTTGAACCTCATCCAGTCTGCTCTTGAGTCCGTCAGTCGATTGTTTCATTTCTGTAATGTCTCTCCTCACTTCCTTAGCTCTTGCATATTTCTCTGTAGGTCCATCAGTATGGTTATGACTTTTATTCTGAATTCTTTTTCAGGAAGATTGTTTAAATCTATCCCACGAGGCCCTCTCTCTGGGGTTGTCTGGGTGATCCTTGACTGGACCATATTCTTCTGTCTTTTCATGGTGATAGAAGTGGTCGCAGGCAGGTGCCACATGTGTCAGCTGGGAGAACAAAGTCCCTTTCTGCTTGTTATTCTCCTTGCCCTTCTCAGCAGCCTGTGCTTGTTACCCACAGACCAGGTTGCAGTCTCTGTGATAATCCCCTGAGCTGTCGTGTGCAGTGCCGCCCTCAGGCTCGCCTAGAGCTCTGCAGGGGTTTCAGCCATGCCGGGTGCATTCTGTGCTGCTTTGTGCCTTCCAGACCTTGCTCTTGCTTCCGCGGCCCTTCCTGGTTTGCTGAGCACCTGCCAGGAGGAGATTCTGTGTGGTTGCTCTGGGCGGGGCCGCTCTCCTGCTGTTCCGCAGCTGGGGCTGATCCACTGGACCGTTTGTGACTGGCTGGGGGGAACAAATGGCTGGCTGCTTATCGCCGAGAGGGGCTTCAGTCAGGTTGCTTTACCCGGCTGCCGGTCAGGGGGCCCCGAAATTCCTCAACATTCCCAGCCTGCTGGGCTGAGTATGCTGTTACGATTTTGTTCTGCTATTGAGCCCTTGTCACTTTAAGGCTTTTAAAAAAGCGCCCACTTTTCTTTTGTCCCAGGGGAGCCGGCTGTGGGGACCCGCTCGCAGTCCCCATCTCAGATCCTGCCCTTACACTTCTCTAATCTCCAGTACACCATGTGATGTGTGTCTGTGCTCCCGATGCAGGTCACCAGGGCTGGTTATTTAGCAGTCATGTGCTTCCACTTCCTCCCCACTCTGATTCTTTTCCTCCTGCTGGTGTGCTGGGGTGTGGGAGTGCTCGGGTCCTGCTGGGTCACGGCTTTGTATCTTACCCGCTTCGTGAGGCGCTGAGTTCTCACAGATGTAGCTGTAGCCTGGCTGTTGTACTGTATCTTCTGGTCTCTCTTTTAAGAATAGTTATATTTGTTGTATTTTCACAAATACATATGGTTTTGGGAAGAGATTTCTTCCACCCTCCCCATGCCCAATCTTCCTGTCTTAACATCTTTAGTATGTTTTTTGAGTTATTTTCTTAGAGATTCCTCAGTTAACATCTTACTTAGTAACAGCCTTGTTTGGATTAATGTCAACTTAGTTTCAATTGTATAAAAAAATCTTTTAAAATACTATTTTCATCAGATTTTAGAATTAATGTTTTGCTGATATAAAATGGATTGGAGAGTCTTCCATTGTTTTCTATGGCCTGAAATAATTTACCTAACATAGGAATATTTAGTTTTTAAAGGTCCTATAAAATTTTTTGTAACTTCTGTGTCTTGGATGAAGTTTTTTTTCAATGCTAATACATTTACCTTTCCAATATTTCTCTCTGATATTTGATGTAGTCGTGTTTCTTACTTCCTTTTGATTCAATTTTGGAAGTTTACAGTGTTGTAGCTATAGAATTTCACCATTTCTCTTTTCATGTTTATGTTTATTTCTTATTCCTACACATGTCTACTTTGGCATTCTCTCTTTCCTGGACAGAAATATTAAAAGTTTATTTTTCTCTCCCAAAACAGCTTTGCATTTATTTTCCTTTTCGATTTTTTTGTTTTTTAAAAATTTTATTCATTTTTAGCTTTTATCTTTTCTAATTTTCTTAAACTTTATTTTGTTAGTTTTCTAGTTTTTGAACATTAGTAAATTCATTTGTTTTCTTTCTTCTGTGATGAAGACATTTAAGGCTACATATTTTTTACTGACAACAATTTTCAGTGTCTTATAGATTTTAATATCAACTGTTCTCCTTTCCATGCTTTCTAGATATTTTATGCTTTCCTTTTATATCCTCTTTGATCCAAGGGTTATCTTGGGATGTTTCTTAATTTCGCTTCCAAGTCATTAAGACTTTTATGCCCAAATTTTCATCTCTAATGTTGTTAGATTATGATCAAAGACTTCAATCAGTAAAATCCACTTTCATTGTTTTATGGTTTTTCTTGCGGCCAAGTACCTGATCAATTTTGTGAATGTTCCATGGACATACCAAAGAATATATGTTCTCTGACAGATGTAAGTTGCTATATATAGTTAACCAACTTTGATGATTGTTTCCTTCTATACCTCTGTATTATTTTTTGTTTGTTAGAGCAGTCTTATCTCCTACTATAAATTTTATTTTATAAAGTTTTCCTTTTATTTTTAATAGGTACTGTTTAATGCAGTTTTGTATATACAAGCATGTGCTTTTTACCATTACTTAACATCCCTCTTATTCTTTTTTGTGCATTAAACCTTAAATTCACTTTGAGATTATTGTTGCTAGGTCTGTTTTTTTCATTCTATCAGTGCCATCACTATCCCCACAACTCCTAGATTTTGCTTAAATTATTTAGTACTTTTTGTTCTAAATTTGTATTGTCCAATATATTAGTCAGTAGCCACAAGCCACATGTGACTATTTAAATTTAACATAATTTAAAGTAAATAAAAATAAAAATTTCAGCAACTCAGTTGTTCTAGTCACATGTCAAGTGTTCAGTAACCACTCACTGATAATGGCTGCTGTACTGGACAGCACATATATGGAACATTTCTATCATCACGTGAATTTCTATTGACAGCACTGCTGTAGACGAGGGATTGTTAAACTTTCTATAAATGTGGATACGGTAGTAAGCACGTTAGGCTTGACAGGCCTTATTGTCTTTATTGTAGCTACATAGCACTGCTTTTCAAATAAATCATAGATAATGCATAAATGAATGAGTAGGGCCATGTTCCAATAAAACTTTATTTATGGATACAAAAACTTTAAATTCGTATAATTTTCACATATCATGAGATATTCTGCTTTTGATATTTTTCAACAATTTAAGAATGTGTAAAACACTCTTATCTTACAGACGATACAAAAATAGGTTGCAGGTCAAATCTGACCTGTGCTCGGTAGTTTGACAACCCCTGCTCCAGACTGTTATGGAGTTTCTCTTAAAATATTTCCCTTTTAGGTTAAGTCCTTATTAAACATTTTAAACATAAAATGGGAAGGCTGTGTATTCTGATGTATTATATCAATTTGTGTCTTAATAGTGACCACCTTCTGTTTCAATTCATTTACAGAATTCGATAGATGTAAAAGTACTCTTTTTTTATTCCAGAAAAATATTTTCTGTACTGCACTTGAATCTCCTTCAGTGTTCTTATTTTTTATTTAAGTTTTCATCTGTCCCTTCCAGCAGCTATATTTCACTGAGCATGCATTCAGTTTGTTCCGCTTGATCTTCCTCTCTCTAGCTGCTGGGTACCCTGAGATAGGATTGTTACTTTCCACTGTCATCTCTTTGGGACTCAGGTCTTGTAGGTGGCATGCCCTATGTGTCAGCAGTACTGCAGCGAATGCAAAGTGCTTTCTATCCCTGTAAGCCAGGAGCATGGAAGCAAAGTACTGGTCTCCTGCTGAGACACTTGGGAAAAGTTTCTTTGCTTTCTTATTTTCCCAGCACTCTCTTTGACTCAGGAAGTAAGGATCACTTTGTCAATTTCTTCTTGGATTTTTAGGATGCAGGGTAACTTGGCAATCTCACGTAAGGCCAATGTCAACCTTCTCCACAAGGATTCATAGGTCTGTAAGAGTCAAGATCTAGCAATTTACATTCTTCACCTTAGAGGATCCCTGATGCTGGGATACTTACTCAGATTGCACATACTTACACATATGTAGGAGTAGGAGAAGTCCTGTACCAATCTTCTCACTAGGATCTAACAAAGCCCCAGGTCTTGTTTATACCCAGCTGCCCATGGGCATTAGCACCCATTTGCCGCAGGAGAAGCAAATAGGTTGTGGTTGGAAGTTGAGGGGAAAGGTGTTATCTATTTTCAGTTCACCATGTTCCAGAATCTCCTTCTCTTAAAACTCAATTAAACAGATTAGTTCATTATCACAACATATGTGTTTATTACACACACAGTGACACACATTCTAAATGAAAATTTTTCCTGTCTCAAAAACACAATTTGGAGTAATTAAACTAAACATGGATAGCAGAAAGTCAATTTGAGATTGATAACTTAATTGAAGATGAATTCAGGTAGTTCTATGGAATATATTACTCAATTTACCCTAATCCATGTTGTACAAATAATCTGTTGATTATATTAATTAAATTTTGAATATGACAGAATGTTAGCTCTTAGAGGTCATTTAGTCCACCCTTACTTCTTTGACAGATGGAGAATCTGAGGCCTGAAGAGTTTAAGTGATTGTGATGGAGCCAAGAACAGAAACTTCAATCCCATGGCTCCTGCTGCAATGTTCTTTCCATTACATCCCTCTGAGAATTAAAACTGTCAAGTCACTCTGGCTGAATGGGTTAGACTCAAAAGTCATTTGAAAATTAGAGATTTATCAGTAGAGTCATCCTGATTTTAGATAATTATCTATAAATCAATCAAATCAATATATATATATACATAAATTAATTTATGTATATAAGAGATAGCCTAGTAGCTGAACAGATACAAAATATATGATATGACCATCAGGCAGGTGAACCACCACAATGAGGCAAAGGGATAAAATATTGGTGGGGCCAAGAGGCTCAATCTGTGCCCAGTTGGCCCTTCCTTCAAGAGGCTGCCTTTGATTTGCCTCTGCTGGAAGTCAGCAGTGTAGATCTGCTGCTGTCCCACATAGCTTATCACTGCCTCCCCAATCAGTTGGAGGGGTGAGGACTTACCTTACTTTAAGGACCTTATCTTAGGACCACCTCTTTAAGGGCAGGGCTAGTCTTATCATCCATATAGTTCAGTTTGAAGAACAGAGGGGGTGCTCAACAAATGTCCCATAAATGGGACTCAATTCCTGTTTTTTTCCTGGAAGCAGTTCTTACCTCTGAGCACATAGAAAGTGCTCAATAAACAAGTGTAGAATGGAAAAAAAAATACATATGTATGTCATGGCTCTTATCTGAAGAGAACTTATAATCTAATTGAAGGTCAATATTAGAAAAGAAAAATATATCTAGTCTAAGATTCCATGCTATAAATAACATTTGAGTGTTCTAGATACTAAAAAAGCTTGAAAGAAAGAGCTCTGTAAGTTGAGTACATCAAAGCCTTCATGGGAGCAATAGAGTTTGAAGTAATCCTAGAAGGAAGAATATGGTTGACAACTAGAATAACTATATAATTTAATGTCCAAACTAGGAAGCTTTTGAGAGTGTAAGAAGGCACCATTAATTGCTACACCAGGATAATAGGTGTAAACTGAGATTACTGAGGTAAATGTGGACAAATGATTTTCATATTCATACAGGGAAAGAGGAAGGTTCAGGTCATTCCAAACAAAGGGGGTGGTTTGAAGAAAAAGGCAAAGATAAGGATGACCTGGCTGTGTTCTGGATAAAACAAAGATGGCTCATACAGAGAATAAGTAAGAAAGAAGATTAGAAAGGGCTTTGAATGCTAGGCTAAGGAGCTTGATTTTATTCTATGAAAATAACGATTTAAGCAAAGGTGATTTTCAAAATATTTAACAACCAGCATGGCATGGGCACTAACAACAAGAGGAGTAAGGCCACAGCAGGACATACCACCTGAATATCAGTTGCACGTTTGTGCAGGAGAATGATAGAATGACACTGGTGTTTTAGAAAACTGAGTGTGTGAGCGATGGGCAGGATCAATGAGGAAGAGACAAGAGCAGGGGCCAGCAAATGATTTTTGTGAGTGGCCAAGTAATGCATATTTTAGACCATATGGTCTCTGTTGCAACTATTTAACTCCAGCATTATAGTTCGGAATCAGCATTAGTTAATATGTAAACAAATGAGTGTGGCTGTGTGTTGATGAAACTTTATTTTAAAAAACAGTAGGATGGATTTGTCAACCCTTGAACTAAGGTAGAAAGACTGGTGAAAAGGCAGTTGCAATATTTCAGTCTCTTAGCCTGGGCTAGGTTTGTAAAGGAGGCAATAAATTTTTAAAAATAAATATAAAGAAAATCTCAAAAACATTAAATCATTATAGTTGTCTGAATAATTTGGGCAAAAGTCTATCTTAAGCAGCCTGAAAGAGCCAAATAATTGAGGACAAGTGTTTTTAGCTGTACTATCCAGATTGCTTCTCCCCTTTGCTATCTGTCCATGAATATTTTTCTAGCCAGAAAGAAAGTGCCCATGCACATACAAAGGGACCAAAATGAATAAAAGCAAACAATGAACTCAGTTACTTAAACAGATGCCAATAACCAGTTCAAGAGAAGTTTGTACCAAACTGGATTATGAATTCAATGATGATTATGAAGATATAACTATATACCAAATAAATAAATTGAGGGATTATCAAATAACAAAAATTAGCCAGAGAAAGTAGATGAAATATCTGAAAAGCCAGAGCACCTTTGAAATAAAGACTCAAGGGAATAGTAATGCTATCTTCTTAGGGTGGTAAAAACGTTCAGGACATTAACAAAGGAGCAAAAAGAACATTTTAAATGGCATTCCTTGGGCATTTGTTACATGAATTCAACTAAAGAACACACTGATTTTTGAAGTACTTGATGTGGGAAAATGGAGGCATTTAGAGAGCAGAAAGAGATACTGTCATTGAGATGTGACTGTGTGCAAAAAAAAAAAAAAAGCAATTATCCAATGGCAGCCAAGCGTGGCTAATAGAATTAGTGGTAGAAGAAGGGATGACACAGTCGACCCTGCCCATAAAAGAGGGTTATTGATCACCTCTATCCAACCTGTGTCCGTTGGAAACCTAAAACTGTCCACTAAGAAGTTAGAATGTCAACCCCCACCCAATGGTTTAGTCAGTGACCAAGTGGCAGGTGATGATTTTGAAATTGACAGCATGACGCCAGAACTTCTGGCCAGTTTGATCAGGTCCCTCAAATAACTAGTCCTTTTGTAAGGGGGGGCTGGGAGGTCAAATTGCACATTTTTTGTTTTTTCTAAAATCACCAGGTTGAGTTCATTAAATTGGCTGAACATGCAATCATTTTGGTAATTGAGTAATTTGGTAGTCTGTACAGACACAACCTACATTATTTGCTCTTCTGACTGTTTTATTTAGAGGAGGAGAAAATTGGAAGAAAGTGTTAACATAAAGAACAGCTCCTGTATCCCAGTTCTTTATAGGATCCCTAATATGCTATCACCAACAGGGACAAAAATGGATATAAATGACTCAGTTCACAGGCAGCAAATGTAGAGGGTCAGATGAGTAATCTTAACACTGAAATGGGAACGCAATGGAGAAATACAGGGAAGGGAGACAGTAAACTTTTGATGCAGTTCTTGGCACAATCTCTGAATAAGTAATGTTTCTCTTCTTGTATACTCCCTTCTCCCTCCCAGCCTTGTTAGATGACAGGCTGATCCATTAAACGACATGGTGCCAGTGACTAATATTACCTTTAATATACTCCTTCTCCAGAGGGCATTTGCATTTTAGGAGGGTACTCTGGGGGCCTAACATAAAAGAACACATCTCTAATAAGGAGAATTTCTAGCACAGTATCTATCTGAAAAGGAATCTGGGGACCCAAGAGGGATAAACCTACCGAGCACCCCTGAAATCATCCCGTGTTGGCAGACACCTGCTCTGGTTGAATATAAATCCTCCATGGAATGATGGAATCACACATCCACCATAGTAGGATCAGTACTTTTCATAGAGGATTAAAAATACCTAATCCAGCAATTCTCAACTCTGGATGCATATTATAATCACTTGTGGGCCTTTAAACAATAAGATGCCTGGGACCCACCTCCACAGATTCTGATTTTGTTGGTGTGGAGTGGAGCCGAAGCACTGGCTTTCGAAGAATTCTCTGTGAGATTTTACTGTGAGGGATTTGAGAACCATCAGTCTAATCCTAGACTCTTAGGATTTATAAGAGCCCTTATAAATCATAAAGACCGATCTCTACCTTTTGACAATCTTGCGGAGTAATTACTACTTTCTGCTTGCATATCTCCAGGGGAGAGAGCCTCCAGGAAGCTCTCCATCTCTGAACATGATTTTCTCATCAGCTACAAGACATTTTTCTAGGAAGCAAGAGGAACAATGGTAATGCCTCTATTTTCTAAAGCCAATGGGATTCCCCAATCCTCAGTAAGCAGGACTCAAAAAAAATTCAAAACTAATTGCACAAAAGAGTAGTTACCAGAGAGAGAGAGAGAGCTTTAGCATCAGGAAGTCCAATAAAAACGACACTTTCATGTCTGTGTATTTTTACCCTGCAGCTGAAATGGTTATTTGTTCATCAAACATAACAAGCTCAAATGTCATGCATCCTAGCCAGGGCTAAAGGATTAGAAATGGGTAGTGGTTTAGAACAGTGTTTTTGGACCATGGCTCTCTAGACAGACCATCCTTTAAAATGCTTTGTGTTCATTTTCTTCTCCCTTTCTCTCTTTAGTGACAGCCATTGGTGCTTAACTCCTGTGACCCTCACCCTGTTTTCTTATCTCTCATTTTTAGAGATTTTGATAGAGAATTTAAGTTGTTTACTTTTCTGTAGCAGTGGTTTCCCGAGTGTTCTGTAGCACACTAGCATCATGGAACTTTCATAAGCATTTATTCAACAGAAAGTTTCCATAACCAAGTTGTTTGAAGAAATGCTTGATTAAAAAATATTAGAACTGATTTCTTTATTTGTTGCAGGGCTTTTCAGAGAGTTTATGATGCTAACGTGCATTTTGAATCCCCAAGAGGAAATTGCAGTACTTCTCAACTTTGACTGGATATCTTTTAAAATGAAGCATCTCAGGACTAGTATATTGAAGAGCATTCTTTAGGCTGGATGAACTGGTCATCATTATAATCTAGGTTGAGGAGCACTAGTTTGGAAAGCATGTTCAGAGTTGGTAGAAAATTTGATGATCAGAGGTACCTTATCCCTTGTTTATGTTCTGTATCCAAACCTTTCCTACTTTTTATTTTCTCCTCCATCTGGAAACCTTCTTCAGCCACTCTAGCCAATACTGATCTCTAGCTTCTCTTTTGTGAATTCCTACATGCTCACTGGCTATGGTGCTCTATTCCTAAGTAGTAGGAAAATGACTATCTTTTCCTCTGTTTCATTTTTCTTCAAAAAGGAATAAGCTCTTTTAGGGCACTGTGGCACATTCTCCTTTTGTATGTCCCACTGTGAATAGCTCAGTGCTGGCTTTAACACTTTTGTAATTAATTAAATAGTTATTAACTGAACATCTATTATATACCAGGCTTGAAAGTTAACTTTTTTTGTACAGTGAAATTACACGTCATTTTAATACACATAACCAAACTCCTCAATGAATTCATGTTCCTCCACTCTACCAACCCCATCCTACCCTGACACCTGCCTCTTTTACCAAGGATTTATATGATTCAAGATGTACAAAAGCACTATTTGACCATTTTTGACCACAAAAATGACAATTTTCATATTTTTTTTAAGTTCTGTGAAAAGCTGTTCTGCATCCTCTGCCCAGCCTCCTACCCTTTTCTTCTGTCCATTGCTGATGGTCCCAGTGATGGCCTGAATCTTCTTGCCCTCAGTCAGTAAGTAGAGCATCTATGGGGGTCACTGTTATAGCTCTGAGAGTACTCTGGAGTGCAGTCCCTTGAATGCAATTCCCGGACTGTATAGAGTTCTTACTGTACTCTTTTTGCCCTCAGCAAGACTGCTAAATGTTCAGACAGCCCCTCTCCAAGGACTGGTTGTCACACTGTTGTGTCAGTCTGCTTCTGACCCAGATCCTGAGTCCCTGTGCCTGGTTTCCCTCTGTTCCCCAACTATTTGTTTATCTCTGTCTTAAATACCAACCCAAACCTACGTTTGCACACCCTGACTCTACATTGCCCTCCTGCTTTCATTTAGCTCACTGGGCATCGATCCCTGACCTCGGACTCTGCCTATGCTGGGCCGCCAATTAATCTAGACCTCTCTGAGTATTATTCTCACATAGATTATTATGGCCCACATGTGGTAATTTTATCATAATGCAATGGAATTTTGCTTATGCTGTTTCTTCTGATCCCCTGGATACTGTTCCCGTCTTCATCCTTCTGACTTACTTGGGTGTGAGTCCCAGTGGGCTTCTAGTTAGACTATTAGTCACAGGCCCACCAGTCTAATTTGGCCCCCTCGTTCTGGTTCTTCTTTGCCTGTCTTATTTTTTAGTAATCCTTGAACCAGTCATAGCAGTCATTAGACATTTTTAAAAAGCAAGATAAGAATTTAATTTAACCACTTTTTAAAGTTTTCCAACATCATATTTTGTATAAGAATATTTAGTTAAATAGGAAAAATTCTCATGGTATATTATTGATATGATAAAAGTCAGGATCCAAAACCTTGTGTACAGTATCATTCCATTTTTTACATAATACGTGTGTCACACATACACACCCACACACAAGCTTGCATAGGAAAAGTCTAAAAGAATATATATAAAAATGCTGACAATGGCTCTGTTAGAAGGAGAGAGTAACCAATGAATGTTTTATTTGCTTTTTTCTATATTTTTCAAGTAATCTATAATAAAAATCTTGTATTTTTGTACTTGAAATTGTACATTATTTTTAAACAAAATTTTCTAATGAAAGACTTAAAACTGTGGCTGCCATCTTAATGTTTGATCACTTTTGTCCAAAGGCACAGTCCTCGTATCCGACATCTAACACAGTAGTCCTTCTGTGGCCCAGCATGCATCCGGCCACCACAATCTCTAGCTCCTTCTATAAGTATATTTCTCCCTGGGAGGCCATGGCAAGGAAGCAGTGATTAGAGAAAGACATCCAGACAAGGAAGGAAAATCTTAGTGATGGACTCAATCAAATGCCATTCTCCCTGTGAAGACAGAAAGGTCACACCATTGCAACGCACTGTTTATTAATGGAATGTGCCAAACAGAAGTGCTTGAAATTAGAACCACTCTTTGTGGTTCCTGGGGAGAGATACAGGGAGTGACAATATTCCTTTTAGTATGAAACATAGAATGGTATCTTCTCTGAGACAACAAATACCATATGGCAATCATAATGAAAGAGTAGGCTTACTAAAAACCATGAATGTGTACAATGTACTGAGTTATGCAGTGAGCAGGCCATGCAGAGAGAAGCTATGTGTCTTAAACTCTAGTCAGGAGACAGAACACATAAACCAGAAATACAAAGGGCCATATATAGAAGTAGCCAGCAATGAATAATGGATATCAAGGAGCTTTGTAAACATGAAAACCTATATAAACTCAAGGGAGTTGCTGTCAGGAGAGTTTTTATTGCAGTGGTTCTCACAAACTTCAGTGAGCATCTGAACCTCCAAGGGCCTAGAAAGCATTCAGGTTCCCAGACTTCCTTCTCAGAGATTGTCCTTCAGAAGGTTTAAGGTAAAACCTAGCAACCTATGTTTGCATAATTTTAATGCCTGTGACCTGAGAAACCATCGTATAGTGGTTAAGAGCCTGAAAGCTAGAAACAGAAAAAAACCTGTTTGAATTCTAGCTCTGCCATTTACCATCTATGTGATCATGGGCAAGTTACCCAAACACTCTGAACCTGTGTCTTCATCTTCAAGAAGAGATAAGAAGAACCTACCTCAGAGGGCAGGGGTGAAGAGCGAGATAATTCATGAAAAGCCTCTAGTTCAAGGAACTACTCAACAAATTTTAGCTGCCACAACCACCAACACTACCAGCACCATCACTAAGACATATGATAACTGTTATAAAGGTGCAAATATATGTTCCCAGAGTAAGAAGAGCAGAGATATAACTTCCAGAATGGTCAAGAAACTCTTCACCTGGAAGATGCAATTTGAACTGAGCATTGAAAGGATAGGAAAGGTCTGGCCAGGGAGGGGTAACAGGAGATACACAAAGGAAGTATGCAAGTCAAACTTCACCTACTCCCTATGTGTTCCAAGGTCCAGGCCTAGAGGGAAGCAGACCACGGAGTCCTGACAGAACTAGATACAAAGAAAAACTCTGGGCAGATGTGAGATGGGGAATAGGAATCTGAGACCTTCTGTTCCTTTGACTGGAAATTATCTTTAGAATTATTTAGGCAGGGCTACCAGTAAAATTCTGTGCTGTATAACTGAGTGGCTCATTACCACATAAAAAGCCAGTAGAGAATCTGATCTCTACTGAGATGTTTCCAACCTAATGCAGGGATGGAGTCACAGGTCTGGTCTAATGCCTAGCTTTGCTGCTAACCAGTGGTGAGACTTTTGGATCGCTCCTTAACCAATCTTCAAACTACTGCAAGTACAAACTGGCTGTAATATCTGTCATGACTTTATACTGTTGAGTTTACAGATTTGGCATCCAAGACTCTTTTCTTGCCTAATCATTCCCCTATAATTACAGTAAGTTTACATCAGGCCCCTTGATTCATATGGCTTCATGAACTGAATTCTAAGCCATATGTTTTATACTACATACAGATAGAAACCTGGAAATGTTTTGTGACCTTTACTTTTTCATCAAGATAGAACTTTCCTAAAAAATGAACAAGTGGGACAACATCAAACTAGAAAGCTTCTGTATAGCAAAGGACACCATAAGCAGAACAAAAGGGCAACCTACTGTATGGAAGAATATATTTGCAAATAATATATCTGATAAGGGGCTACCATTCAAAATATATGAAGAACTCACTTGACTCAACACCAAAGAACAAATAACCCAATTAAAAACTGGGCAGAGGACCTGAACAGACAGTTTTTCAAAGAAGACATACAGGTGACCAACAGACACATGAAAAGTTGCTCCACATCACTAATCATCAATGAAATGCAAATCAAAACCACAATGAGATATCTCCTCACAGCAGTCAGAATGGCTACTATCCAAAAGACAAGAAATTCCAAGTGTTGGTGGGGATGTGGAGAAAAGGGAACCCTCCTACATGTTAGTGGGAATGCAAATTGGTACATCCACTGTGGAAAGCAGTATGGAGGTTCCTCAAAAAAGTAAAAATAGAAATACCATACAACCCAGTAATTCCACTTCTAGGAATTTACGTTAAGAAAATGAAATATCTGATTTGAAAATATATATGCACTCCTATGTTTATTGCTACATTATTTACAATAGCCAAGATATGGAAGCAATTAAAGCATCCATCAATACTTGAATGGATAAAGAAGTTATGGTACATACACACAATGTAATATTACTCACCCATACAAAAGAAAGAAATCTTGCCATTTGCAACAACATGGATGGATCTATAGGGTATTATGCTGAGTGAAATAAGCCAGGCAGAGAAAGACAAATATCGTATGATTTCATTTATAAGTGGAATCTAAAAACAAAACAAAACAAAATAAACAAAATAGCAATAGACTCATAGACATTGAGAAATGACTGGTGGCTACCATGGGGAAAGGGTTGGGGGAGTGGGTGAAATAGGTGAAGGGGATAAAGAGGCACAAAATCTCATAATATAAGTTGGGCACAAAAATGGTAGTACAGCATGGAAAATATAGTGAATGATTCTGTAACATATTCCTAGGTTGACAGATAGTAACTATACTAGTTAGGGTGAGCATCTAATAATATAGATAACTGTTGAATCACTATGTTTGTATACCTGAAACCAATATAATATTGTTTATCAACTATGCCTCAATAAAAAGAAAGAAAAGGAAAAAATTGCAATCAGTAGAGGGAGTTGGTTGGTTAATGAAAGATGTTGGTTATAGAGGTGTATATTCAAAAATATTGTAGATATGCACATCAAATTTTTATTTGTAATTAAAATAACTGCATTGTTTGGCCAAGCTTTAAAAAAAAAGATGTAAGTATTCTGCATTCTAAATTTAATCTTACAGATCAAGCATAAACAATGAACACCTAGGGACATTTTGATATGTATCTCACTAGCTGATATCAAGCGGTTTTTTTTTAAGTCCTGGTCTTATGTTTTTATTAAAATGCTCCATTTTTGATTGGACATGGTCCCACATTTATTTCAGGTGCAAGGATTTTGTTAGGTTGACTATGGATTCATTCCTTTAGCAGTTAGAGCCTCTCCTCCTCCTCCCTTGATGAGTTATATAATCACTGCACATTAATTGTGAAAATTAATTAAAGGGATAACTTTAGTTTGTGATTTTAGTGTTCCAGATAAGTTAGGGGGTCCCTGCTGTTCCTTTAGTCTCTTTTTATCTTTTTTCCATAAAACAAAAAGCAAAAATCAGGAAACAAATAAGCAGACA
Organism: Phataginus tricuspis; assembly: GCA_029783875.1. NCBI lineage: Eukaryota > Metazoa > Chordata > Mammalia > Pholidota > Manidae > Phataginus > Phataginus tricuspis. The sequence continues at coordinate 93,182,897 of JAQQAC010016209.1, forward strand.
ACCAGAAAGACGCAGAAAGAACAGCTCACAGAGCTGTCTCTCTCCTGATAGTGACATAAACCTACCATGAGTGGATTGTTACCATCATAAAGTGATACTTTTCTACTTTTCAGACAGACATGGAATTTGAATGTACAGTACTGTGTTTCTAGAGACTGTCTTAAAGTAGCTCCCATATGTCGAGTTCCCATCTGTGCATGTACCCTAGCAGGACTGTATGTGGTGTTGCCTTTTTTCTATTTAATCACGGACAGAAAACAAGGAAGAAGTGGTTAAAGGCATTTAGAAGTGAAGTGAAGTCCATGTCCTGAGTAAATCATATGTTGGAGAGTTTGGGGATGGAAGGAGAGTTAAGAACTCCCAATGTTACTTTTCAGTGCTAGTATTAGTAATAATTATAGCTAATGCAAATAATGCTTATTATTGCCAGACACTTTTATAATACTTTAAAATATATTTTCTTGCTTAATCCTCACAACAGTCTTATTGGTAGGTATTGTTATTATTTCCATTTTGGAAATGAGGAGACTGAGGCATAAGGTAGTTGAGTGACTTCCTTGAGGTAACAGGTAAGCAACACACAGGTAGCAACATTGAGGTTAATTAAAGGGATTAGATTTGAACAAGGAAGTCTGACTCGAGAGTCTATGTCCTTAAATACTATGCTGTTTATTTAAAAAGGAATTAAATTCAGTTTAAACATTTATACACAATAAATTATAAAGGATGTATAATGAGTTCTGGTATCAACTTGTAGTTTTCCTTCCCTAAAGGAATGTGACTCCATCTGTTCTGTGTGCTTGACATTATCCTAGCCTCTCTCTGACTCCATAGTGATGCCCTGTTTCTGCTTCAGGATTCATTAGCAAGTGGCCTAACCAGTTGAAGATGGAATTTACAACCTTTAGAAACAAAGAGCAACAACCCTCCATCTTTTTCATTGAAACAAAGAAAGTAATTGGCGAATCAAGTAGAGGTTTGGTGTTTTGTGGAATGGATGTCGAGGAAAGGGAAGGCAAGTGATTCTTTTAAAATTAAGCAGTTAAAGGAAAAGAAGATAGTGCTTTAGTACTGAAACTAAAATTGGTTCCATGGCTCTGGCTACTGCCATTGCAGCAACGATGGTTAACTGTGGAGTTGTTCCATGCTTCTCTTGGGCCAGGGAAGACTGAGGTATGAAGAATTTTGCTCCCAGAATCTTTTTTTCCCAGAAGTCAGTAGGTGCTGAGAAGGTAGCACTAAGAGGGGAATTAACCTGAGAGAACATTGCCCTGTTCTACATTGTAGCCTGACCAGGGGATGCAATTGTGTGAGGAAGGCAGCACAGCATTATGGTTTGGAGCATGGACAGGAGCCAGGCTGCTTAGACCTGGATCTAGACTCTGCTGCATACTCACTGCATGGTGGGCTATTTGCTTAGCTCATCATTACCTGAAGTTTCTCCACAGTAAAATGGTAATGGCCACATAACATATCTAAGCAACCTCCTTCGGTTGTTAAAAAGATAAATGGATTAATATTTGTAAAACCTTCACATATATGCCTGTCACATAATGAGTGCCATGTGAATGTTTAGTAAAATAGAAATAGGGCCCCATAGAGTTGATTTCCACACCTGTTCATTACTCAATTTTTGCTTGGTACTTAGAGTTGTCTTTATTCATTGATAAAAGTGAAAAATATCTGCATCTCTCAACATTGCCAACAAAGCTGTTTAGTGCTTTTAAAGAAGGAAACCTCCTCTTTCTCAAAATTTTCTTCCTGCAGTGATAATGGATGACTTTCAGTACAATAGCATTTTACTCTGATAAGTGTCTTAGCTAGAAAACTGCCTTTTAGAAAAATTCCAGTTACAAATCCAAACTTGTATCAGAACAAAACTGAGATAATAAATGTGAAAGCCCTTTAACAAGTCAAGAGATCCTGAGATTCTGGTGCCAAAATCTCTATGAGGTTGACGCTACGGAAGCTTGTCCAGAACTACAGATGTGAGCACTTAAGACTAATCATCATAATAATGATAATAGCAACAGTAACGTGACTAACTAACACTGACTGAGGTGTCAACACGTACCAGTCTTTGTTGTTGGCTTGTTCCTTTTCCCCAGCTACAATGACACACCTAGGACTCATCCTGAGGAAATCAAGTTGGGTTTTATTTTTCTGATAATAAGGGAAAAATATTCACTTCCCCCTACTCTGCCTTTAAATTCTTTTAACAGAGCTTTGAATTGTTATTAATTCCTTATGTAACCTTGATAGAATAGGCAATTTTAATAACAAGTTCATATTATTATTTTTATTTTTTTAATAATTTATTTTGGTACCATTAATCTACAATGACATGTGCAATATTACGGTGATTAAACTACCCCCTTCATCAGGTCCCCCCCACCAACCCCATTACAGTCACTGTCCATCAGCGTAGTGAGATGAGAATCACTACTTGTCTTCTCTGAGTTGTACAGCCCTCCCCATGTCCCCCC
>JAQQAC010016209.1:93195382-93235706 GCA_029783875.1 Phataginus tricuspis
TTTATAATGGTTATATCTTCTTGTTGGACTGACCCCTTTATCATTATGTAATGTCCATCTTTATCTCTTGCTACTTTCTTCATTTTGAAGTCTATTTTATCTGATACAAGTACTGCAACACCTGCTTTTTTCTCTTTGTTGTTTGCTTGAAATATTTTTTTCCATCCCTTCACTTTTAGTCTGTGTATATCTTTGGGTTTGAGGTGAGTCTCTTGTAAGCTGCATATAGATGGGTCTTGCTTTTTATCCACTCTGTTACTCTGTGTCTTTTGATTGGTGCATTCAGTCCATTTACATTTAGGGTGATTATTGATATGTACTTATCGCCATTGCTGGCTTTAGATTCGTGGTTACCAAAGGTTCAAGGGTTGCTTCTTTACTATCTGAAAATCTAACTTAACTTTCTTGTTAAGTTATTGTGAACGCCGTCTGATGTTTCTTTATCTCTCCCTTCCTATTCTTCCTCCTCCTTTCTTTATATATTAGGTGTTTTATTCTTTGCCTTTAGTTGGTATTTGGAGGGTCTGCTTTCTTGGCTATGATTTTATTTTCTCTAGTGACATCTTTTTAGCCTTAGGGATATTTCCCTCTAGAGCAGTCCATTGAAGATATCCTGTAGTGGTGGTTTATGAGAGGCAAACTCTCTCAACTTTCTTTTGTCTTGAAATTGTTTAATCCTTCCGTCATATTTAAATGATAATCGTGCTGGATACAATATTCTTGGTTCGAGGCCGTTCTGTTTCATTACGTTAAATATATCATGCCATTCTCTTCTGGCCTGTAAGGTTTCTGTTGAGAAGTCTGATGACAGTCTGATGGGTTTTCCTTCGTAGGTGATATTTTTTTTCTCTCTAGCTGCCTTTAATACTCTGTCTTTATCTTTGACCTTTGCCATCTTAAGTATTATGTGTCTTGGTGTTTTCTTCCTTGGGTACCTTGTGTTGGGAGATCTGTGGGCTTCCGTGGACTGTGAGACTATTTCCTTCCCCAGTGTGGGGAAGTTTTCAGCAATTATTTCTTCAAAGACACTTTCTATCCTTTTTTCTCTCTCTTCTTCCTCTGGTACTACTATTATGCGAATATTGTTCGGTTTGGATTGGTCACATAGTTCTCTTAATATTCTTTCATTCTTAGAGATCCTTTTATCTCTCTCTGCTTCAGCTTCTTTGTATTCCTGGTCCCTGTCTTGCAATTCCTTGATCGTGTCTTGAACCTGATTCAATCTGCTGTTAAGCCTGTCAATGGCTTGTCTCATTTCTGCATTGTTTTTCCTCACTTCCCTCACTTCCTCTCTCAGCTCTTGCACATTTTTCTGTAGATCCGTCAGCATGGCTATGACTTTTATTCTGAATTCTTTTTCTGGAAGACTATGCATGTCGATTCCTTCAGATTCTTTGTCTGGTGTGGTGTTTGTCTGAAGCTTTGTCTGTATCATATTCTTCTGTCTTCTCATGACTATAGAATTAGTTGTTGGTAGTTGCCACGTATGTCCACTGGGCTCTTTATGACTTTAAAAAGGAAAGAGAAGAGAGGAGAGAAAAGAAAAAAAGAAAAGAAAGAGAAGAAGAAGAAAAAAATACTTATACTAATAAAAAAAGTAAAAAGAGAGGGAAAAAGGAAAAGAAAGAAAAAGAAAAAGCAGCAACATGTAAAAGAAAAACAACAACAACAACAACAACAACAAAAACAAAAACAAAAACAAAAAAACGCCCACCGGTGGTGGTTTCTGTGTGAATGCTGTTGGTGGCGCTATTGCTCCACTATTCCAGAGCCGTGGCCACGTCGCTCCACACGGCCCTTTAAAGCTGTGGCCGGGGTGAGAGTGAATGGGAGGCTGTTGAAAGAGAGGGAAAGAAAAAAAACGGAAAATAAAGGGGAGAAAAAAACAATAACGAAAAAGAAAAAAAAAAAAGCCCCTGGGAGTGTGTTCTGTGTGAATGCTGTAGGTGGCGCTGTTGCTCCACTATTCCAGAGCCATGGCTGCCCTCCTCCACAAGGCCCCCTATAGCTTTGGCTGGGTTGGGAACGAATGAGAAGCTGTTGATCTCTGTGGGTGTCTTAATAGCAGTCACCCTTTCCCAGTCGCCAGCTGAGGGGTCCAAAGCTCCCCAGGACTCTCAGCTTGCTGGGCTCAGCTTGCAGGACTATCCGGCCCCTCTACTGAGCTCCTGTCTCTTTACGACCGCTGAGAAAGTGCGCGCACTTTTCTTCCCTTTTTTTACCCTTCTCTTTCCTTCCCGGAGCCTGCCGCGTGCAACTTGCACGTTCAGGGCTGGGACCCTGTGCCCTCTGTCTCTCCAATCTCCGCTACACCGCCGGCTGTGTGTCGGCGCTCCCGGCGCAGACTTCCACTCCCTCCCGGCTTTGAATCCTCTCCTCCCCCTGGAGCGCTGGTGGAGAGGAGCACTCGGTCCCTTCGGGGTCTTGGCTCCGTACCTTACCCGCCTTGCCGGGACTCCCACCGGAGTGCTGGGGTGGAGGAGCGCTCTGGTCTCGCTGGGTCGCAGTTCTGTCCCGCCTCGCTGGGTGCTGAATCCTCTCTCTGGAGTGTCTGACTGCCGGAGCTCTGGGGGGGAGGAGCGCTCGGTCTGCCGGGGTCGTGGCTCCATACCTTACCCGCCTTGCCGGGACTCACGCCGGAGTGCTGGGGTGGAGAAGCACTCTGGTCTCGCTGGGTGCCGAGTCCTCTCTCCGGAGTGGCTGGCTGCCGGAGCTCCGTACGCTGTGCACTTTCCTGTGTATTCTGGTCTCTCTTTTAGGGATAGTTGTATTTGCTGTATTTTCGTGAATAAATGTAATGTTGGGAGGAATTTTTCTACCCGTCTGCTTATGTCGCCATCTTCCCGGAAGTCTTCTTGATGTATTTTTGAATTCGGTTTGCTAATATCTTGTTGAGTATTTTTGCATCTATGTTCATCAGGGATATTGGTCTGTAATTTTCTTTTTTGGTGAGGTCTTTGCCCGGTTTTGGTATTAGAGTGATGCTGGCTTCATAGAATGAGTTTGGAAGTATTTCCTCCTCTTCTATCTTTTGGAAAACTTTAAGGAGAATGGGTGTTATTTCTTCTCTATATGTCTGGTAGAATTCAGTGGTGAATCAATCTTGCCTGGGGGTTTTGTTCTTGGGTAGTTTTTTGATTACTGCCTCAATTTCATTGCTGGTGATTGGTCTGTTTAGGTTTTCTGTTTCTTGCTTGGTCAGTCTTGGAAGGTTGTATTTTTCTAAGAAGTTGTCCATTTATTCTATGTTTTGCAGCTTGTTAGCATATGTATTCTCATAATATTCTCTTATAATTCTTTGTATTTCTGTGGGGTCTGTCATTATTTTTCCTTTCTCATTTCTGATTCTGTTTGTGTGTGTAGATTCTCTTTTTCTCTTAATGAGTCTGGCTACGGGTTTATCTATTTTGTTTTATTTTTTCAAAGAACCAGCTCTTGGTTTCATTGATTTTTTCTATTGTCTTATACTTCTCAATTTTATTTATTTCTTCCCTAATCTTTATTATGTCCCTCCTTCTGGTGACTTTGGGCCTCATTTGTTCTTCTTTTTTCAAGTTCAGTAATTGTGTCTTTAGACTATTCATTTGGGAATGTTCTTCCTTCTTTAAATAGGCCTGGACTGCAATATACTTTCCTCTTAGGACTGCCTTTGGTGTGTCCCACAGAAGTTGTGGCTTTGTGTTGTTGTTGTCATTAGTCTCCATATATTCTTTGATTTCTGTTTTGATTTGGTCGTTAACCCATTGATTAATTAGGAGAATGTTGTTATGTCTCCATGTATTCGTGAGCCTTTTTGATTTCTTTCTAAAATTTATTCCCAGTTTTATACCTTTGTGATCTGAGAAGTTGGTTGGTAGAATTTCAATATTTTTGAATTTATTGAGGTTCTTTTTGTGGCCTAGTATGTAGAGTGTTCTGGAGAATGTTCCATGTGCACTTGAGAAGAATGTGTATCTTGCTGCTTTTGGGTGCAGAGTTCTGTAGATGTCTGTTAGGTCCATCTGTTCTAGTGTGTTGTTCAGTGCCTCTGTGTATTTACTTATTTTCTGTCTAGTTGATATGTCCTTTGGAGTGAGTGGTGTGTTGAAGTCTCCTAAAATGAATGCATTGCTTTCTATTTTCTCCTTTAATTCTGTTAGTATTTGTTTCACATATGCTGGCGCTCCTGTGTTGGGTGCATATATATTTATAATGGTTATATCTTCTTGTTGGACTGACCCCTTTATCATTATGTAATGTCCTTCTTTATCTCTTGCTACTTTCTTCGTTTTGAAGTCTATTTTGTCTGATACAAGTACTACAACATCTGCTTTTTTCTCCTTGTTTGCATGAAATATCTTTTTCCATCCCTTCACTTTTAGTCTGTGTATATCTTTGGGTTTGAGGTGAGTCTCTTGTAAGCAGCATATAGATAGCTCTTGCTTTTTATCCATTCTATTACTCTGTGTCTTTTGATTGGTGTATTCAGTCCATTTACATTTAGGGTGATTATTGATAGATATGTACTTATTGCCATTGCTGGCTTTAGATTCATGGTTACCAAAGGGTCAAGGGTTGCTTCTTTACTATCTAACAATTTAACTTAACTTTCTTGTTAAGTTATTGTAAACACCGTCTGATGTTTCTTTATTTCTCTCCCTTCTTATTCTTTCTCCTCCATTCTTTATATACTAGGTGTTTTATTCTTTGCCTTTAATTAGTATTTGGATGGTCTGCTTTCTTTGCTATGATTTTATTTTCTCTGGTGACATCTTTTTAGCCTTAAGGGTGCTTCCCTCTAGAGCAGTCCATTTAAGATATTCTGTAGAGGTTTTTATGTTCGGCAAACTCTCTCAACTTTCGTTTGTCTGGAAATTGTTTAATCCCTCCATCATATTTAAATGATAATCGTGGTGGATACAATATTCTTGGTTCGAGGCCCTTCTCTTTCTTTACGTTAAATATATCATGCCATTCTCTTCTGGTCTGTAAGGTTTCTGTTGAGAAGTCTGATGATAGTCTGATGGGTTTTCCTTTGTATGTGATATTTTTTCTCTCTCTAGCTGCCTTTAATACTCTGTCTTTATCTTTTATCTTTGCCATTTTAATTATTATATATCTTGGTGTTGTCTTCCTTGTGTCCCTTGTGTTGGGAGATCTGTGGGCTTCTTTGGACTGCGAGACTATTTCCTTCCCCAACATGGGGAAGTTTTCAGGAATTATTTCTTCAAAGACACTTTCTATCCATTTTCTCTCTTTTCTTCCTCTGGTACTCCTATAATGTGAATATTGTTCCATTCAGATTGGTCACACAGCTCTCTTAATATTCTTTCATTCCTAGAGATCCTTTTATCTCTCTCTGCCTCAGCTTCTCTGTATTCCTGTTCTCTTATTTCTATTCCATTAACAGTCTCTTGCATCTCGTCCAGTCTGCTGCTAAGCCCGTTGATCACTTTTCTCAATTCTGCATTCTTTCCTCACTTCCCTCACTTCCTCCCTCAGCTCTTGCATATTTCTCTGTAGATCCATCAGTATGGTTATGACTTTTTTTCTGAATTCTTTTTCAGGAAGGTTGTGCATTTCCATCCCTTCAGGTTCCCTCTCTGGTGTTGTCTGGGTCTGGGTGAGTTTTGTTTGTTACAAGCTCATTTTAATGATACAAACCCCCCCACACACACATCCCTCTCAAAGAAAAGGAAGTGAGGCTCATAGGAGGGAGTTGACAAAAGGAAAGGAGGGAAGGAGGAGTGGCAAGGAAGGGAAGACAGGAAGTTACCCAAATAATTACATTCACAGGCTAGAAAATAGTATCACCAGTGTCCAGGACACCTGTTTGGTCTTTCTCTCTCTCTCTCTCTCTTTCTCTTCTTCACTTCAATGTAGGGAAAAGAGAGGGAGTAAAAGACAAAGTGTTTGACTAAGCTCTGGAATCAAAAAGAAAGACTAGAACCTTTCTTTCATACCAGCCAAAATCACCCTTTTAAGGTATTTACTACTTCTACAAGAATTGAGCTTCTTCAGAATTCTATATACACTGAATCGTCTTATTATTTCCAGTCTTTCACTGGTCCTATGGACCACATCAGAAAAGAATTTAAGAGGGGTAGTGGGCAACATGCATCCATAATTCCATTATGTTTAGTTTTCTTTGCCCTGGGGTAGGATCATCTTAAGGATTGACTGGGTACTTGTCCGGTAGCCTGAAAGATGATTTTGAGTTTGTTGGGGAACCTGAATTCTTTAGAAGGTGACTGCCTGCTTTGGCCATGTGATTCTCTTCTGCCAGGCATCTCTGGATCTTTTTCCTCTCCAGGAGCATTTTAGCCTGCTTATTCTGTCCAGCTGGAGAACAGACCAGGAGCAGAATAATACCACATAGGAGATTCATTTTTGGACTATTTAAATTTACTTCATGTAAGACAATGAGAATCATCTGCTCTCCCTCGCATCTCAGACATAATCCCCTAAGCCATTTAAAACTAGCTGGAAAGGTGCCCATCAAATGGGAACTGGATCTAGATGTTGATGTTAACACAGTAGCCTGCTGAATACACACAGAGTTCATTCATTGATATGCACATTGCTCATTGATGTGTACACACAGAATAATTGAGATGGTAATTTAAACACTGTGATAAACACTTGTGGGGGAGATTTTCCCTAGCTCCATGCCCAAGAAAGCCAGTCCACAGATATAAGGCTTCAAATTGGAAGTCAAGGAATTGAAGTCTAGCATGCCATCTTCTCTATGTTCAAAATTCATGCTATAGAGAAAACCAGGATCTTATCCTTTTAGCTATATTTCTTCTGGGCTGTGTAGGTGTATAATGAACTTTCCTCACCCTTTGGCATAGTGTTGGGATGTGAGGGTGAAAGGGCAGTTGGTTCTAAAGAACAGAAGCCCACTCAGGCTAATGTAAATCATAAAGGGAAGTTGTATTAGAAGGATAAACGTGGGGAGTGGCTCGATTCTACTGTTTTCTCTTTACAGATTAACTTTCTCTCTTCATGCTTTCTATATTTTCCCATAGCTATGGTTTATAAGAGACTTTCTATATTTTCCCATAACTATGGTTTATAAGAGACATGGTACCAATCTGGCCCAATTTGAGATGATCTTATAGCTAATTCAGTCAATCACTGTGTCAAAATGATTGTCTCAGTGTATCTTATTGATTGGTAACTCCTGGTGGTTGCTCCAATACAAAACATGACCACTACCCTTTCATCAGGGACTAAGACTATGTGACTGTGTGGACAATTTCAAACAAGGAGAATTTGGTTACATGACAACCCATATCTACTGTATGTACAATCTATGGATGTGAGAGAAATAAAAGTCTATATGACGGCTCTTTTGCTGACAGAACGCATAGTTCAAAGTAGTTTAATCAAGAAAGGAGACTATATCAGGTCAGGTACCTGAAAGTTTCAGGAGTACAGCTAACTGGAGCAGGGAATTCAAATGATATGTTTAAAAATGTCTATCATCTCTCAGCTCTGCTTTCTTTGCTTTGTGCTAGAAGCTATTCCCAACAAACTGATTAAGAAGACTTTCAGCTTTTCGAAAGTTACATGTACTAGCATAACAACATCAGCAAAAACAAAACAAATGAATAAAAACAACAAGTTCCTCGTGTCTAATAACTTATACAAGTATCACAGCATTTTCTCTGATTCAACTGGTGTGGATATAAGCCAATCACTGTGGCCAGGAGAATATTGTCCTTTTATTGGCCAGTCCTAGGTTATTTGCCCATTTCTGGACCTGGGAGGAATGATTAAGCCAAAAGGAACAGGTAGGCTCTTTAATCAGAAAAGAGGATGTTGGGCAAGTAAAAATGACTGATGCCCACTTCACTGGCACATATAGGATTAAAGCAATTCTGCTCAAATCAATATCTGCCTATCTTCAACAGCAGCATATAGGTTAAATCTCAAGTGTGTTGCATTGATGGCATCTTTCCTAGTAAACAAATCTTATACATGGCTATACAAACAACACTGGGGTTGTATATCAATATACAAACAACGCTGATAAAATCAGTGTGTGATGTTTGGCTACTAACTCTGTGGGCTGATCATCCTCCCTCTGGATCTCTGTTTACCCATGTGTAAATTAAAGTGGTTATACTAAACAAGCTTGCTAAGGACCGTTCATACACTGATGTACAATGTAACTTCAGGTGCTCACAGCAATCACCAGGAAGATTAAGACAACCATTTAAAGCATGAACTGATCCTCATGTCCAGGGCTCCAAAATAATGGAAAGCAATTAGCTCTTTGGTTGTACCATCAATACTGTTTATAAGCCTTGAGCATGGGTCCTGTACTTCACATTTTTACTGGTAGTTATAGGAATGGGTTTCCACCCACTCATCCAAACTTACTTTCAGCCAATTCTAGGATGCATCTGTAAAACAGGTGATCACACTTACATGGCAGATATAACATTGTCAAAGCTAACTGGCCAGTTTTGTAGAAAGAAACCAAGATAAACCTAATTTATGTATTAGAACTCTTTATGTTTTCAGTGACTGAAAACTCAATGTAGTTTATATAATAAAGGGAATATGCAGCAGTGCCTCATATAACTTAAAATTGCAAAAGTAAACAAAGTTCAGTCCAGCAGCTCAAGCACCATCACTGACAACCCAGATTTTCTGTCCTTCTACTTCTGACTTCTGCAGTCCTGGCTGCATTCTCATATTCCACTTGGTAGACACTTGGTAGCTCTAACTCTCCTACCTCATAGTAGCAAGATGGCTGCTGCAATTCCAGACCTCTTACTTTCCCTGTAATATATATAGGAGAAAGACAATTTCTTCCAGTATTTCTGCACTAGTCCATTCAGTCTCTATAACTGGCATACATTAAATGCTCATTGTTAAACTAATCACTTTGGTGAGGGGGGAATGAGATTTGCTGATGTTTTTATACCAATCAGTGCCCGTCTCTGGATTTAGGGAGTGGAATCAACCCCATTCAAACCATACTGATTGAAAGTCAAGGAGGAGTACATTCCTCAAGGGGCAACTAGGGCATCATTACTGGAAGAAATGGAGTATGGCTGCTGGAAAGGGCAACCACAGTGTCTATTTTTAGCTAATGAAAATAGCAGATCTACAATATATCAAATGTATAGAACTATACCTCTTAGTTAAATACAAGAAATGCCTTATTTTTCATGAAGATGATTAGAATCTGTAACAAGTTAGTTAACAAATTATAACCATGACTTGAAGAGGTCTGAACAGGAAATAGCTTTATTTTTTCACTCCTTCTTGTCTTAAATTATGCTATTGAGACTCTTCCTTTCTTGTTTCACAATGACCCCTGGGAAGAGTATATAGCTTTTCAGGTACTTTCAGTCATAAGGATAGCTTCCCTTTGAACATTAAGACATTTTTAGTTAATAGAGTCTAGCCTATGTAGAGTAAAAGTTCAGTTTCCTATGTTTTCCCGTTCTAGCTCAAGGATCTGCAGTGGAAGGCGGGGAAGGTGGGGTGGGTGGGGGTCAGAGGGTAATCCCTCTCTATTCCTAACGGCTTTTATACTTCTATTCTTTCATCCCCTAATTGATTGGAACTAAAGAAAAATAAGCAAGATTCTTTTTTACTTAATTGGTGCTTATGACAGTTCTCCCTTGGCTAACACTGGCTGGTCATTATGACAGACACTGAAATCCAGGCTCTTTAATGAAGCATGTTTGGAGTTCTCTGAAGTTACCTTCCCAGATGCCACAATATCACAGTTTCCTGATACAGGGAATATATGTTTCCCCTGATCAGAACTAATACACATTTTGAAAGCTACAATTTTTCAAAACAAATGGGAGCAGCAATTTACTAAATCAGAGTGGAGTTCTTTAGGAAAATAGAAAAGTCCAGAGGCTCTCATCCACACTTAATGCAGAATAATCACAATAATAGCAATAGCAAGGAAGAAATATTTGTTATGTAAGCACCCTGTTTTAGTCCTTTTTTTCACATGAATTGTATAAATTAAGCGTCTTCTGTCTCAGCCTCACTGTCTGAACCATGTTCTGTCTTTTGTATTTTCCATATCCTACTCACTGCTCATCCTTTTGCAGATACTTCTGCTACTGATCCTCTTTATCCTCTGATTTCTTCCATTACTGCCTCCACCCCACCCTCCTCCGGGTCCATTTCAATCAAGTTGTGGATTGTTACCACAGGCTGCTCTTAAATTGTAGACACAGTCTTCCTTCTCTAGCTCAAATCTCAAAGTGCTAAATTCCTTTTGTGAACCCACTTTCAAGACCTACATCTATAGTATAAGGATTCATGCAAAGGGTATGTTCTTTAGGATTTTTCAAATGTGAGATAATAGAACATAGAGAAGAAACTTTAGAAACACTAAGGCAACACTGACTCCAGTCAACCATGGTTTATATTGTTTACCAAAACACCTTAGATCAGAATAGTCCTAAGAGGAATCCTTTCAGACCATAAAATATCCAGTTTAAGTATTTACTTTGACTCTTGTTTATTTTCATTTGACAGATCTTTGAACCTTTTGTCCTTCCTCCATCCTCATGCTATATTGCTATATATGGCTGCCTTCTGTTTTCTTATTCTGTTTCCTAAACTCCTTTTAACATTTGTGTTTGGCCTTTTGTTCACAAGAATTTTGTGTTTGGCCTTTTGTTCACAAGAATATTATGATAAGTGAGTTCCCTCATTCCATTCGTCTGTCAGTAATTTTGTGCCATTTTTCCTACTCTATGCTTATAAAAAAAATAGAGGCATTTCATTAAACCTGATAGGCACAATGAGTCATTTGAGATAGTTACAAAACCCAATTCATAATAGTATGTCTTATTCCCGTGTCCCTGGAGTTATTTATGGCCTAGGGAAGCAGAGTATTCTCTGTGTTCCAGAGGAGAAACAGAAAAAAAAAGAAAGGAAGAAAACCTTTAGTTCTAAATCAAATTAAGCTTGAATTAGCCAGCAAGTAACAAAGGAAGAAAATACACACAACAGTTAAACACATACTCACACACATATAATCTCACACAGAAAATCACTAAAAATTTGCCTGAGAGCTTATTTTCCTGATTGCATAGGGACCAGATTCTTCCCCAGAGAAGTTACTTCCAATTGAAAAAAAAGGACATGTGGTACACACACACACACACACACACACACACACACACACACACACATATGTACGCACACACACCACACATAATTAACAACTGTTTTAGTTTATAGCTTTAGAAGATCAGCTAACACTCACTGCTTCTAGTCTAGTCCCTAGGGTCTCTGTTTTTAGCTATTCCCTGTTTCTTTCTCTCTCACTAACCCCCTCAATCTTACCCATGAGGATAGATAACTTTTACAGTTGACTTGTTGGCTTCAATCTCCAGAAAGTTCAAAACACAACTTAATAATTTGATTTTTATTCTTTTTTATTTCAAGACTGAATGTTCTGAGCTGCATTATGACTCTGAATGGATAGCTTCCTCTTCAGAGGCAGCCCCACGAGCTTTCTATCAACAATCTCACAGTGCCCTCTGCTGCCTTCTTACCCTACCTGTAATTCAACTTTTACACTCTACCTTCTCTATCCAGGGGATAGGTTCCTCTGCCAAGTCTGGGCAATCTCATGGAATATCTTCCATGAGAAGAGTTTGGGCCTCATGAATGTGCATAAGACTCCTATTAAGTCCCTGGTCTATCTCCTTCTCTCCCCACTTTCAACTATATTCCCATTCTGGTTAATTGAAATTTCTGGTAACAAGAGATAACTATCCTTAGTTATGATGAGTTTATACTTACTCAAGGCAACCACCAATTCCAACTGAAGGGCCAGTCTTTTTGCTGAACCATTCACTCCGAGGAGGTAAAATTATCCTTCTTTCTCCATTTTCCAGCTCTGACAACCACCTTCCACCAATAATGTATGCCATTCCCAAGTAACTATAGTCTCCTGTTTTGTCTTCCACATCTACCATCAAAGATCCAGAGAATATCTACAAGACACATTCAGCTCCTCTTTGTATAAATGTTCTTCTAAGAAGTTACTCAGATGTGGCCCTAATACTGGAGCTATGATCTCTTAGATTGTACTTTTGTAATGTCCCACTAAAGACGTGGAATCTTGCAGTTCACAAGCACTTGCATTTGTTTATTCACTCAACAGGAAGAGTGAGTTCTCGCTACTCTTATGGGTTCTGGTGATAGAGCAGGAAAAAGAAAGGCATGGTTCCTGCCATCATGGGATTTTCATTTAGTGGTGGAGACACACAATAAACAATTGAACAGATTAATAAGATCATTTTCAGCAGTGCTAAGCACTCTGAAGAAAATAAAGATAACATGAAAGACACTGGGCAGAAGTAGAGGACCACAGTGAATGGTTAGGGAGGGTCTCTTTGATGATTTGAAAGTTGAGTCAAGACCTGAAAGATGAAAACGAAGAAGCCATGTAAAGATCTAGAGAAGGACTGTTTTCAGGCAAAGAGAACAGCCCCAGCATGGACTGTATTTGGAGTGGTTGAGAAAAGGTCAGATGGCTGGGGCAGAATGAGCCAAGGGGAGAGTGGTAAGAAATGAGATCATAAAGATGGTCAGGGGGATCTTCTGATAAGGCAAACTTTGGCTGAGCTTCATTATAATACACATAGCTTAAGGGTCCATGGTGACTGGGGTTACTGGTGGGGTTACACGGCCCTTCACAATAGGCTCACTCAGACCATTACCCACACCTGAGGTAACAAGCCATCCTGGTTTTCTTGGGACTGTCCTGGTTTTAGCACTGAAAATCCATGTCCTAGGAAACCCTTTACTTCCAGGAAAACCAGAATGGTTAGTCATCCTATCCCATCTCAGATCCCTGTCTCCATACATGCAGAAATACCATCTCAAGGCCTGAGCTGGATCTCTCCTAAGGTTGAATGGCAAAAGCACAAAGTATACTCTGCAACCTACCTTGCCTCCCTTCTTTTATCTCAAATCTCAATTCCCCTTTTTGTCTTCCCAAGTAGGAAGCAAAGTTTTTTGCCCAGAGGCAACATTATCTGGAGGTGGAAGAGAAGTGAGTTTGAGACTTAAGGGGATACCAGCTCTGAAACAGACTGATGGGAACACTTGGAAGTCAGTGAAGACAATGAAAAGTTTGCAGATTGGCAGCAAGTGCCCAGTTGATGCCAGAGAGCATGAGTTGGAAAAGGATCAGCTCTGCCAGGTTCTGTCACCCTTCTGATTGCAGGGAAACCAAGAGATATATCATCATTTTTCTATGGAATGCTTGGAGGGTCTCCAGGGGAAGGCACTGTCTGCATTGAAATGAGTCCCAAGAGGACAGCTGCTTTTAAATCAAGGACAAGAGGGACATGCATTGGGAAATGATGGGGTCACCTGTGAGATAAACTCCCTGCTTATTGTGGTGTCATCTGCAGGAGTCCGCAACAGTTTGCCAGTTGACCATAAATGCTGGGAGCCCTATACTCACCCTTATGCCAGGGTAGGACCAATTAGTAGCAAGCTTCTGATATTTACATCCTAAGCATAACCATTCAGAGGATAAATAAGCAAGAGACAGAAGTTGAATCACAGTTTCACTGTAAAAATAGACACCTGCTCCCTGCCCAATTGCACTTCATGAAATGCCCTTTAATTTCAGATGCTCCTGTTTTTGCTGCTGTGTTTTTTTTAAATAAAAGCTCATTATCTGAAGCACCATTAACCTTCAGCACCATTGGCATAAATATAACGCACTTTCCATATTAAACACAAACTGTTCAGCAGGTTGAGGACTGACCCATAAGCAGGACATTCGGGAGGTGACCACAGTGAGGTACACAGCTCGATGGGATTCAGAGGCGCTCATGAGGGTATTTTTCAGGGAGGTGTGTGAGGAGGGAGGGGGAGCAAAAACATTTCTGATTAGTAAGGGCTTTGCTTTAGTTAACCATTATAGATGCATGAATATTTGTTGCTTTAGAAACACTAGTGTTGGCTCTCTCAGTACCACTCAGTAGGACTAGTTGAACTGAATGGAACAGGAAGAATATGGGTACTGGAAATCCACTTTATCCAAAAGTTGCAAAGTTAATTTTAGCAGAGGTTGTGAGCTCCTCCCAAATAAATAAATGTGACTGACCTGGATTTTCTCTCCCCACTCCCCACTAGCACCCATTCACAAACCTAAAGCCCCCAAAACTGAAATTCCAATATCACAGACTTATTTCTCTGGCTTAAGGTACTGGGGCTTCAGAAATGGATTGCTTAAAGGCACTGGGGCTTCAGAGATGGATTGTTTATATTCAGTTTGGAAGTCCTAAGACTTAGAGCAATTTTTGGGTTGGGCCTCAGCATCTTGGCATGATGTTATACCTTAGAACTGCATTCCAGGATAATATCTCACTGAGGTCTGGGTAAAGAAGATGAATCTTTTTTGATGAGGGGGTTGGTAGTGGGAGTACAAGGGATAAAGAATAGTCCCAGAGCATGGATCATTGCTGGGGAGGGCAGGAGAAATGACAGAGGCATCTCTGAGCAGCTGCGGGACCAGAGATTGGGAAGCAGTGGAAAGCAGAAAATTATATAGAAAGAAAGGTAAGAACAAAAAGAAATATAAATAATAAAATGGCCAGCAGATGGGAAAAAGTGAACAAAACTAGGTGAAACAAAGTCTAGATTCTTTACTGGTATGGACCAGCATTTTACTTCCACTGGTGTTTTATGACATGACACATACACTGAGGTCAATTTATTGTTGATACTAATTCAAGCAATATTTACTGCATATTGACTGTCTGTCACACACTGTGCTAGGCATGAGTATACAGCAGTGGCAGAGCCCCTCCGGGGGCTTACAGTCTGGTAAAGGTTACTTGCCATTGCAATCATTGTGGAGGATATATAGGCTATAGGGTATATGGTGGTGAGTAGGCCACTGTGTAAAGGTTTTCATTTCTCTGGCTAGAAGACACTCAGTAATGTAGGGATTTAGCCATTGCAGATTAAGGCCTTCAAACCAACAATGTGAAATACTTTTTGCTACCTGTTCAAGTTACTTAATATGATAAGTTTATAGACTTCCTGGGAAGGTCACCTGACTCAAGGTAGAAAGTTACCCGGGGAGTTTAATGTTGATATCAGAGATCTGTCTGACCCACACACAGGACAGCCTGACCTCTAATGTCCTTTCTGACCTGAATGCTCCTGAGTTTTGGCCTAGATCTTCTACCTTTCACCTCTATGCTCTTTCTTTAACCCCATGCTACCTCCCCAAGTAGAGGATATTAGGAAGGTACAAACTAACTACATGGCAATAGGCCCAGCTTCATCTGACTTGGGGAAAGGTCTTACTCTGTCCTCTCCATCATGGCTATCTCTGAACCCAAGTTAAGGTCCTCCTTTCCTCCTTATTTCAAGCCAGATGCCTCTTCTGACTGAGTTAGCCCTCCTGGCTAAGCTTCTGTGGTTGTTCAGGAGGTTTCTGTCTCTTCTGGTACAGTAGAGCACCTACTGAATTAAAGACTCTCCTTCTTTCCTTCACTTCTGATGCACTTTCGGAAACTTAAATTCTGCTATGAGTTGTGACCTGCACTAACATGCAGACATCTTCAACTTCCTGGAGGAGACAGAGAGGCTTCTCTCCTTTGGTCATTAAACAATATCAAGAAGTTATGACAGTTGAGGCAATGTAATTGGATAGACAGTAAATGAGCGTCAGCACACCTGAGTTGTAGTTCAGCTCTGCTCTGCCTTGGCTATGGGATCTTGAGAAAGCAACTTATTTTTGTTGTACCATGGTTTCCTCTTGAGAAAGAGGAAATAATAGGATGTGACAATACTCTGAAAAGTCCAATATTCAGGAAAGGTAAGATAATAGTAAGTGTAATCACCATCATCACCATCATCCCATCCTATGCAGGCTTGTCATATGCTGCACAGACCACACGCTCAGGCGCATTCATTGGTAGGTGAGTTCTCACAAGCTCTGAGCACACCAGAGGCCCCTCCCTGCCCAAAAGCTGGCTGCCTCTGGGGAAAGATGAGGTGTGATCCTGGAGTTTGCAGCAGGGAATGCACTCATGCAATTAAGCATCTCCATCCGGACAACTGTTCTGATCTCTGGCGTTAAGTATCTGTTTATTTAGTGGCTTATTTCATCAGTATACTAGGCTGCCTTCCCAGGCTGTCTGACACACATTCTTCATACGCCCCTGCCTGCCAGATTTTTCTTCTGAAGGCAGCCTCCCATTTTTTGTATCCATACTCCATAAACTTGTGCAAACTTCAAATCTGCATTTGCAGCACTCACAAATAATGCCTATTTTTTTCTGTGTGTACATGGTAGGGACAAAATAAAAATAATGTTTTGGCCTTGGTTGAGGATCCAAAGAGTCAAATGGCAAGGCTGGAGATCTTATCTGAGGCAGCTTTGACCAGGTCTGAAATGGAATTCTGAGAGGCCCATTCTGACTCTAACAAACAGGGTGTGGGTTCCCAGCTGTGGGGGTAATGGAGGTGATTAGACAGTTGCCTTTCAGGGAACTTGTCCTCCTTGGAGTGCAGCTGAGAAGTAGGAAAGCTGTGCAAGTGGTCAAAATAGCTGCTCCATGCCCTAGTGATCACACCCCTTACACAGGAAGAAAACTCCTTTATCCTTGCCCTGTGCCATGCAGCTTTATTCTGTATACCATTCTAGCTAAACTGGCCATTTCCTTTCCCTGTCTACAGCAGATTATATAGAGCAAAATAGAAAGGGAACAGAGACAAGACTCTGCCATCCATATCACTAGGTTATTCATGTCAGTCATGCTGATAGCCACAAGAGATGACACACAAGTGGAAACTGATCACTGAAAAGACCCAAGAATGGAAACCTTCAGCTGTCTGGGACCTTTGACACCAAGGCAAATAGTAGGACCCATCCTCAGAGTCCCTAAAGGCATTACGTGAAAGCACTATGCTTAATGATGACTATGTCATCAGGAATAAAAATAAATAAATTATATTAGGTATTTCTCTTTAAGTAAGCATAGGCCTCTGTGTGTACGTAATTTTTAAGGAAGGCAGAACATTGTTAAAAAAAAACATCCAAACTAAAAAATCTCATTTCTTTCATTGATTCTTTCATTCATGAAATATGAATTGAGCTATGTGCCAGGCACTGGGGGTAGAATGATGAACAAGATGTAGCTCATGCCACCTTGGAGATCTCATTCTAGTGGGAGAAACTAACAAGGGGAACAGGTGATTAAAGTGCAGGGTGAGAAGAGAATTGACTGGATGCTAAGAGACCACACGGTGGGCGGAGGGCGGAAGACACTTAAGCTGGATACAAGCATTCAGGGAAGGCTTCCTTGAAAATATGTTATCTAAGTTAAAAAACTAACCAGACAAAAATAAGTGGGGATGAATAGTTATATGCAGAGGGACCATCACATATGAAAGACAAAAAATACAAAAGAATATGGCATATTTGTGGAAATACAAGTAATTCAGTGGGAAGGGAAAGATGGGCAAGTATCAGATAACAGGTTAAGATATTTGCCATTTTTCACAAGGATAATGCGAAGCCACTGAAGAGTTTTAAGTTACTGAGTAACATGAATCAATTTTTAAAATTTAGAGCATTTACTCTGGCTACAGTGTGGTTAATAGACTGGAGGAAGCAAGATTAGAAACAGAGTATAATTGATAAGCCAAGAGAGTGGCTGTATCACTGGAAAGAAGATGGGTTTGAAAGAGACTTAGCAATAGCATTAACAGGGCCTTGTGAATGTGTGCTGAGGGAGGGGAGTCAAGAATAACACCCACTCTTCTAGTGTGGGCAGAAGGGGAGATTGTGGCAGTGCCATTTCCATTAATAGGTCCCTTTTTAGCCACACGCTAGCTTTGAAATCAAATTCTGTCCACTCATTTGTAAAATGAGGAATTTGGACTAGATCGGTGGTTCTCAACAGGGGAGATTTTTGTCCCTCAAGCAGGATACATTTTGGAGACATTTCAGTTGTCACATCCTGTGGGGAGGAGTGTTACTGGCATTTAGTGGGTAGAGGCTAGAAATGCTGCTAAAGATTTTACAGCATACATGAGAGCTCTTTCCCCTCAACAAAGAATTGTTTGGTCCAAAAAATCAGTAATGCTGAAGTTGTAAATCTCTAGGCTAGATGGTATAAAGGATTTGGACTAAACTCAGAGGTGTCTTCAAAGCTGAAGAGTTTACCAATGAAAGTGGTTGTATATATTTTGACACTTTAGGGGATCAGCTTAGTTACCTGTAAATTTTCCTTCTGTGGACCAGCTGGATAGGATACATGAGGTATTCTTAGAATTATAGGATGATAAGCAGACATTGGTGTGTGTGATCTCAATAACCTAGGACAGTTTTCATGAGTATTGGGGAGAACGATGTGCCACCAGAATTTGGAGTGTATGTGCATGTGGCACTTAGACTGTATCTGCAAACTTATTCTGATCTTCGAGACCCAGATTGCCTCTTGACTGTGTACTTTTCCTCCAAAATGCAGTATGCCCACTTGCACTTTAGGGCAAAGGAACAGGGAAGAAATGAGGGGCCTGTGGCAGTTCCTGCCTGAGCTGTGTGTTTCCTGGAACTGTCCTTGGCACCAGAAGCCCTATGGGTGCAGCTTTAGGCTCCACATCTGAGAGCACAGGCAGAGGCCCACAGAGTATCTACCCCAGAACAAGATATTGTGTAAGCTTTCAGCTTTAGGTTGTAGTTAACATTGTGATAGCAGGTGCTGTTCTCCCACTCTGTATTAAGCGACACCCTTTCTGAAAGCATGTCTCTCACTCTCAGGCCTGGTCTATTCAGGGGCCTCATAGAAAAGGGATAAAACTCAGGCCATCTGTGTGAGACTATGGAGCCCCCACTCAGCATTCCACAGCCGTGCAGGCAATGGGGTCCTTACCTCAGACCTTTAGAGCACATAGTAGACATTCAATAGTAAATGTTTGTTGAATCAATGAATGAGGTCCCTACATTTTGGGTATCGAAGAGGAACCCCTGAGTTCCTTGGGAGGAAAAAAGGAGAAAGGCAAATGTATTTTTTTATTTAGTAGATGGTTACTGAGTGCTCACTATATGGCAACACTGTTTAAGGTGGTTAGGGGCTTCCGAATATGACTGCTATAGATTGAGGATTGGTGCCCCGCACCGCCAACATTCGTCTGTAGAAACTTAATCCCCAATGTGACGGTATTAGGGTATAGGGCCTTTGAGAGGTACTTAAGTCATCATGAATGGTATTAGTGCCCTTATAAAAGAGGCCCCAGGAAGGTCCCTTCCCCCTCCCCCCATGTGAGGGTGCAGCGAGAAAGCAGCTGTCTATGAACCAGGAAGTAGGCCCTCACCAGGCACTGAATCTGCTGAAGCCTTTATCTGGGACTTCCCAGCCTCCAAAACTGTGAGAAAGAAATTCATGTCGTTTATAAACTACCTAATCTATGGTACATTTACCATAGCTGCCCAAACAGAGTAAAACACTGATTTATGCTTTAAGCTAGAAGATCACTTAAGAATCTATTGAAGTAACCAGAGGCAAGTGATCATGGTGGTCAAAATAAGCATGGCCACAGTGGATGCAGTAAGAAATGGGTGGATTTGGGATATGTTTTGAAGGTTGAGCCAACAGGGTTTCCTGATGGATTGGATGTGGCTGCAAGAAGAGAAAGGACTCAAGGATGACTCCAAGGTTTTGAACCAGAGCAGTAGGAAGTATGGAGTTGCCAAGTTACTTTAGAACCTTAGGTCTCTAGACTATGTCCCATTGTTCATTCTTCTCACAGCAACAACTGTTAAATCCTCCATGTGATATTTAAACCTCAAGGGGTTACTTGGTTATAAATATTTATCATTTCCTCCAGGCTAATATAATGATTATTAATCCTAGCTGAATAAGAATCCATTCTTACCAGGGTGAAGAGATTTTTTTTCTCTGCATAATTCGTATGCAAATATTTTGAAAAGCAGTTTGAATTGCAAGCTGCCACCTGTCAGTTTGCTTTTTGCAGGGGAGGGGAAGGCACCACTGTCCCTGAATTCTGAGAACAGCAAGCGTTTGCCTTGCTCTACACATCTTTGGTTTATGGTTTGCAGGCTGAAAGGCTCATATAGTAGATGTCAGATTAGGTAGAAGATGTACTCCTAACGCTGTTATGCAGTATTTATCACCATTTCAAAGGACATTTTTCTGGCTTTGAGTGCATCCTTGCTCTCCTTAACTCCTCTTGGGGTGCAGACACAGAGATAGGAACTTTAATTTCTAAAGGAGGAATGAGAAAAGGAGAAGCAGTAAATACTGGGCTAAAGCATTATTCCAATGTCACCATGTTCCCTGCTCTGCCTCTCAGATAGGACTGCATCCAAAATTGGTCCTAATTCCCTTGAAACTCTTTAGGTATATTTCACATTGTAATCAGAGCAAACCAATCTTGATTTCTAAGTTCTATAGCTCTGGTGACAAAGGTAATTCACATAATAAGGCTCATAGTGCAGGGGCACACATGCTATCAAATAATAGTTTTCATACTGGGATATATGTACCCTTGGAGATATATGAAGACTTTCTAGGGGACACACAGGAACAGTTTTAAGAAAATCAACTGCCAAGTTCTCAATTTTCCTAAGTGCTTTTTTCCCTAAGTAGATCTGTAGTTGGGACATCACACTAGTTTTCCTTCTGCACCTCTTCTTTCAAACTCTTCTGCTCTACAAAAGAAAGGCATACCCGTCACACATTCTAATAACTACGATGTAGTCTGTCCTCTCACTATTGTTAAAGAATATAATATTCTGGACAGAGCACCTAGTGAAAGTATTACAAAGAGAGAACCTTGGTAAGAAATGCCTTTTCTAAGTTCTTCATTTACTATTAACAAAATACCTTGTTTTCTTGCTGTTAATTTCCACAAAGCACATTTAAACCAAAGTCTTAAAAGCCTAGCATCTACTTATATATAGAAGTAGGACAAAATGTTTCTAAAATGTGTAACCTAGTATATAATGACTTGAACTTTAGAATATCAGTTTCATTTCATGAGGGCTAATTTCTTCCTTTCAGTTATGTTCTATTTCTGTCAAATTGTTTTCCACCATGAAATGAAATTATTAACCTATGTATATATAATAATTCTCAACTGTCTATCTCTCTATTCTTCTGTCACACCATGTAAAAGCACCTTGAAGCCATCTATGTTAGAAATGGAAATTTAGCATTAAATATTTAGATCCTAATTCACAGCCTGTTGGAAAAGACAATATGCACACTTAAATTTTATGAGTTTTTTCAGCAGCAGACTCACAGAACCCAAGAACGGACTAATAGTTACCAAAGGGAAAGGGACTGGGGAAGATGGGTGGGAAGGGAGGGATAAGAGGGTAAAAGGGGCAATACAATTAGCAGACGTAAGGTAGGGGGGGCACGGGGAGGGCTGTACAACTCAGAGAAGACAAGTAGTGATTCGATAGCATCTCACTACGCTGATGGACAGTGACTGTAATGGGGTTGGTGGGGGGGACCTGATGAAGGGGGTAGTTTAATAACCATAATATTGCACATGTAATTGTAGGTTAATGATACCAAAATAAATTGTAAAAAAAAAATTTATGAGTTTTTTATTCTCCAATTTTGTCTGGTTTTAGCTCCCTAGACAAGGTGCATCTAAAGGAAAGAGTTACATATGTAACTAATGTTTCTATTTTTATAAATAAATTGCTTTTGTTGATGTATATGTACAGAAAAGTATGTAATCAATAAATGTACATCTTTGTAAATTATCACAAAGGGAATAGACCCATATAACCAGTCAAAAACTAAAATGTTTCCAGTACTGTAGAATGCCCCTTGAGCTTTCCAATCACTCTCATTCTTCCTCCCAATAGGAAACCACACTCCTAACTTCTAACACCATAGTTTTTTTTTTTTTGGCCATTTCATTTAAATGCGATCATACAGCATGTATCCTAGTGTGCCTTGTTTCTTTTATTCAACAATGTATTTGAGCGGTTCGTCCCTGTTGTTTAGTGTGGTAGTATCTATTTATTTCCATTGCTATATAATATTCTAGTATATGAATATTACATAATTTATTCATCATTTCTACTGCTGATGGACATTAAGATTTGCAGTTTGGGGCTATTACAAATGCCACTATGCTTGTGTACTGACAGTAAGAGGATTTTTCTGCCCCTCCCCAAGAGACAGATGGGGATTCCTTCTACTCCTTCCACAGAAGCAGTGGATTTGGGGCTTAGGCCTTAAGGGAGAAAGAGTTTGTTGCCCCACCACCAACTGCTTAGCCTTCACTTTGTAGGAAAAAAGGATGCTGGGAAGCAATTGAACTTCTTGCCTCTCATGCAGCAGCGAATTCTATACTGCCACACAGAGTGGGCGTGCGGGTGCTCTTTCACTATCTCACCCTGCCTACGGTCTTCTTCACATGTGCCTGGAGACCCATAGAAGTGAGCTTGTGAGTGAATGTGAGCTCTTCTTGTGTCAAGGCCTTCTAGCTATTCCAAACTGATTGTAGCCCCTAATTGCTTTTAAGAATTTGATAAAATTCTAGCTAATCTCATCTTACCTGTTTGTATGATGGCCAATTTTTTTTCTTGTGCTCTGTTAAAGATGAAAAATTTCTGCGTTGCATCTCTCCTTGGAGGCACTTGTCACACTTTGGAATGTTTATTTCATTGCTCTGATACCTCAAATCTCTGACAGGATCAAAAAGTTTATTTGGAGATTATGCATCTTCTTTGCACTGTAAGGGTGGGAGCAATTTTCCCATGTGGCTTTCTATATCCTAAGCACAAGTGGAATTCTCATATAATGCTACCGTGGGCATTATTATACATATCTTTGATATATTCATGTACATCTTCCTATTGGAAGCAGAATTGTTGAGTTATGTATGTATATGTTCAACTTTAGTATGCACTGCCAGTCTTCCAAAGTATTTTACCAATTTACAATCCCACCAGCAGTGTTTGAGAGTGCTAGCCAGTACTTGGAATCATCATTTGCTGTTTTTTTGTTGGCCATTTTTATAGACATATCATGGTAACTCATTGTGGTTTAACTTCATTTTCTCTGTTAGCACATTTTCATTTGCACCATTTTATTTCTTTTGCCCATTTTCTATTGAGTTGTTAATTTTTTTATATTGACTTGTAGGAATTCTTTATATATCATGGAAATGAACACTTAAAGTCATATGTGTTTGAGATATTGTCTCTCACTTTGTGGCTTGTTTCTTTGCTCTTTTAATAGTGTCTTAAAAAGTCAAATTTATTGAGGTACAATTTACACACAATAAGCATAACACAATACATGCAATAAAATGCATCCATTTTAAGTGTACTGTTCAATGAGTTCTGACAAACGGGTACTCTACCACAGTCAAGGTATAGAACATTTCTATCACTCCAAAAAGTTCCCTCCTCCCTCTTTGCAGTTTGACCCCCACCCGATACGGTCAAACAACTTTCTGCTTTCTGTCACTATACATTAGGTTTGTCTTTTGTAGAGTTTCTGATTGAGAGAATTATTTACTATGGTTTTTGTTTGTTTTATTTCTCAACACAATATTTTTGAGATTCATGCATGTTGTATCAGTAGTTTGTTTCTTTTTATTACTGAGAGGTTTGATGTTGACTTTTGATGCATGTAGTATCATATATTTTCCTAACATAAATTTATCCTAGGGCAATTTATCAATCACTACCTTTATTTTTAATGTTTTTGAGTCCTTTATTAGTGTAAGAAATGTTTGCCTACCCTAAGTTCATGAAGATGTTGTCGTACATTATCTTCCAGAAGCTATGTTCTTTTACCTTTCCCATTTAGGCAAAAATATACTGGGAAATACTCTTTTGTGTCTATATTGAGGTAGGGGTCAAGTTTCTTATTCAGTGTATATATCCAAACTACCTAACCCCTTACTGAAAATAATGCCTTTTACTCAATGCCGCCGCTGTCATAAATCAGTGTATATGTATCAGTTTGTTCCTATACTTTCTATTCTGTTCTATTTATCTATTTGTCTGTCTTTATGCCAATACCATACTGCCTTGATTGGTATAGATATAGAGTACATTTTGAAATCATGTTAATATAAGTCATCCAACTTTGTTCCTCTTCAAATGTTTCTTGTCTGTCTTTGATCCTTTACACTTCTATATATATTCTGAATTAGCCTGTCATTTTTTCTACAAAAATATTTTCCATAGTTTTTATTGATTTATAGATCAATTTGGGAATGATTGACATTTTTACAGTATGAACCCTCTGATCCATCAACATGGAATATCTTCCCATTTATTTAAGTCTTTTGAATTGTATCTCCAAATTTTTCTAGTTTTCTGTGTAGGTACTTTTTATATATCCTGCTAGATTTACTGGGAAATGTGGTATGCTGCCCATATCTCCTCCTTCAGGACTAAGTAACTCATTCCCCGAGCTGCTGGTAGTTTTGGATGCCGAGGGCTATTGGCTGAGTCTTTTTCCAGGAACTTCCCTCTGCTGAAGAGAGGTACCCAGCCATGTCTCACCCCCCTCCCAATGACTGGTTACTACAAGAGAATAATTAGAAAGCCTTGTTCCTTTGCCACAAGAGTGGGTTGTCAGATAAAAATACCAGACACCCAGTTAAATTCAAATTTAAGATAAACAAGAATTTTCTTGTTCATGTTTAAATATACTAAAAAATATCCCTTCTTTATCTAAAATCCAAATTTAACTTAGCAACCTATTTTTGTTTTGTTTTGTTGTTGTTTTTAGCTAAATCTGTCAATGCTACTTAAGGGTGGACAATTATGAAGTGCCATCCCACCTTCACAGAATCCCTTTGGCTTGGATGAGGCTCTGTTGCTATTATATTGCACTTCAGCTCCTTCCTTTGCATAATTCTACTTCTTACACTCTTCCACAAATGTTGACCCTGAGGGTATTCTCCAATAATCTTATGGCATCCGAATCTTTGTTTCAGACTCTATTCTCTAAGCCAGATGGTACCGGGAACAGTCAGCGGATGCAGACTAAAAATGGAATTTTGGACCTGAATCACTCTGGACATCCAGCAATTAGGACTCCATCACTAGTAGTATGTGCACTTCTGGCATGTCTAGTGCTGTAATCGTTAGAACTTTCACCTGTGGTGAACTAGGATGGGATACGAGTTGAAGAGAATGCATTGGTCACTGGTTGGTATAATATCAAGCTTTTGAGAGTTTTGAGAGCAGTACTAATTATAAAGAAAATGGAATCAGGTGGCTCTTTGTGAACGCCATCAATGCATTGAAGAAAGACAACGAATGGCTGAGGGTGATTAATACCAACTGAAGGTAAAGTGTGTAAATCAAAGGGCCTATTTGGCAGCATATAAAAATACTCTTATCTCCTGTAGTGGAAAGAAAACACTGAGTGTCAGTCTCAGGACTCAGTCATGTGAAAAGAAGCGCTCCAGGAAAGGTTGATTACTCAGCCACAGAAAGTCTTCAAATTTGGAGCCCTAATTGTGTAGGAGTACTGGGACCTGCAATGGGGACAGGAGGATCAGATAATTAAAAATCTTTGGAACCGCAGTTTCCCTTTAGCCCCCTAGGCCTGTGGAAAGGAGGAGGCCTATTCCTCCCTGTTAAAGACTTTCACTCCTCCTTGGCTTGAAGATGATACATAACACTTCCCCTTACAAAAGAAAATGTGATTCCTTCACAGTCTACTCCTATCTCCCTTCCTGGACACGAGGCCGGAAACTAGGACCCAGTCACAACGTAAACTGGAGCTGCTGAGGAAGAAAAGGGCTATACCCCAAAACAGCTATAGGACCTGGCAAACAGGAGCCAGGAAAGTATGTATGAGACTGAGTCATGAAGGTAGATTGGGATGGAGGGAATATAAGACTGGATAAAAGAGAATATATTGACATAGGAATATTCTTCATTGATCTAGACTTTACCACCCTGGAAAGGACCTTGAGAAGCAGTGCTAGGAAGCTGCTAGGATGGCTCTTAGAAACTTTGAAAAAGTGGTGGCTCACATTAAGTAGATATGCCAGAACTGCCATAGAAGAGAGTAAAAGAATAGACCAGAAGGTTCAGAGAAGTGGGCATGTTAGCATGGGTATAAGGGTTGGAAAACTCATCAGTTGATTATACTCTGTGAGAAGACCTACTGGTACTCAGTTTACTGAAGCAGTAATGAATGGGCAGGTGAGAAGGGGGACCAGCATTGTCTAGAATCTTAGGACAGGCTGTCTTTGGGCTGGGGCTAATAGGCGGAAATGCTCTTACAAACTAGGCTCACTGATAGCCCTAGGGAAGAAAGAATCCTGAAATAAAGGAGGCTAGCTTGTGCCATAAGAATTATCATCAGAAACAAATAATATGAAATTTAACATAATTTTACAAAGCATTACAATTAGAAAAAAATAATGGGTAATAAACTAGCACACCTAGATGCAAGAAAAATGGGTAACCCCCCAAAAAAGATATTGGCCAATCTATATGATGAGTCAGTAAACTATAACCCATGGACTAGCAGCCTAGTTTTGTTTTTCTTTATAACTTTTTTTTGTTATTATTAATGTGCAATTACATGAGCAACGTTATGGTTACTAGACTCCCCCTATTATCAAGTCTCCACCATACACCCCATTACAATCACTGTCTATCAGCATAGTAAGATGCTATAGAGCCACTACTTCTCTTCTCTGTGTTATACTGGCTTCTCTGTATCCCCGTGCCCCCCCCTACATTATGTGTCCTAATCGTTATACCCTTTTTCCCCCCTTATCCCTTCCTTCCCACCCATCCTCCCCAGTCCCTTTCCCTTTGGTAGCTGTTAGTCCATTCTTGGGTTCTGTGAGTCTGCTGCTGTTTTGTTCCGTCAGTTTTTTCTTTGTTCTTATACTCCACAGATAAGTGAAATCATTTGATACTTGTCTTTCTCCACCTGGCTTATTTCACTGAGCATAATACCCTCTAGCTCCATCCATGTTGTTGCAAATGTCTGGATTTGTTTTATTCTTATGGCTGAATAATATTCCATTGTGTATATGTACCACATCTTCTTTATCCATTCATCTACTGATGGACAATTAGGTTGCTTCCATTTCTTGGCTATTGTAAATAGTGCTGTGATAAACATAGGGGTGCATATATCTTTTTCAAATTGGGCTGCTGCATTCTTAGGGTAAATTCCTAGGAGTAGAATTCCTGGGTCAAATAATATTTCTATTTTGAGTTTTTTGAGGAACCTCCATACTGCTTTCCACAATGGATGAACTAATTTACATTCCCACCAGCAGTGTACGAGGGTCCCGCTTTCTCCACATCCTCGCCAACATTTCTTGTTTGTCTTTTGGATGTTGGCCATGCTAACTGGTGTGAGGTGATATCTCATTGTGGTTTTAATTTGCATTTCTCTGATGATTAGTGATGTGAAACATCTTTTCACGTGCCTGCTGTTCATCTGAATTTCGTCTTTGGAGAAGTGTCTGTTCAGCTCCTCTGCCCATTTTTCAATTGGCTTATTTGCTTTTTGTTTGTTGAGGTGCGTGAGCTCTTTACATAATTTGGATGTCAATCCCTTATCTGATATGTCATTTATGAATATAATCTCCCATACTGTAAGATGTCTTTTTGTTCTACTGATGGTGTCCTTTGTTGTACAGAAACTTTTTAGTATGATATAATCCCACTTGTTCATTTTTGCTTTTGTTTCCCTTGCCCGGGGAGATATGTTCATGAAGAAGTTGCTGACGTTTATGTCCAAGAGATTTTTGCCTATGTTTTTTTTCAAAGAGTTTTATGGTTTCATGACTTACATTCAAGTCTTTGATCCATTTTGAGTTTACTTTTGTGTAGGCAGTTAGACAGTAATCCAGTTTCATTCTATTACATGTAGCTGTCCAGTTTTGCCCACACCAGCTGTTGAAGAGGCTGTCATTTTCCCATTGTATATCCATGGCTCCTTTATCATATATTAATTGACCATATATGCTTGGGTTTATATCTGGGCTCCCTAGTCTGTTCCATTGGTCTACGGGTCTGTTTTTGTGCCAGTACCAAATTGTCTTGACTACTGTGGCTTTGTAGTAGAGCTTGAAGTCAGGGAGCATAATTCCCCCTGCTTTATTCTTCCTTCTCAGGATTGCTTTGGCTATTTGGGGTCTTTTGTGGTTCCATACGAATTTTAGAACTATTTGTTCTAGTTCGTTGAAGAAAGCTGTTGATATTTTGATACGGATTGCATTGAATCTGTAGATTGCTTTAGGCAGGATGGCCATTTTGACAATATTAATTCTTCCTATCCATGAGCACAGGATGTATTTTCATTTCTTGGTATCTTCTTTAATTTCCCTCATGAGTTTCTTGTAGTTTTCAGGGAAGTCTTTCACATCCTTGGTTAGGTTTTTTCCTAGGTACTTTATTCTTTTTGATGCAATTGTGAATGGAATTGTTTTCATGATTTTTCTTTCTGTTAGCTCATCGTTAGTGTATAGGAAAGCAACAGATTTCTGTCTATTAATTTTGTATACTGCAACTTTATTGAATTCAGATATCAGATCTAGTAGTTTTGGAGTGGATTCTTTAGGGTTTTTTAATGTACAATATCATGTCATCTGCAAACAGGTACTGTTTGACTTCTTCCTTACCAATCTGGATGCCTTTTATTTCTTTGTGTTGTCTGATTGCCATGGCTAGGCTAGAACCTCTAGAACTATGTTGAATAAAAGTGGGGAGAATGGGCATCCTTATCTTGTTCCTGATATTAAAGGAAAAGCTTTCAGCTTCTCACTGTTAAGTATAATGTTGGCTGTGGGTTTGTCATATATGGCCTTTATTATGTTGAGGTACTTGCCTTCTATACCCATTTTGTTGAGAGTTTTTATCATGAATGCATGTTGAATTTTGTCAAATGCTTTTTCAACATCTGTGGAGAAGATCGTGTGGTTTTTGTCCTTCTTCTTGTTCATGTAGTGGATGATGTTGATTGTTTTCAAATGTTGTACCATCCATGCATCCCTGGGATGAATCCCTCTTGATCATGATGGATGATCTTTTTGATGTATTTTTTAATTCAGTTTGCTAATATTTTGTTGAGTATTTTTGCATCTATGTTCACAAGGGATATTGCTCTGTAACTTTCATTTTTGTGGTGTCTTTGCCTGGTTTTGGTATTAGAGTGATGCTGGACTCATAGAATGTGTTTGAGTATTCCCTCTTCTGCTTTTTGAAAACCTTTAAGGAGGATGGGTATTATGTCTTCACTAAATGTTTGACAAAATTCAGCAGTGAAATCATCTGGCCAAGGGTGTTGTACTTAAGTAGTTTTTTGATTACCAATTCAATTTCTTTGCTGGTAATTGGTCTATTCACATTTTCTGTTTCTTCCTGGGTCAGCCGTGGAATGTTGTATTTTTCTAGAAAGTTGTCCATTTGTTCTAGGTTATCCAGTTTGTTACCATATAATTTTTCATAGTATTCTCTCATAATTGTTTTTCTGTGGTGTGCATAGTGACTTTTCCTTTCTCATTTCTGACTCTGCTTATGTGTGTAGATTCTCTTTTTCCTTGATAAGTCTGGCTAGGGGTTTATCTATTTTGTTTATTTTTTCAAAGAACCAGCTCCTGCTTTTATTGATTCTTTCTATTGTTTTATTCTTCTCAATTTTATTTATTTGTGCTTTAATCTTTATTATGTCCCTCCTTGTATTGACTTTGGGCCTCGTTTTCTCTTCCTTTTCTAGTTTCATTAATTGTGAGTTTGGACTGCTCATTTGGGATTGTTTTTCCTTCCTGAGGTAGGCCTGTTTTGCAATATATTTCCCTCTTAGCACGGCCTTCGCTGCATCCCACAGATTTTGCGGTTTTAAATTATTGTTGTCATTTGTCTCCATATATTGCTTGATCTCTGTTTTTATTTGGTCACTGATCCATTGATTATTTAGGAGCATGTTATTAAGCCTCCATGTGATTGTGGGCTTTTTCATTTTCTTTGAGTAATTTATTTCTAGTTTCATACCTTTGTGATCTGAGAAGCTGGTTGGTACAATTTCAATCTTTTTGAATTTACTGAGATTCTTTTTGTGGCCTAGTATGTGATCTGTTCTTGAAAATGTTCCATGTGCACTTGAGAAGAATGTGTATCCTGTTGCTTTTGGATGGAGTCTTCTGTAGATGTCCATTAGGTCCATCTGTTCTAATACATTGTTCATTGCCTCTGTCTCTTTATTTATTTTCTGTCTGGTGGATATGTCCTTTGCAGTAAGTGATGTGTTGAAGTGTCCTAAAATGAATGCATTGCATTTTACTTCCCCCTTTAATTCTGTTAGTATTTGTTTCACAAATGTAGGTGATCCTGTGTTGGGTGCATAGATATTTATAATAGTTATATCCTCTTGTTGGACTGACCCCTTTATCATTATGTAATGTTCTTCTTTGTCTCTTGTGATTTTCATTGTTTTGAAGTCTATTTTGTCTGATACAAGTACTGCAACTCCTGCTTTTTTCTCCCTATTAGTTGAATGAAATATCTTTTTCCAACCCTTTACTTTCAGTCTGTGTATGTGTTTCAGTTTGAAGTGAGTCTCTTGTAGGCAGCATATAGATGAGTCTTGTTTTTTTATCCATTCAGTGACTCTACTTCTTTTGACTGATGCCTTCAGACCTTTTACATTTAGGGTGATTATCGATAGGTATGTACTTATTGCCATTGCAGGCTTTAGATTCATGGTTACCAAAGGTTCAAAGGAAATTCCCTTACTATCTAACAGTTTAATTAACTCACTTCGTATACTATTACAAACACAACCTAGAGATTCTTTTTTTCTTCTTTTTCCTCCTTTTTCTTCTTCCTCCATTCTTTGTATGTTATGAATCACATTCTGTACTCTTGTCTATCCCTTGGGTGACATCCATGTAGCCTTAGGAATACTTCCATCTATAGGAGTCCCTCCAAAATGCACTGTAGAGGTGGTTTGTGGGAGGTAAATTCTCTCAGCTTTTGCTTCTCTGAAAATTGTTTAACCCCTCCTTCAAATTTAAATGATAACCTTGCTGGGTGGGGTATTCTTGGTTCAAGGCCCTTCTGCTTCATTGCCTTAAATATATCATGCCACTCCCTTCTGACCTGTAAGGTTTCTGTTCAGAAATATGATGACAGCCTGACGGGTTTTTCTTTGTATGTGATCTTTTTTCTCTCTCTAGCTGCTTTTAAAAGTCTGTCTTTATCCTTGATCTCTGCCATTTTAATTATTATATGTCTTAATGTTGTCTTCCTTGGGTTCTTTGTGTTGGGAGATCTGTGCATCTCCATGGCCTGAGAGACTATCTCCTTCCCCAGATTGGAGAAGTTTTCAGCAATTACCTCCTCAAAGACACTTTCTATCCCTTTTTCTCTCTCTTCCTCTTCTGGTACCCCTATAATGCGAATATTGTTCCATTTGGATTGGTCACACAGTTCTCTCAATATTCTTTCATTCTTAGAGATTCTTTTTTCTCACTGTGCCTCAGTTACTTTGTATTCCTCTTCTCTAATTTCTATTCCATTTACTGTCTCTTCTACTATTTTTAAATCCCTCCATTGTATGTTTTATTTCAGATACGGAATTTCTTAATGATTGAATCTCCGTCTTAAATTCATTCCTGAGTTCTTGAATATTTTTCTGTACCTCCATAGCATGTTTATAATTTTTATTTTGAACTCTCTTTCAGGAAGATTGGTGAGTTCAGCTTCATTTGGGCCTTTTCCTGGGGTTTGTGAGATTTTGGTCTGAACCATGTTCTTTTGATGTTTCATATTTCTGTGTGGTGCCCTCTGTTGCCCAGAAGCTCCAGTCTCTGGAGTTTCTCATCCCCAGAGTGAGGTTGGGGGTCGTAGGGGAGCAGAGCTGGTGCCTGGGACTAGGAAAGATGTTTCCTGATTCCATCTGCTGTGCCTGTCTCCAGTATCAGAGCCAGTGGGCCCAGCACACAGGTGTAAGCCTCTGTGCTTTGTGTCTCTAGCTGTTGTTGGCAGGGCCTTCCTCTGACTGGCATGATGCCAGGACAGTGACTGCCGGTTTGTGAGCAGGTGCTGTGAGGCCAGGAGGAAGATGCAGCAGGCGGTGAATCACAGTGGTGGACATTGGAGCTGAGTAACCAGCCAGGGGGATGGAGCGCCTGAAACCTTTCAAAGTTCCCAATCTGCTGGGCAGAGTGTGCGCAAACAACCTTGTCCCCCATCCCTTCTCCCACGCAGCAAGCTCCTTGCAAACCCTGCCCCTTCAGCATCCCTCTCACTGCTAAGAAGCCTCTCAGACCGCCTGCCTTTCCCTTGTCCCAGAGCGGCCATGTGTGGATCCCATCCTCCACAAACGGCTGGAATCTGTCTCTCAAGCACTCTGCCTGTCCCAGCTCCCCATCCTCCAGAGCACCACACAGTGTAGGTTTCTGCTTGCAAAGCAGATCTCCAGGGCTATATGTTCAGCATTCCCAGGCTTCCACCCCCTCCCTGCTCCATTTCTCTTCCTCCTACTGGTGAGCTGGCGTGGGGGAAGGGACTGGGTGCTACTGGATTAAGGCTTTGACATGTTACCCTGTTTTGTGGGTCTGCTTTGTTTGTGAGGTCTGCTTTGTTTGTGAGGTCTGTATGGAGTCTGGTGCAGTCTTCTTTCCTGTTGCTCTTTTAGGGTTAGTTGTATTAACTGTATTTGCGCACTATCCATTGTTTTGGGAGGAGTTCGCTGTCTCACCTCTCATGCCGCCATCTTGAATTCCTGAGCAACCTAGTTTTATAAGTAAAGTGTTATTGGAATACAACAGTGAATATTTTATTTATTTATTTATTTATCTATTTATTTTGGTATCATTAATGTACAATTACATGTGCAACATTATAGTTACTAAACTCCCCACTTCATCAAGTCCCCCCCACCAACCCCATTACAGTCACTGTCCATCAGCGTAGTGAGATGCTATAGAATCACTACTTGTCTTCTCTGAGTTGTACAGCCCTCTCTGTGCCCCCCTACATTATGTCTCCTAATCGTAATGCCCTTTTTATCCCCTTGTTCCTCCCTTCCCACAAATCCTAACTATTAGTCCATTCTTGGGTTCTGTGAGTCTAATGCTGTTTTGTTCCTTCTGTTTTTTTCTTTGTTCTTATACTCCACATATGAGTGAAACCATCTGATACTTGTCTTTTTCTGTCTGGCTTATTTCACTGAGCATAATACCCTTTAGCTCCATCTATGTTGTTGCAAAAGTCTCAATTTGTTTTATTCTTATGACCTAATAATATTCCATTGTGTATATGTACCACATCTTCTTTATCCATTCATCTACTGATGGACACTTAGGTTGCTTCCATTTCTTGGCTATTGTAAATAGTGCTGCGATAAACATAGGGGTGCATCTGTCTTTTTCAAACTGGGCTGTTGCCTTCTTAGGGAAAATTCCTAGGACTGGAATTCATGGGTCAAATGCTATTTCTATTTTTGTTTTTTTGAGGAACTTCCATACTGCTTTCCACAATGGTTGAACTAAAATACATTCCCACCAGCAGTGTAGGAGGGTTCCCTTTTCTCCACATCCTCGCCAACATTTGTTGTGTTTGTGTTTTGGATGTTGGACATCCTTACTGGTGTGAGGTGATATCTCATTGTGTTTTAATATGCATTTCTCTGATGATTACTGATGTAGAGCATCTTTTCATGTGCTTCTTGGCCATCTGAATTTCATCTTTGGAGAAGTGTCTCTTCAGATCATCTGCCCATTTTTTATTTGGATTATTTGCTTTTTGTTTGTTGAGGTGCATGAGTTCTTTATCTATTTTGGATGTCAACCCTTTATCTGATATGTCATTTATGAATATATTCTCTCATACTGTAGGATCTCTTTTTGTTCTACTTATGGTGTCCTTTGCTGTACAGAAGCTTTTCAGCTGGATATAGTCCCACTTGTTCATTTTTGCTTTTGTTCCCCTTGCCCAGGTAGATATGTTCATGAAGAAGTTGCTCATGTTTATGTCCAAGAGATTTTTGCCTAGCTGTTTTTCTAAGAGTTTTATGGTTTCATGACTTACATTCAAGTCTTTGATCCATTTTGAGTTTACTTTTGTGTTTGGGGTTAGACACTAATCCATTTTCATTCTCTTACATGTAGCTGTCCAGTTTTGCCAACATCAGCTGTTGAAGAGGCTGTCATTTCTCCATTGTATATCCATGGCTCCTTTATTGGATATTAATTGACCGTATATGTTTGGGTAAATGTCTGGACTCTCTATCCTGTTCCCCTGGTCTGTGGGATTTTTCTTGTGCCAATACCAAATAGTCTTGATGACTGTACATTTGTAGTAGAGCTTGATATCAGGGAGCATAATTCCCCATTTTATTCTTCGTTCTCAGGATTGCTTTGGCTTTTCTGGATCTTTTGTGGTTCCATATGAATTTTAGAACTATTTGCCCTAGTTCA
The DNA here is from genome assembly GCA_029783875.1 of Phataginus tricuspis. Taxonomy (NCBI): domain Eukaryota; kingdom Metazoa; phylum Chordata; class Mammalia; order Pholidota; family Manidae; genus Phataginus; species Phataginus tricuspis. The sequence continues at coordinate 93,229,823 of JAQQAC010016209.1, forward strand.
TTGAAGAATGGTGTTGGTATTTTGATAGGGATTTCATTGAATCTGTAGATTGCTTTATTTAGTATAGCTATTTTGGCAATATTAATTCTTCCTAGCCAAAAGCATGGGATGAATTTCCATTTGTTAGTGTCCTCTTTAATTTCCCTTAGGAGTGTCTTGTAGTTTTCAGAGTACAGGTCTTTCACTTCCTTCATTAGGTTTATTCCTAGGAATTTTATTCTTTTGGATGCAATTGTGAATGGAATTGTTTTCCTGATTTCTCTTTCTGTTAGTTCATCATTAGTGTATAGGAAAGCAACAGATTTCTGTGTATTAATTTTGTATACTACAACTTTGCTGAATTAAGATATTAGTTCTAGTAGTTTTGGAGTGGAGTCTTTAGGGTTTTTTATGTACAGTATCATGTCATCTGAAAATAGTGACAATTTGACTTCTTCTTTACCAATTTAGATGCCTTGAATTTCTTTGTTTTGTCTGATTGCCATGGCTAGGACCTCCTGTACTATGTTGAATAACAGTGGGGAGAGTGGGCATGCCTGTCTTGTTCCCGATCTTAGATGAAAAGCTTTCAGCTTCTCACTGTTAAGTATGATGTTGGCTGTGGGTTTGTTATATATGGCCTTTGTGATGTTGAGGTACTTGCTGTCTATACCCATTTTGTTGGAGTTTTTATCATTAATGTGTGTTGAATTTTGTCAAATGCTTTTTCAGCATCTATGGAGATGATCATGTGGTTTTTGTTCTTCTTTTTGTTGATGTGGTGGATGATGTTGTTGGATTTTCGAATGTTGTACTATCCTTGCATCCCTGGGATGGATCCCACTTAATCATGGTGTATGAACCTCTTGATGTATTTTTGAATTCGGTTTTCTAATATTTGTTGAATATTTTTGCATGTGTGTTCTTCATGGATATTGGTCTGTAATTTCCTTTTTTGGTGAGGTCTTTACCCAGTTTTGGTATTAGAGTGATGCTGGCTTTATTGAATGAGTTTGGAAGTATTCTGTCCTTTCCTATTTTTTGGAAAACTTTAATGAGAGTTGATATTATTTCTTCTCTATATGTCTGATAAAATTCAGCAGTGAATCCATCTGGCCTGGGGGTTTTGTTCTTGGGTAGTTATTTAATTACTGATTCAATTTCATTGCTGGTAATTGGTCTGTTTAGGTTTTATGTTTCTTGCTTGGTCAGTCTTGCAAGGTTGTATATTTCTAAGAAGTTGTCCATGTCTTCTAGGTTTTCCTGCTTGTAAGCACATAAATTCTCATAATATTCTCTAATAATTCTTTGTATTTCTGTGGGGTCCGTTGTGTTTTTTCCTTTCTCATTTCTGATTCTGTTTATGTGTGTAGATTCTCTTTTTCTCTCAATGAGTCTGGCTAGGGGTTTATCTATTTCATTTAGTTTTTCAAAGAACCAGCTCTTTGTTTCATTGAGTTTTTTCTATTGTTTTATTCTTCTCAATTTTCTTTATTTCTTCTCTAATCTTTATTATTTTCCTCTTTCTGATGATTTTGGGCCTCATTTGTTCTTCTTTTTCCAATTTCAGTAATTGTGTCTTTAGACTATTCATTTGGGATTGTTTTTCCTTCTTTAAATAGGCCTGGATTGCAATATACTTTCCTCTTAGAACTGCCTTTGCTGAATCCCACAGAAGTTGGGGCTTTGTGCTGTTGTTGTCATTTGTCTCCATATATTGTTTGATCTCTGTTTTAATTTGGTCATTGATATATTGATTATTTAGGAGCATGTTGTTAAGCCTCCATGTATTTGTGAGCCTTTTTGTTTTCTTTGTACAATTTATTTCTAGTTTTATACCTTTGTGATCTGAGAAGTTGGTTGTTAGAATTTCAATATTTTTTAATTTACTGAGGTTCTTTTTGTGGCCTAGTATGTGGTCTATTCTGGAAAATGTTCCATGTGCACTTGAGAGGAATGTGTATCCTGTTGCTTTTGGGTATAGAGTTCTGTAGACATCTGTTAGGCCCATCTGTTCTAGTGTGTTGTTCAGTGCCTCAGTGTCTTTACTTATTGTCTGTCTGGTTGATTTGTCCTTTGGAGTAAGTGGTGCGTTGAAGTCTCCTGAAATGTATCCATTGCTTTCAATTTACTCCTCTAATTCTGTTAGTAGTTGTTTCACATATGTTGGTACTCCTGTGTAGGGTACATATATATTTATAATGGTTTTATCCTCTTGCTGGACTGACCCCTTTATCATTATGTAATGTCCTTCTTTATCTCTTGCTATTTTCTTTGTTTTGAAGTCTATTTTGTCTGATACAAGTACTGCAACACCTGATTTTTTCTTCTTGTTGTTTGCATGAAATATCTTTTTCTAACCCTTCACTTTTAGTCTGTGTATATCCATTCTATTCCTCTGTGTCTTTTGATTGGTGCATTCAGTCCATTAACATTTAGGGTAATTATTGATAGATATGTACTTAATGCCATTGCTGGCTTTAGATTCGTGGTTACCAAAGGTTCAAGAGTAGCTTCTTTACTATCTAAGAGTCTAACTTATCTCTGTTGTTAAGCTGTTATAAACATGGTCTGATGATTCTTTATTTCTCTCCCTTCTTATTCTTCCACCTCCATTCTTTTTTTTTAATGTTTTTTATTAAGGTATTATTGATATACACTCTTATGAAGGTTTCACATGAAAAAAATGTGGTTACTACATTTACCCATATTATCATGTCCCCACTCATACCCCAATGCAGTCACTGTCCATCAGTGTAGTAAGATGCCACAGATTCAGTTTGCCTTCTCTGTGCTACACTGTTTTCCCCATGATCTCCCATACCATGTGTGCTAAAAATAATAACCCACAATCCCCTTCTCCCTCCCTCCCCACCTGCCCCCCCACTCCCCTCCCCTTTGGTAACCACTACTTCCTTCTTGGATTCTCTGAGTCTGCTGCTATTTTGTTCCTTCAGTTTTACTACGTTGTTATACTCCACAAATGAGGGAAATCATTTGGATTTGTCTTTCTCTGCCTGGCTTACTTCACTGAACATAATATCCTCCAGTTCCTTCCATATTGTTGCAAATGGTAAGATTTGTTTCCTTCTTATAGCTGAATAATGTTCCATTGTTGTATGTACCACATCTTCTTTATCCATTCATCTACTGATGGGGATTTAGGTTGCTTCCATATCTTGGCTTTTGTAAAAAGTACTGCAATAAATATAGGGGTGCATATATCTTTTTGAATCTGAGAAGTACTCTTGGGTAGATTCCAAGGAATGGGATTCCTGGGTCATATGGTATTTGTATTTTTAGTTTTTTGAGGAAGCTCCATATTGTTTTCCACAATAGTTGAACTAGCTTACATTCCCACCAGCAGTGTAGGAGGGTTCCCCTTTCTCCACATCCTCCTCTTTTCTTTATATTCTAGGTGTTTTATTCTGTACTCTTTTACATTTTGCTTGACTGTTTTTGTGGATAGTTGGTTTTATTTTTTGCCTTTAGTTAGTATTTGGATGGTCTGCTTTCTTTGCTATGATTTTATTTTCTCTGGTGACATCTTTTTAGCCTTAGGAGTGCTTCCATCTAGAGCAGTCCCTTTAAGATATCCTATAGAGGTGGTTTGTGGGAGGCAAATTCCCTCAACTTTCAGTTGTCTGGGAATTGTTTAATCCCTCCTTCAGATTTAAATTATAATCATTCTTGATACAGTATTCTCGATTCAGGACCCTTCTGCTTCATTGCGTCAAATATATCATGCCATTCTCTTCTTGCCTGTGAGGTTTCTGTTGAGAAGTCTGATGATAGTCTGATGGGTTTTCCTTTGTAGGTGATCTTTTTTCTCTCTCTAGCTGCCTTTAATATTCTGTCCTTGTCTTTGATCGTTGCCATTTTAATTATATGTCTTGGTGTTGTCCTCTTTGGGTCCCTTTTGTTGCAAGATTTGTGTGCTTCCATGGTCTGAGAGACTATTTCCTTCCCCAGCTTGGGGAAGTTTTCAGCAATTATTTCTTCAAAGACATCTTCTGTCCCTTTTTCTCTCTCTTCTTCTTTTGGTATCCATATAATGCGAATATTTTTCCGTTTGGATTGGTCACACAGTTCTGTTATTATTCTTTCATTCCTGGAAATCCTTTTATCTCTCTATGCCTCAGCTTCTCTGTACTCCTGTTCTCTGCTTTCTATTCCATTAACAGTCTCTTGTACCTCATCCAGTCTGCTCTTCAGCCCATCAATCGATTGTTTCATTTCTGTAATGTCTCTTCTGACTTCCTCCCTTAGCTCTTGCATATTTCTCTGTAGGTCCATCAGCAGGGTTATGACTTTTATTCTGAATTCTTTTTCAGGAAGATTGTTTAAATATTTCCCATCAGGCCCTCTCTCTGGGGTTGTCTGGGTGATCTTTGACTGGACCATATTATTCTGTCTTTTCATTGAGATAGAAGTGATTGCAGGTGGATGCCACGTGTGTCAGCTGGGAGAGCAAAATCCCTTCCTCCTTGGTGTTCCCCTTGCCCTTCTCTGGAGCCTTTGCTGGTTACCTTCACACAGGAAGGCAGTCTCTGTTATAATCCCCTGAGCTTCCGTGTGCGGGGCTGCCCCCCAGGGTAGCCTAGAGCACTGTGGGTATTGCCGGGTGCGCTCTGCACCCCTTGGTGCCTTCCAGATCTTGCTCTGGCTTCCGTGGCTCTTCCCGGTTAGCTGCGCACCTGCCGGGAGAAGATTCTGTGTGGTTGTTGTGGGGGGCTGCTCTCCAGCTGTTCCGCAGCTATGGCAGATCTGCTTGACCATTTGCAGTGCCGGCTGGGGGAATGAATGGCAGGCTGCTTATCGCTGTGAGGGGCTTTGGTGGGGCTGCTTTACCCGGTAGCCAGTTAAGGGTCCAAAAATTCCTCAAGATTCCCAGCCTGCTGGGCTGAGTTCACTGGGATGATTTTGTTCTGCTGTTGGGCCCTTGTCTCTTTAAGACTTTTAAAAAAGCACCTGCTTTTCTTTTGTCCCAGGGGAGCCGGCTGTTGGGACCCACTCACAGTCTCCGTCTTGGATCCTGCCCTTCTGTTTCTCTAATCTCCAATACACCATGCAATGTCTGTCTGTGCTCCCGATGCAGGTCACCAGGGCTGGTTATTTAGCAGTCATGTGCTTCCACTCCCTCCGTACTCTGATTCTTTTCCTCCCACCCGTGCACTGGGATTGGGGAGTGCTCAGGTCCCACCGGGTCTCATCTTTGTATCTTACCTGCTTTGTGAGGTGCTGAGTTCTCACAGATGTAGCTGTAGCCTGGCTGTTGTACTGTATTTTCTGGTCTTTCTTTTAGGAGTAGTTGTATTTGTTGTATTTTCACAAATACATATGGTTTTGGGAGGAGATTTCCACCACGCTGCTCATGCTGCCATCTACCCAGAAGTCGACTATTTATTTTTATATTTTCTATGGCTGCTTTTACATTACAATCACAGAACTGGGTAGTTTTTACAGAGCCCAGTGAACTGCAAGTCTAAAATATATACTGTCTCTGATACGTTAAATGAAAAAATTTCTAATCTCAGACCTATGTGTAGTCAAGAGACAACAAAGGTGGATAATCAGGAGGCTGAGAGTAATGACACCAATAAAATGTCACAATCCTTTGCCAAATTTCAGGAATGGACATGGGTCAATTTTCAGGTTCCCAATACTTGCAACACCAGAAAAAATATATACAGTATTGATTTCTTCAGTCTCTTCCTACAGCATTGATTCTCAACTACAAGTGATTTTTTCCCCCACACGTCCAGATTTATTGGCAATGACTGGAAACATTTTTGATTGTCATGATTGGGAGGACATTTTATCATCTAGTGAGTACAGGCCAAAGATGCTGCCAGATATCTTACAATGCACATGACAGCCTCCCACAGAAGAGGATTACCCAGCC
>JAQQAC010016209.1:93235716-93359590 GCA_029783875.1 Phataginus tricuspis
GCACTGAAGTTTCCTATGATTGTTTACTTAGATAACTGTAGGCTGGGGGAAGGAGAGTACCCAAATATGCCAAGTGCTATTGGATATGATTTGACATTAATACTCAAGGACTGGAATCATCATCACTGACCACCCCCTCTTTGAGTGGGAAAGTATGGGAGCCAGATATAAATGGAGTCCTAACCCAAGGTCAACTTATAAGGAATCCACAATCCAAGCCAATAGTTATTTCCCAAGTCCTCAAATGTCTAATTGGAATGTATACACTTGGTAGTTGTGAGGTCCCTGCTCTAGTTTTTTGGCCTATAGGGCAAGAGCTATCAAAATAGGAGAAGACCCAGTAGAAACCTCTCAAACTCTCCTCCACCAAACCCCAGGCTAAGATAATAATAAAAACCATATTACAAGGCAAGTGAAATGGACTGATTAATGCTCTCTTTAAAGATCCTAAGGGTAGTGCTCTCTATCATATCTCCATTTAATTCATCTGTCTGGTTCTTAGAAAAGCCAGACATTTACTGCAGGATGACAGTGAATTTAAGCAATAAGCTTCAAGAGCAGCTGCTGCAGTATTTGCATTTTTGCTAGAGCTGATTAACAAGACTTCAGGCACTTGGTACATTGTCACTGATCTGGTGAATGAGTTCTTTAACATCCCTATCAAGAGGGAGGATCAGAAACAGTTAGCAATTATTTGGAAGAGATAAAAGACTACATTTTCTTGCCACCAGCTTTGTTAATTTACACCTTCTCTTTAATATAGTTCCAAGAATTCTGAATTTTCTGAACATTCTACCTAGCAGCACATTGGTGTACTCTATCAATGATATCATGTGAATCAAAAAAGATGGAAAATAAGTAGCAAGTAATCTGAAGGTAATTAGTAAGAAATATGAGTATCAGAAGTTAGGAGATAAACCTTATGAAGATTCAGAGGCGCATGACATTATTAAAGATTTTAGGGTGGTGGGGTATGCCAAGATAGCCCATTCAAAGGATAACTTCTTTCATCATACTTTTCATGGCTAAGAAGAGAGAACAATGCTTGGTAGGATTCTGGAGATGGCATGTTTCACATCTTGGAATATTACTTCAAGACATTGTATAATGACACGAAAGGGCTCAGGGCAGGAAAATGTTCTGTAGCTGGTCCAGGTTGCCATCTGCATGGCCCTGTTGCTTGAGCTATATGACCCAGCAAACCCTATGGTATTCAGGGTATTGGAGTTGGGAAAGATGCTATGTGGAATTTATCACAAGTTTCAATAAGAGAATCATAGTGTCGACCAATGAATTCTGGACCAAATGCATGCCACTTTCAGTGGAAAATTAATACCATTTGGGAACCAGTCCCTGACATGCTATTGAACCATAGTAAAATGCTTCACCATGGAGTATCCAGTGGCCATAACTATCCATCATGAACTGGAATCCAAGAGATTCTGGACCAAACTGTAAGGTTTAGTGGACCTAGCAGCAAATTACTATAAGATGGAAATGGTGCATCTGAGATTGGTCCCACTCACCAAAGCTGATGCAGCCACTGCTCCTGCCAAAAGCCAAACTTGCCAGAAACAGAGACTGACGCTGAATCTCCAACATGGCACTATCCCTCAAGGAGACCAATCATCCTCTTGGTTGCAAATTGATTACATAAGACTCCTTCTACCTTGGAAAGGCAGTGAATCAGATTGACTGAAACTGACACACATCCTGAGTATGGGAGTGCCTTTTCTGTCTACAGAGCCTTGGAAATTACTACTCTCTGAGGGTTTACAGAATATTTGATCCAATGATACATGATCCCACATAGCAGTGTATCAGACCAAGAAACTTCTTTTACAATAGAGGAGGTGCAACAGTGGGCACATGACCATGGAATACACTGGTCTTATCATATTCACATTTCCAAGAAGTTGCTTGCCCTGATAGGGCAATACAGCAACCTTTTGAAAGTACAACTGAAGCATCGTATTGAAGATGATAGCCTATGAGAATGGAGTCTTGTCCTCCAGGATATAGTATACACCCTAAGTCAATGGCCGCTACATGGTATTGTGACCCTAATAGGTAGATTCTGGGAACCAAAGGGTAGAAGTATGGAGTACTTCTGCCTACCAAAAGCTCCAAGGATCCTACTTGGAAAGTGTGTACATCCTGTCCCTGCTAATCTGATTCTGCAGATTTAGAGGTACTGGCTCTGGGAGAGGGATTACTTCCACCAGAGGACACAGCTAAAGTTCCAGTACACTTAAGGCTTTTCAAGCTTCTCGTTCTAATAGATAAATAGGCAAGGAAAGGAGTCACCATCTTGACAGGGGTAATTTTCCCTGACCATCAGTAGGTTATAGAGCTTCTGTTACATAATGAAGGTAGGGAAGGATGTTTGATACCCAGTTAATCTATTCTAAAGAATATCTCCCTTTCCCGATTTTGATGCTAAATGGAAAATTACATCAGTTCTGAGCTGAGAAGAGCATAGTAAACAGGGACTCAGACCCCTCAGGGATGAGGGTTTGATCATCACATCAAATAAGCCATGCAGGCCAACAGAGTAGGTAGCCAAAGGTGAGAAGAATCTAGTAGTAGGCAAGAGACTATGAATATCAGTTGTAACCTCGATATCAGTGCTGTGTCAGAGGCTATATTTTATCCCTCTAACCTTCATTTTGTAAACATCTGAAGGAAAAAAAGAGACGAAATAGCATTCTTTAATAACTGTTCCCTCAACTTATTATATCAAGCAGATGAATTGAAGTGGTGCAAATGGTAAATGGTAGTGAATGCTGTGGTGCACTACTCACATTACCCAACACGACTGAGCTACTGATTCTCCCAGTTACTAAAAGTATTGGTAGCTGAGTGCTCTTAGCTGAGTTATTTCTGAGAATCTCCCTCCACTGAAGAGAATAATCTTGGCCTAAATTATGCGCAAACTCTATGAGCAGGTTGTGACCAATGACTGTTCATGTAGGGCTATAAAAGTCCATCCTCCTTGCCTGCAGGTTGGGAGACTCTGAGAGGCCATTATAGTTTCAGAGTACCCTTTGGGATCACTAAGGCTTTGCTGAAACCGCATGAGAGTTTAACTTATCCCTCTCCTCAATCCTACACCCTGCACTCCCCAACAAGTACTGTTATTGAACTCAATGAAATTCCTGGATATAGAGCTCCATCCTTCAACTTTCCAGGGAAGCTGATTTAAAATACTATGTATTTGGTTTTCTGTGCCATTTTTATTGATATATTTTAATTTTTTTATTTATTGTTATTGGTTGCTGGTTTAAATAAATGCATTTTGTTTTATATATTGATTTTGTATCCAGCAGACTTGCTGAATTCACTACTAATTTTAGTAGCTTCTCTAGAGTCTAATTTTTTTCTATTTTCTACCTACATAATCATATTTTTCATGAATAATGGCATTTTTTATGTCTTTTTAAATTCTTCTGCCTTTTTTTGTATTTTCCTTGCTTATGCCACTGGCTAGGACATCCAAATATAATGTTGAATAGAGGTGGTAAAAGCAAGCATCTTTGTCTTATTTCAGAGGGAAAGGTATAACATGTCACCATTAGAAATGATGTTTGCTCTACTTGTTTTGCATATTTTTAATATGCAAAGTCAATGTTTTGTTTATACATATAGTTTAAGATTTACATTTATTTTAATTAAATTTAAATATAATTTAATAACTTAAAAATGATATTTCCCTTTACTTCTGCTTTTCTAATAATTTTTTGTTTCTGAGTAGATGTTGACTTTTCGAACACATCTAATGCATTAATTGATATGATCATAAAATTTTTTCTTCATACACAATGTGATGAATTACATTGATTTTTTTACTAGAGAGAGATGTGTATTTTTATTCTACTTTTTAATTTACAAACATTAAATTTCACTCTTTTGTAATACAGTTCTATGATTTTCAACAAAAACTTATAGTCTAATAACCATTATTAAGATACAGAATAATTCTATCACCTGAAAAAATTTCCTCATGGCCTTCTTTGCACTAAGCTCCTCACCAAATCCCAACCTCTGGCAATTACTGACCTGTTCTTGGTCCCTATATGTTAGCCTTTTCCAGAATATCATATAAATGGAATCATACAGTGAGTAGCCTTTTGAACCTGACTCCTTTCATTAAACACAATGAACTTGAGATTCATCCAGGTTGTGTAGATCAATATTTTTTATTTTTTATCACAAAGTAATATTCCATTGTAAGGATGAACCACATTTTGTTTATTCAGACAGTCATTAAAAGAAGTTTGGATCATTTCCAGTTTGTGGTGATTATAAATAAAATCACTATAAATATTTTTGTACGGCTTTTTTGTGCAAACGCACGTTTTATTTCACTTACATGAATACCTACGAGTTCTGGGGCCTTTCCATATAACATATTTTTGCAATGGAGTAGTTTTTAAAGTTTTGCCTAATTCTGATTTCATCTTTCACACAAGCTATCACACATGGTATTCATGGTGATAGGAAATAAAAAAGTTTGATCCAGACCAAGTTGAGTTTATAGATCAGTCAGAAAATAATTCATATCTTGAAAGTATTGAGTGTTCCAATCCATAAACACATTGTAGGTCTCCATTTGTTTAAGTTTCATTGACTTTTGTCAGTGTTTTATAGTTTTCAGCATATAGTTACTGCACATATTTGGGGAAGTTTGTATTTAAATATTTCATGAGTTTGGTTATAATGTGCATGGAAATGAGTTAAAATTTTTTATTTCCAATTGTTGCTTATATATAGAAATACAATCGATTTTTTGTAAGTTGGCTATATCTCCTATAACCTTGCTAAGGTCACTATTTCTAGTAGCTTTTTGTGGATTCCTTGAGACTTTTTATGTGGGCAATCATATTATCTAATAGGAACAGATTTACTTATTCCTTTCTAATCCAGGTAACTTTTATTCCTCTTTCTGGCCTGTTGCATTGCTAGATCTTCTTATATAATGCAGAATAGGAGTGGAGAGAATGGACATCCTTACTTTTGTTGAGGTAATCTTAAGGGGAAATCATTTACTCTTTTCCCAAAGTATGATGTTAGCAGTAGGTTTTTTGTAGATGCTCTTTATCTGGTTGAGGAAATTTCCTTCTATTCCTAGAATTTTGCCTAGAGCTTTTTATCAGAAATGGATGTTGCATTTTGTCAAATGTTTTTTCTGTGCCTGTTGAGATGGTCATGCAATTTTGCTTTAAAAAAAATGGTGAATTGCATTGTTTGTTTTCTGAATGTAATACCAACCTTTCATTACTGGGACAACACCCCTTGGTCATACTGTATTATTCCTTTTATATATTGTTGGATCAGATTTGCAAAAATTTTGTTAAGAATCTTTCACATCTAGGTTCATAATGGATATTGGTTTATCATTTTTTTCTTGTAATGCCTTTGTTTTTGATATCAGAGTAATGCTAGCCTTATAGACTAGAGAATGATTCTCACCTCTTCAAATTTCTAGAGAGATTTTTGTAGAACAGATATTATTTTTTTCTTTAACCATTTAGTAGAATTTCCCAGTGAAGCCTTTTGGACCAGGAGATTTCTTTGTGGGAAGGTTTCGTAATTACTTAAAATGATATAGGGCTATTAAGACTTTCTATGCCTTGATTGAACCTTGTTGGTTTCTGTCTTTCAAGGAACTTGTCAATTTAATCTAAGTTGTTGGACTTGTTGGCATAAAATTGTTCATTGTATTCACTTATTATTTTTAAAATATCTATAGAATATTTAGTGGTGTCACCTCTCATTCTTGATATTGATTTATGTGTTCTCTCTCTCTCTCTCTCTCTCTTTCTTGCTGTCTCTGTCTCTGTCTCTCAAGAGTTTGCCTAAAGGTTTATTAATTGTACTGATATTCTCAATGAATATTTGATCTTATTAATTATCTTTGTTGTTTTTTCTACTTTCAGTTTTATTGATTTCTGCACTGGTCTGTATTATTTCCTTCTTTCATATATTATTTGCCCTTTGCTCTTCTTTTTCCAGTCTCTTAAGATGGAAACTGAAGTTGCTGATTTGATTCCTTTCTTCCTTTTTAATATAAGTATTTAATGCTATAATTTATCTGTAGGTACTGGTTTAACTGCATCCCTTGAATTTTAATATAGTGTGCCTTCATTATCATTCAGCTTAAAATACTTTCCCTTTTGATTCTTCTTGGACTCATAATTTTTTAAGAATTTTTAAATTAAGTTTCCAAATATTTGAAGATTCACAGACATCCTTCTGTTACTGATTTCTAGTTTAATTCCATTATGGTCATATGACATACTTTGTATGGCTTGAATCCTTTAAAAAATTTGATACTTGTTTTATGGCCAAAAACATAGTCTATCTTGGTAAATATTCCATGTGCACTTGGAAAGAATGTGTATTCTGCTAGGATGTTGGGTGGAATATTCGACAAAGTTTAATTTAGTCAAGTTGGTTAATGGTATTATTCATTTTCTACATCCTTACTGATTTTCTGTCTACTTGTTCTATCAATTATTGATAGAAGGATGTTGAAACCTCTGGCTGTAATTGTGAATTTGTTTGGTTTTCCCTGCAGATCTATCAGATTTTTCTTCATGTATTCTGAAGCTTTGTTACTGGAGGCATAAACATTTAGGATCCTTATGTCCTGTTGCTGAATTGACCCTTTTATCATGATTAAAGGACACTCTAACTCTGATTGTATTCTTTGCTCTGAAATCTCCTTTGTTTGATATAGACACTATTTTTTATACCACTTTACCCATAGTATAGGAAACTTACAACAGTATCCTTCTATTTGCCCCTCCCAATCTTTGTGCTATTTTTGTCACACATCTTCTACATATGTTATAAACACCAAAATATACTTGTTTTTATTTTTCTTTCAGTAGATTATGATTAAGAGTGACTTAAATTATGAGAAAAAGTTTCTATATTTATCTATGTTGTTACTATTCCTGGGGCTCTTCATTCATTTGTGTAAATCTATCTTCCCATCTACTATCATTTCTCTCCTACACAAAAGACTTACTTTTATATTTCTTGTATATGGATCTGCCAGAGGTTAATTATTTCAGTTTTTATATGTCTGAAAAGTCTCAATTTCTCTTTTGTTTTTCTGGAAGAATATTTTTGGAGGTAAACTAGTCTAGTTTGACAGGATTTTGTTTTCTTCTAATACTAAGAAATTTTACTCCACTGTGTTCTTTTTGTTGTTGTTTTTTGAGGAGATATCTGCTGTTATTTTTATTTTTGTGCCTCTATTGGTAATGCATACTTTTTTTCTGTTTGTAAATCGTTTGTTTTTATCACTCGTTTTAAGTAGATTAATTCTCATATGACTTGGTAATGTTCTCTTCATACTTATTGTTTTTATGTTTTTTTGAGCTTCTTAGTGTTTATCAAATTTGGAAAAACTTTGGCCAATATTTCTTCATATAAATTTCCTGTCCATTCATGGACCTCAATTACACTTAGATGATTTGAAGTTGTTCCACAGCTCTCTCTGATGTTCTAATTTTTTTCCAGTATTTTTTCTCTTTGTTTTACTTTTTCTATCATTTCTATTGTTATGTATTCAAATTCACAATTTTTTCTTTCGTGATGTCTGCTCTGCCATTAATTCCATCTAGTGTACTTTTTATCTTAGATATTATAATTTTTATATGTAGAATTTAATTTTCTTTTTACCTTCCATATATCATTTTAACATGTTCCAACTTTCTTCTAGTTTCTTGAGCATATGAAATACAATTATGATAATTCTAAATGTCCTTGTCTACTAATTCTTTCATCTGTATTCTTTCTGTGTTAATTTTGATTAATTGATTTATTCTCTTCTTCATTAAAGGTTATGTTTACCTGCTTCTTTGCATGCCTGATCATTTTTATTTGGAAGGTAGACATTATGAATTTTACTTTGCTGCATGCTGGATGTTTTTGTATTCTTATAAATATTATTGACATTTGTTCTGGGACATGTACTTTGAAACAAAATTATCACTTTGTGTTTGCTTTGAAGATTTGATAGGTGAGATTATAGCAGTGCTTAGTCCATGACTAATTATTTCCAGTACTGATGTAAGACTTCTGTGTATTCTACCCAATGATCGGTGAATCCTGAGTTTTTACAGTCTGACTAATGAAAATTCCAAGCCTGTGTGAGCACTGAGCATTCTTATGTCTAATCATTTCATATGGTTCAGCAAACACACATAAGGTGATCAGCATTCAGCTGAATACTGGAGAAGATCCTTTACAGATCTGCATGGTTCTCTTTTTGTGAAGATCTCTCCTTGGTACTCTGTCCTGAAAACCCAGGTTGCCTTAGTCTCCCAGATCCACAGCTCTATCTCTTCAAATGGAGGTCTTATCAAGCTTTGCCTGGCTTCTTGCTCTTTATGCTGTGGCTTGGAAACACTCCAGAGGCAGTAAACTGGGGCAGTCATAGAGCTCCCTTTTGGTTCTCTATCTCTCGTGTATACTGCATTTCCTTATCTGATGTCGAATACCCTGAGAACTGCTGTTTCTTACGTTTTGTCCACTGTTTTAGTTTTTCCAGTCAAGAGAGTAAATACCATCCCTATTGTTTCATCTTGTCCAAAAGTAAAAGTTTCCCATTACTTATATTTCAAAATCTCCTTTCTCTTGGCTCCTGTGACATGACTTCCTCTTGATTAACTCAGTTTTTTGTAACTGTTCTTCCATTTACCTCTTAATCTTGTCTTTGTTCATGTCTCTACATGCTCCCTCTCAGAGCTTCTCCACAGTTGCTGGTCCAGGTACCATTCCTTCATATAATATCTTAAGTATTCATTCACTTGAATGTCTGTGCCACATCCACTGCTGCCTAGAGGGAATTCCACTTGGTTATCTTGCTATCATTTCAAATTCAGCAGCTTGGTATTTTGTAAATTTCACTTGCTAAGGTACACTCAAAAGGCCTGGACTATAGTCCCTGCTTTGCTACTAACTACTTGACTAGGTAACCTTAGAAAAATCACTTATACTTTCTTACCTTCAGTTTCCTCAATATAAAGTGAAGAAACTTGATTAGGTGATTTCTAACACCTTTTTTCTTCTTTTAATATTTTTTTATTCTAGGTAACTCTGGTTAAAACCATTAAACTTTCATTGTCATACCCACCTGGTTTTTCTGAAAGCTGATTGCCTTCACCTCACATCTGTATTAATGCCTTAGCCTCCTAACAAGTTTTCTTTCTTTCATCTAACTCTGTTGAACATTACAGCTAGATCAATTCAAATCACTGCATAAGAACTTGCAATAGCTCTGCTGCCTGACACATTAAATACCAACTCTTCTACTTGACTTTTAAAATACTTATCCCATCTTTTTTATACACTCTTACGTCCCACTGTTCATCTATGTAAATTCTTCACCTCATTCTGGATGATCTCTTCTTGATTCTCCATCTTCTATTCTTGTTCCCATGCCCAGTGTTCTCCTAGCTTGATGTACCTTCTCTATCCATTCAAGTCCTAACTGTCCCTCGAGACTCAACTCAAGCTTCCCTCCCCCCATGAAGCCTTTGCTTACTGCTTAAGAATGCACAGATGTCTTTACTTTGTAAGTTCCTATTGTACTTCTTCAGTATATCTCATAGTCTAACTACCAAATGCGTGACTATTTCATGCCTGGTAATTTTTTGTATCATACAGAATTTAAGGTCCTTGGATACACAAACTATACTTTTCCCTTCTCACAGTATCTTCCAAGCATATGGTATTTATAGAAATCCTCATTGATTGATTAAAAACCATCCAACTGAGGTTTAGCTCATCTCTTTCCTGAATTATCACTGTGTGTGTATGTGTGTGTGTAAAAGTGCTGGCTCCCAAGACAGTTTGAGCTCACGTTTATCCATGTTATGCTGACATTTGCATGGGCTTTCTGAATACTGTCCATTTCTAAGTTTTCAGAAGCAGTCCTTGATTAGTGACTCTGAGCTGGGACTTTGAAATACAGATCTGTCTTGATGGCAGGAGCTGTGTTACAATAAACAATCATCCCTTCCTTAGTGAACTTGGCAACTCTTTTTTGAGAAATCTGTCAGTGAATCATTGTGACAAAGAAGGAGAGAAAAGCTCAAAGCTCTAGACCTTAGTGGCTTAAGAATAAGCATCTACTATTAGAGAAAATTATAAAAGGAGATGATACAACCTTGCAATGGTACCTCTACAATAAGCAATCAGATAATGGCCAGATCATAAGAACCAGATAGCTTTAAGGAAGGACAGAGAAAAAAATTGTCAGCAGGCTTTCTTGGAAATGAAAGTATGCTAAATAAAGGAAAGGAGGCAGGGAGCTGTGAAAGGAAGCAAACATCTTGAATTTGTTTTGAGTAACTTAGTATGCAGCATGAACAGTATTTTAAGGCTTCTGAAATCACACATTGCCCTGTTCAACTCAGAACTCATTCTCAGGCTTCTGAAGTAGTGAAGTGGAAGCAACTCAGCTTCTTGGTTTCATATAGATGTGGTTGGAATAAATGCATTTCCTCTTCATAACCACCACCTCTTTTCCTGTCAAAATTAAATGCTCAGAGTATTGCTCTTGTTTGACTTTGTTTTTCATTTATTTGCTCCTCTAAGTTGGCTTTAGTAAACAGATTACAATCCATATAGCTATCTTTTGTGCATAGGAACTGCAAAGTTTCAGTCATAATCGGGTATCTAACAGTCATCTGCAAGTAGGAAAACAAAGGCATGTCAGTTGAATTGCTGGGATACATTCATCATTTCTTTTCTGAAGGCTGATTTATCAACAGGTTCACTGAACTGTCCCCCCAGAAAAAGTATGGGCTAGTAAGTAAGTAGAAAGAGTACTGGAATTAGACCAAGGCACTAACTTGCTGTTTGAGAACCCACTTAATCTCTGTTTTTTAAGAGTCTCATCTGTTAAATCAGTGGGTTGAACTATACAGTCTCTGTGGTACCATTCAGAAGTGATGTTTGATGTATTTGTAATGACTCTGTTGCATGCAGTTCTTCTGATATATGTCTTCTCCTTGATGCTCTGTCCACTCTTAGATTCTGAGAAATTTCTTCACCTCTCACCTCCTTTACCAATACTTGACTTTCTTCCCTGAATCTTCTTTTTGTTTGTTAGATCCATCTCTTTTGATGGGTGAAAGCCAGGAATATGTTAAATGTAGCTCAATTCATAGGTTACAAATAGTCAGCTCAAAGCCTAAACTAGCTTATAGTCATGTCTGTCAGACCAGAACAGTATTTTTTTCTTTTTCTGAACTTGGCTTTTGAGAAATTGAATTAGTTGCCAGCATAATAATCAAGAGATCTCACATAAATATCCAGCTTTTCAGCTTCTCTAAAAGAATCGTAATATCAGGAGACAAGACATCTTCATTTCCACCAGGGATCAACCAGCTGGTATGGAGGTGTGAGACCCCCTTTTAGCCTGGACTCCCCAGGTTACTACCTCCATCATTTCCTCTTCCCATTGTCTCCCTGGAACTAAAGCCAATAATAGTTGCCATTTATTATCATACCTTGCGTTGCTGGTCCACTCTTTAGGTGGGGCATTGACTCTCTGGTTTACTGCTGTCCCCACCACTTCCTATAGTACTAAGGGTAAATGTAAGTTACCACTTATCATATTTGCACTACTGTTGTTCTTATACAAGATTTAAAAGTAAAGTGGAATTTTTGTACCTGTATCTATATCAAAGTAAGAAAACATATCAAACCAAAAGAGCCAAGTGTTTTATTTGTCCTACCCAATTTATTGTTTTATTTTACCTTCATGACCTCTGTTGGTCTTTGTGTTTGTAACCTCTGTTCTAAATTGAATGTATTGTCAATATAGTCTTTATTCACAAAAGGTGTTCATCCCAGAAGCCTCTTTTTTTCCTGTACCTTCTTAGGCCTCAATGTTCTGCATAAAGGAATTAGAAGCATTTGTTGGCACCAGAAAAAACAGGTAGAAGTTTTAAACTTCCATAGTAAAACAGAGAAGTACTATTCGGGTATTCTTTGAAGGTAGAATGTTTATTTGAATTCACCTAAATCTGCTACAAAAGACCATGAATAGCTATCCTGAGAAAAAAGAACAAAGCTAGAAGCATTATACTTCCTGATTTCAAACTGTACTACAAGTATACAGTAATAAGAACAGTATGACACTGACATAAAAACAGACATAGAGACCAATGGAACAGAAGAGAGTGTCCAGGAATAAATTCATGCATATACAGTCAACTGATCTTTGACAGGGGTGCCAGAAACACACAATGGGGAAAGAACAGTTTTAGGAAATCAGGATATTCACATGCAAAAGAATGAAAGTGGACCACTATCTTACATCATACACAAAAATCGACTAAAGAGGGATGAAAGGCTTAAATGTAAAGAGGGATGAAAGACCTAGAATTGTAAAACTCGTAGAAGAAAGCATAGATGGAAAATTTCATAACATTGGTGTTGCTAATGATTTCATGGATATGACACCACAAGCACAGACAACAAAAATAAAGATAAAGCATGTGACTACAACAAACTAAAAACCTTATACAAAGGAACTTCAGATAAAGGGAAAGGAAAATAATGCAGCAAAAGAAATAACCAACAGAGTGAAAAGAGAGCCTACAGACTGGTTATAAATATTTGCAAACCATATATCTAATGACAGATTAATCTCTAAAATATATGAGGAACTCATATAACTCAATAGCAAAAAACTGATAACCTGATGTTAAAGTGGGGAAAGACCTTGAAAGACATTTCTCAAAGAAGACATACAAGTGGCAAAAATGTATATGAAAAAATTGCTCATGACTCTAATCATCAGGGAAAAACAAATCAAAACTACAATGAGATATCATTTCACACCTATCAGAATGGCCATTATCAAAAAAAAAAACAAAGTGTTGGCAAGGATGTGGAGAAATTAGAACCTTTGCACATTGTTGGTAATAATGCAAAATGGTGTAGACACTATGGAAAATAGTATGGCAGTTACTCTAAAAAATTAAAAGTAAAAATACTTTATCACCCAGTAGTCACACTTCTGCCTATTTATCCAAAAGGATTGAAATCAGGATCTCAAAGAGAAATCTACACTCCCATGTTCACTGCAGCAGTATTCACATAACCAAGATGTAGAAACAACCTAAATGTCCATTGACAGGTGAAGGGATAAAGAAACTGTGGTATATATATAAAATGGAATACTCATTAGCCTTAAAAAAGAAGGAAATTCTGTAATATGCAACAAGCTGGATGAATCTTGAGGACTTTATTATAAGTGAAGTAAGCCAGTCAGAAAGACAAATAATGCACAATTCCATTTATATTAGGTAACTAAAATAGTCAAATTCATTGAATCAAAGAGTGGAATGGTGGTAGCCAGGGACTGGGAGGAGGAGCATGTGGAAAATTACTAATTAATGGACACATAAAGCTAAGCTAGATGAATAAACTCTGGAGATCTGCTGTACAACATTGTGCTGTAGTCGACAATAATGTATTGTTCACCTAAAACTTTATTGAAAACTTAGATCTGTTAAGTTCTTAGCACAATAAAAATAAAAATAAAATAAAATAAAATAAAAAGAACAATAGGAGACATTGAAGGGTTTTCATCTTGGGGTAGTGTTGCCAGATAAAATGCAGAATATACAGTCATATTTGTATTTCAGAAAACAAGACAATTTTTAATATATGTCTTAAGAGTGCATAGGACCTACATATATTAAAACATAACTTGTTGTTTTACTGAAATCCATATTTAACTGGGAATTCTGTATTTTCATTCTCTAAATCTGTTAACCCTATCCTGG
Organism: Phataginus tricuspis; assembly: GCA_029783875.1. NCBI lineage: Eukaryota > Metazoa > Chordata > Mammalia > Pholidota > Manidae > Phataginus > Phataginus tricuspis. Next base: position 93,249,540 of record JAQQAC010016209.1, read on the forward strand.
GAGCACCCTGACTGGTTTTGTTGTTTAAAAGATCACTTTGGTTGTTAAATAGAGAACAGATTGGAAGGTAGTAAGACTGGAGGCAGGTAGACCGTTTATAAGGCTGGATTGCACTAGTCCACATGACACAGTATTGGTAATTTAGGTTAAGGTTATAGCAGTGGAGATAAAAAAAGGAGATAATCAAAATAAAGAGGTCTTGGTGAAAGGTAGGGACAGGGGGAGAAGGCATTGTAGAGGATGATCTATAGTGATGTACCCTTTAATTTCTGATTTTGAGTATTTGCAGGATTATCATAATTTATCATTCAGACCTCAACATTTTTGAGAAGGTTAAACCCAGATGTATGGTCACCTTAGTAATCTGGGGCCTCACTATTTTTTTCTTGATCAGTATTACCAATGCATATTAATTTCATTTATATTTTCAAAGAATCAACTTTTTGCTTTGTTTATCCTCCTAATTATACATTTCTTATTCATTTAATCTCTGCTCTTATTTTCATTATTTCCTTCCTCTTTCTTTGGCCTAATTAATTATTCTGTGTATAATTTCTTGACATGGATACTTAGATCACGGATTCTAAACTTTCCTCTTTTCTAATATATGCTTTCTATGATTATACATTTTTTCCTATGAGAGTAGATTTACCTGCATCCCCCAAAATTATGATATGCAGAATTTCCAATATTATTCAATTCAAAGTATTTTCTAATTTTCATTGTTATCCGTGGGTTGTTGAAAAGGTATTTCTTAATTTTTATTCATAGGAGTACATTCATTATCTTCTTTGTTCTTCACTACTTATTTCTGCTGTGGTCAGGCTATCCTGTATGATTTCAGTCTGAAATATTTGAGACTTTCTTTTTGGTTCATTACATGGTCAGTTTTGGGAGATGGTCCATATGGACTTGAAAAAATGTGTATTCTGCCGTTTTGGGGGAATGATGCATACTGTCAATTAGATTAATTTGGTTAATAGTGTTGGTCAAATATTTTACATCCTGCCTGATTTTTAAAAAACATTCCATATCTTTGATGACTTTTTGCTTGTTCTTTCATTTTATAATCAAAGGGTGTTAAAACTCACTCCAATTGTAAATATAGTTTTTTTATTAAGGTATCACTGATATACACACTTATGAAGGTTTCACGAGAAAAACAATATGGTTATTACATTCACCCTTATTATGGAGTCTCCCACCATACCTCATTGCATTACTGTGCATCAGTGTAGTAAGATGCCAGAGTCCTTATTTGTCTTCTCTGACCTACACTGTCTTCCCCAGGACCCCCTACACACCATGTGTACCAATTATGATACCCCACAATCCCCTTTTCCCTCCCTCCAGACCGGCCTCTCCCACCCTTCCCCTTTTGTAACCACTAGTCCCTTCTTGGAGTCTGTGAGTCTGCTGCTATTTTGTTCCTTCAGTTTTGCTTCATTGTTATACTCCACAAATGAGGGAAATCATTTGGTATCTGTCTTTCTCTGTCTGACTTATTTAATTAAGCATAATATCCTCCAGCTCCATCCATGTTGTTGCAAATGCTAGGATTTGTTTCCTTCTTATGGCTGAATAACATTCCATTGTGTATATGCACCACATCTGCTTTATCCATTCATCTACTGATGGACACTTAGGTTGCTTCCACATCTTGGCTATTGTAAATAGTGCTGTGACAAACATAGGGGTTCATATAACTTTTGAATCTGAGAAGTTGTTTTCTTTGGGTAAATTCCTAGGAGTGGAATTCCCGGGTCAAATGGTATTTCTACTTTGAGTTTTTTGAGGAACCTCCATATTGCTTTCCACAATGGTTGAACTAATTTACATTCCCACCAGCAGTGTAGGAGGGTTCCTCTTTCTCCACATCCTCGCCAATATTTGTTGTTGTTTGTATTTTGGATGGTGGCCATCCTTACTGGTGTGAGGTGATATCTCATTGTGGTTTTAATTTGCATTTCCCTGATAATTAGTGATGTGGAGCATCTTTTCATGTGCCTGTTGGCCATCTTATTTCTTCTTTGGAGAAGTGTCTGTTCATATCCTCTGCCCATTTTTTAATAGGGTTATTTGCTTTTAGGGTGTTGAGCCATGTAAGTTCTTTATATATTTTGGATTTTAACCTTTTATCAGATATGTCATTTACAAATATATTCTCCCATACTGTAGGATGCCTTTTTGTTCTGCTGATGGTGTACTTTGCTGTACAGAAGCTTTTTAGTATGATGTAGTCCTATTTCTTCATTTTTGCTTTTGTTTCCATTGCCCAAGGAGATGCATTCAGGGAAAAGTTTCCAATGTTTATATTCAAGAGATTTTTGTCTACGTTTTCTTCTAAGAGTTTTATGGTTTCATGACTTACATTCAGGTCTTTGATCCATTTCGAGTTTACTTTTGTGTATGGGGTTAGACAGTAATCCAGTTTCACTCTCTTGCATGTAGCTGTCCAGTTTTGCCAACACAAGTTGTTGAAGAGGCTATGATTTCCCCATTGTATGTCCATGGGTCCTTTATTGTATGTTAATTGACCATGTATGCTTGGGTTTATATCTGGGCTCTCCATTCTGTTCCATTGAGCTATAGATATGTTCTTGTGCCAGTACTGAATTGTCTTGATTACTGTGGCTTTGTACAAGAGCTTGAAGTTGTGGAGCATAATCCCCCCACTTTATTCTTCCTTCTCAGGATTGCTTTGGCTACTCTGGGTCTTTTGTGGTTCCATATGAATTTTAGAACTATTTGCTCTAGTTTGTTGAAGAATGCTGTTGGTATTTTGGTAGGTATTGCATTGAATCTGTAGATTGCTTTAGGGAGGATGGCCATTTTTACAATATTAATTCTTCCTATCCATGAGCATGGGATGTGTTTCCATTTATTGGTATCTTCTTTAATTTTTCCCATGAGTGTCTTGTAGTTTTCAGGGTATAGTTCTTTCACTTGCTTGGTTAGGTTTATTCCTAGGTATTTTATTCTTTTTGATGCAATTTGAATAGAATTGTTTTCCTGATTTCTCTTTGTGCTAGTTCATCATTAGTGTATAGAAATGCAACAGAAATCTGTTTATTAATTTTGTATCCTGCAACTTTGCTGAATTCAGATATTAGATCTAGTAATTTTGGAGCAGATTCTTTAGGGTTTTTTATGGACAATATCATGGCATCTGCAAACAGGAACAGTTTAACTTCTTCCTTGCCAATCTGGATGCCTTTTATTTTTTTGTGTTGCCTGATTGATGTGGCTAGGACCTCCAGAATTACATTTAAAAAAGAGGGGAGAGTGGGCATCCTTGTCTTCATCCTCATCTTAAAGAAAAATCTTTCAGCTTCTCACTGTTAAGTATGATGTCTGGAGGTTTATCATTTATGGCCTTTATTATGTTGAGGTACTTGCCCTCTATACCCATTTTGTTGAGAGTTTTTGTCATGAAAGGATGTTGACCTTTGTCAAATGCTTTTTCAACATCTATGGAGATTATCATGTGGTTTTTGTCCTTCTTTTTGTTGACGTGGTGGATGATGTTGATAGATTTTCCATTATGGTACCATCCTTGCATCCCTGGAATAACTCCTACTTGATCATGATGAATGATGTTTTTGATGTATTTTTTAATTTGGTTTGCTAATATTTTGTTGAGTATTTTTGCATCTATGTTCATCAGGGATATTGGTCTGTAATTTTCTTTTTTTTGTGGTGTCTTTCCCAGGTTTTGGTGTTATAGTGATGCTGGCCTCATAGAATGAGTTTGGGACTATTCCCTCCTCTTCTATTTTTGGAAAACTTTAAGGAGGATGCGTATTAGGTCTTCACTAAGTGTTTGATAAAATTCAGCGGTGAAGCCATCTGGTACAGGTGTTTTGTTCTTGGGTAGGTTTTTGATTAGCAATTCAATTTCATTGCTGGTAATTGGTCTATTCAGATTTTCCATTTCTTCCTGGGTCATACTTGGAAGGTTGTATTTTTCTAGAAAGCTGTCCATTTCTTCTAGGTTATCCAGTTTGTTAGCATATAATTTTTTATAGTATTCTCTCATAATTATTTGTATTTCTGTGGTGTCCGTAGTGATTTTTCCTTTCTTATTTCTGATTCTGTTTGTGTGTTTAGACTCTCTTTTTTTCTCTATATAAGTCTGGCTAGGGGTTTATCTATTTTGTTTATTTTCTCAAAGAACCAGCTCCTGCTTTCATTGATTCTTTCTATTGTTCTATTCTTCACAATTTTATTTATTTCTGCTCTAATCTTTATTATGTGCCTCCTTCTACCGACTTTGGGTCTCATTTGTTTTTCTTTTTCTAGTTTTTTTAATTGTGAGTTTAGTCTCTTCATATGGGACTGTTCTTCTTTCCTGAGGTAGGCCAGTATTGCAATATACTTCCCTCTTAGCATGGCCTTTGCTGCGTCCCACAGATTTTGTGGTGTTGATTCATTGTTGTCATTTGTCTCCATATATTGCTTGATCTCTGTTTTTATTTGGTCATTGATCCATTGATTATTTAGCAGCATGTTATTAAGCCTCCATGTGTTTGTGGGGTCTTTAATTTTCTTTGTGTAATTTATTTCTAGTTTCATACCTTTGTGATCTGAGAGTCTGGTTGGTACAATTTCAATCTTTTTTAATTTACTGAAGCTCTTGTGGCCTAGTAAATGATCGATTCTTAAAAACATTCCATGTGCACTTAAGAAGAATGTGTATCCTGTTGATTTTGGGCGGAGTGTTCTTGGATATCCGTTACTTCCACCTCTTCTAATACATTGTTCAGTGCCTCTGTGACTTTATTTATTTTCTGTCTGGTTGATCTGTCCTTTGGAGTGAGTGGTGTGCTGAAGTCTAAAATAAATCCATTGCATTCTATTTCCTCCTTTAATTCTGTTAGTATTTGTTTCACATATGTAGGTGATCCTGTGTTGGGTGCATAGATACTTACAATAGTTACATCCTCTTGTTGGACTTACTTCTTTATCATTATGTAATGTCCTTCTTTGTCACTTGTTACTTTCTATGTTTTGAAGTCTATTTTGTTTGATACAAGTACTGCAACTCCTGCTTTTTTCTCCCTATTAGTTGTGTGAAATATCTTTTTCCATCCCTTTACTTTCAGTCTGTGTATGTCTTTTGGTTTGAAGTGAATCTCTTGTAGGCAGCATACAGATGGGTTTTGTTTTTTTAATCCATTCAGTGATTCTGTGTCTTTTGACTGATGCCTTCAGACCATTTACATTTAGGGTGATTATCAATACATATGTACATACTGCCATCGCAGGCTTTAGATTTTGGTTACCAAAGGTTCAAGGGTAACTTCCTTACTATCTAAGAGTCTAACTTAACTTACTTAATATCCTATTACAAACAAAATCTAAAGATTCTTTTTCTCTCCTCCTTTTTCTTCCTCCTCCATCCTTTATATATTAGGTATCACATTCTGTCCTCTTTGTCTATCCCTTGATTGACTTTGGGGATAGTTGATTTGATTTTATATCTGCTTAGTAATTAATTGTTCTACTTTCTTTACTGTGGTTTTATTTCCCCTGGTGACAGCTATTTAGCCTTAGGAACACTTCCATCTATAGCAGTCTCTCCAAAATACACTGTAGAGATGGTTTGTGGGAGGTAAATTCTCTCAGCTTTTGCTTATCTGAAAATTGTTTAATCCCTCCTTCAAATTTAAATGATAATATTTCCGGGTAGAGTATTCTTCGTTCGAGGCCCTTCTGCTTCATTACATTAAATATATCATGCCAGTCCCTTCTGGCCTGTTAGGTTTCTGTTGAGAAGTCTGATGATAGCCTGATGGGTTTTCCTTTGAATGTGATCTTTTTTCTCTCTCTAACTGCTTTTAAAAGTCTGTCCTTATCATTGAGTTTTGCCATTTTAATTATTATGTTTCTTGGTGTTGTCTTCCTTGGGTCCCTTGTGTTGGGCGATAGGGGCGCCTCCATGTCCGGAGAGACCATCTCCTCCCCCAGACTGGGTAACTTTTCATCAATTACCTCCTCAATTACACTTTCTATCCCTTCTTCTCTGTCTTCTTCTTCTGGTACCCCTATAATGCGAATATTGTTCCATTTGAATTAGTTCCACTGTTCTCTCAATATTCTTTCATTCTTAGAGATTCTTTTTTCTCTCTGTGCCTCAGCTTCTTTGTATTCCTCTTCTCTAATTTCTATTCCATTACCATCTCTTCTACTACATCTACTCTGCTTTTAACTCCCTCCATTGTGTGTTTCATTTCATATATGGAATTTCTTAATGATTGAATCTCTGTCTTAAATTCGTTCCTGAGTTCTTGAATATTTTTATGTACCTCCATAAGCATGTTTATGATTTTTATTTTGAACTCTCTTTCAGGAAGATTGGTGAGTTCAGTTTCATTTGAACCTTTTTCTGGTGTTTGTGAAAGTTTTGTTTGAACCAGGTTTCTTTCAGGTTTCATATTTGTATGTGGTGCCCTCTAGTGCCCAGAAGCTCTAGTCTCTGAAGCTGCTCAGCCCTGGAGTGATTTCAGGGCTGTCAGGAGAGCAGCCCTGGTGCCTGGGGAGAGGAAAGAGCTGTTTCCTCCTTCCCGGCTGCAGTGCCTGTCTCCACTGTCAGAACCAGTGGACTGATCACACAGGTGTAAGCCTTTGTGCTTTGCGTCTCTAGCTGTTGTAGGCGGGGCCTCCCTCTGGCTGGCCTGACACCAGAACAGGGACTGCTGGTTTGCGAGCTGGTGTCGGCAGGCCAGGAGGAAGGTGCAGCAGGCTGCATATCACAGTGGGGGGCTTCGGAGCTGAGTAGCCTTCCAGGGGGATGGAGCACCTGAAGCTCCTGAAAGTTCCCAACCTGCTGGGCCAAGCACACGCAGACAACCTTGTCCACCTATCCCTTCTCCTATGCAGGAAGCTCCATGCAAACCCCACACCTTCAGCAGCCTTCTCGCTGCTAGGAACCCTTTCAGACCACTCACCTTTCCTTTGTTCCAGAGCAGCCGTATGTGGATCCATGTCGTCCAAAAACAGCTGAAATCTTAGTCTCTCCAAGTATTCTGCCTATCTTAGCTTTCCAATCCCACTAATCTCCAGAGCACTATGTAATGTAGGTTTGTGCTCCCAAAGCAAATCTCTAGGGTTTCACCCTAGCAGTCCTAGGCTTTCACCCCCTCCCCACTCTGTTTCTTTTCCTCCCACCCCTGATCTGGGGTGGGGGTAGTGCTTGGGTCCTGCTGGACCAAGGCTTTGGTATGTTACCCTGTTTTACAAGGTCTGCTCTGTTCTCAGGTGTATGCAGTCTGGTACAGCTTTCTTTCCTGTTGCTCTTTTAGGATTAGTTGTATTAACTATATTTTCATATTATTTGTGGTTTGGGGAGGAGTTCTCTGTTTTCCCCCTCATGCTGCCATCTTGAATCATCCATTATTCTTCGTGATTATAGCTTTTTATTAACCTTTCATAAATTTTAAATTCTACTGTATCTTTAATAATTCTTATTTCCTTAAAGTTTACTTCTGTGACATTAATATAGCTAACCAACTTTTGATTGTTTAGTATTTGCTTGCTATAGCTTTTTCTATCATTTAACTTTTAACCTTTCTGTATGTTTATAATTTTGATGGGTCTCTTATAAGAAAGTTATACTTGCTTTGCTTTCTTTCAAATCCAGTTTGATAATTCTTATATTTTAATTGAATCACTTAACCCATTTATATTTGGCATGATTTCTGGTTTATTTGGGCATACATCTACTAAAATTGATCATTTTATTTCTTTATTAAAAATTAAGAATTTTTCTTTCTTATGTCTTATGTGTTTCAGGTTTTTATTGTTGTTATTCTCCCTTCTTATTTGTACTTGGATTATTTTTCCATTTTTCCCTATATTTTGTACTTAATTGTCCACCTAGAGATTCCAACATCTAATATTAATTAGCTCTTCTGTCTTTTAACAGACAATGCAAGGATCTTAGAATACTTTAAAGAGTGTAGAGAATGATTCACAGGTATTGTTACCCCCATTTTATAGATGAAAATACTGATGTGTTGTTGGAAGAGTTAAATGACTTGCTGATGCCCTAAGAGGTAATAAGTGGAGGAATGTGAACTATGATAGCCATAGGCTGCACTCTCTGGAGACCTTCCTAAACATTGCTGTCACATATTTTATAGTGCTCATGAGTCAATGGGCTATTTTGTTCACAACAACCCAGAGACACATGATTGTATCACAGTCCCCTCCCCACTTTTATTTTAGTTTGCATAACAGTTTATCCTTTGCAGTGCATCCTCACATCCATTATCTGCTCTAATACTTTCAATAATTCTATTAAGTTGGTAAGACAAAAATTATTGCCACTTTTTGAAAAATAAAACCTAAAACCAAACTCTCCTGTCTGCTCTATGCTAGTTCTTTTGTAGATGTGCTGGACCCTGTTGCTGCCAATATTTTTATGAAGTGTTTTTGATGACACAGAGAAAAATTTTGCCAAATCTGAAGGTGACAAAAAAGGAATAGCTAATGTGCTAATGTAATAAATGAAAATTATTGCTCAAAACCAATAAAGTAAAACTTAATAAAGATAAACATAAGATTAAACATTTATGTTAAAAAATAATTTACTTGAGTAAAGGATGGCAGAGAACTAGCTTGCTAACAGTCAGTCTATAAAAAGTTTTGGATTTCTTTGTTTATTTGTTTCTTTAGGTGCTTATAAGCTTTATATGTGCTAACAATGGTATGTGGCTGGATAAAATCCCTCACTGGCTATATATTGATTAATGATGTAGAGCACAGACTTTGGAGTCAGATTGGGTTCACATTCTAGCTTTAGCATTTACCACCTGTGTGACCTTAGGTAATTCACTTTTCTTTTTTGCTTCAGTTTCTTCATTGTAAAATCAGGTACTAATGGCATCTATCTCATGGAAATGCTGGAAGATTAAATCAAATAGTGCATAAATAGGGCTTAACACTATATCTGACACATAATACCACTCAAAAAATTACCAGCTATTGGTAATTTGATTCAATCTGGAATATGACAAGCAATTCTACATACTAAATCCTAAGAGGCATATGAACAAATATCAGTGTTGTAAAGGGACTGGAAACCTTTTCATGTGAGGAATGACTGAAGAAAGAGAATCTTTAGTCTAGAGCAGAGAAAAAAAGATACAGTATAATTTTTTGAGGACATTTTTTCCTTGAAGAAGAGGAATTATGCTTATTCTGTGTGGCTCATCAAGAAACAACCAAGGCCAATGGGAAGAGGGTAGGGAGGTCCCAGGAGGTATAATTTTGCTCAGTGTAAGAAAGAAAAACCTTGCAAGAAGATTGGTATGGAATACCCAATGAATTATTGAGCCCCTTATCACAGGAGATAATGAACAGCTTCTGTCAAAGCTGATGACAAAGTGTTTTCTCTAACAGGGAAGAAGTTGGCTTAATGAATTCTAAGTGCTTTTGTTTTGAGACTTGATGATATTCCACTTTGGAGATAAGAGTCTCTAGATACCACCAGGCCTAAGTAACATAAGGGATCCCATCTTCCCAAAGAACCTACTGCTGAACCTTCTCAATATCTGTGCCTATCCTAAATTTCTCCCTGCTTCATTGTGAATCCATTCTAGACAAAGCCTTCAGTTGAAAACAAGAGAAGAGCATCTTCCTTACTCCATATATTAAACTCTAAAGGTGGTGATTACAAAGTCTATCAGTCCTTTCATTTTTCTTTATTGACTCTTGCCCTGTGGTAATTAGGTCTGCACCCATAAGGAAATAGGTAGCTTTAGAGGGAAGAAAAGCATTATTTTCAGCAGGAAAAAATAATGGCTGTTTCTCCTCAGCTCAAACTCAAGAATTAACTCCTGGAGTTAATCACCTTTTAGGTCTGTATGGCTTTGCATCCAAACATCCAGGAGAGGATGTAGTAGGAAGAGGTGTTTCAGGGAGGGGAAACACAATGGATAGGCAGTGGGCTATGAGCAGTGGTTAGACTATAACTCCAACACTCAACTGCCACTTCCTAAAAATCATAGTCATGTTTGTGGATATGGCCTTGGGACAATATACCACTCCCTCCATAGACAAACGTCACAGCAGAAATCAATTCTCTGGGCAGAAAAGGATAAGCACATAAAAAAACAATTTGTGGGCAATCCAAAGAGTACACAGATAATGATTTGGGATAAGCAAAGAAAGTTTTAGAACTTCTGTTGATTTTTTTCACCTCATCCTTTTTTCTTCTCTTTTTGTTTATATCTTGTAACATAGATATTAGTACTACTAGTGTTAAGTTTGTTTACAGGTGAGGATACACAATCCATGAAGTTCACAGAACACTAGTCTATGGTTGTGGTCCCATATCAGAATCACCTGGAGAATGTTAAAAAGCAGATTCTTGGGACCTGTGTTAGGCAGAATAATGCACCTCCCCCAATGATGTCCATATTCTAATCCCTAAAACTTGTGAATATGTTATTTTATGTGGCAAAAGGGGCTTTGCAGGTGTGATTAAGTTAAAATTTGAGATGGGAATTATCCAGGTGAGCCCAATATAATCACAAAGGTCCTTTTAAGTAAAATAAGAAAGCAAGAGACTCAGAATCAGATAGCAGAGTGATGTAACTGGTGGCTTTGAAGATGGAGAAGGGAGCCATGAGCCAAGGAATGCAGGCAGCCTCTCAAAGCTAAAAAAGGCAAGGACATAGATTCTGCCCTAGAGTTTCCAGAAGAGACACAGCCCTACTGATACCTTCATTTTAGGCCAGTGAGACTCACTTCACACTTCTGACTCCAGAACTGTAAGATAATAAATTTGTGTTGTTTCAAGTTACTGAGTTTGTGGTATTTTGTTAAAGCAGTAATAGGAAATTAGTACAAAATTCCTAGAGATTCTGATTCAGTATGGCTGGATTTAGGAATCTAGGTTTTTCTGAGTTTTAGAGCTATAGTTGCTATTAATACAATGTGTTCCCTCAGTCAAGTTACTAATGTCCAGTTTTCAAACGAAGAAAGTGATCTTCCAAAGGTTAATACCTACTTAGCTCATAAGGTTGTTTTGTGGATCAGGTGAGATAATAGATGAGAAAATGCTTTGAAAAAAGTAAAAGCACCATGCAGATCTTTGTCCTTGGGTCAGCATACCTACATTTATTTTAATATGACTTTTGTTATATTTTCAAGAGATACCATGATTTTCCCTCCTAAAATCTCTAAGAACATTGATGACTTATATGCAAACATTCTAGGGGCATTTTCATTTATTGTAATGATACACTTCATATTTGGCTTTATGGTTTACAAAACACTTCATTTCACTTGACCTGAACAGTAACTCTAGTTCACTTGAGTATTAATATTAATAGCAGCAAAGGTAGAGGGCCATATATTTGTAGAGGCTTGCAGAGGTGGATAGTTCAGAACTCTATCCACAGTGGCTCTGGATTGGGTTATAGTAATTAGATTGGAGGCAGGTTTGCCAGACGCACCAAGAATTAGGTACAAGGCTATCTCTGAATTACCCACAGCTAGAACGTGATCTAGCATTCTCATTCTATTCAAATAATGCCCTTCAAATAATTCTTCCTTTTTCCACCTGAGGACAAGCATAAATCACATCAGTTTTTGGCTAGAGGCAAAGTGCTTGGATGAGCCTGCTTGCCATTCTAAAATGTCTAAGGATTGGTGAAAATAATTTCCTCCAGTTTACAGAGGATGTGAGTCCTAAACACTCTTCAAATCTTTTCAGCTTTTGCACATGCCTTTCATAATGCTTTCTTCCCTTCTTTCTCCTACCTACCCAATGTTATATCTCCTTAAAAGTGACCTCCTCGAAAGTCTTCTGGTGGCCACTTCAGATCTCACTTATCTGTCTTCCTTGCAGTCCTATAAAGCAAGCTGTTCACACAGTTTAGTATTACCTGTTTTGGAGAGTTCACCCTGCTACTTTACTGGGTCTGTATTTTATTTTTCTCCTCTGTTTCCGATAGGTCTAAGCACAGAACTGGGAAAGATCTTGACCTTGAGAAATACTTACTGTTTGGTTTGAAAATCTTACCCTCAATGATAGTCTGTATAATTTTTTCCAGCTTTAGTGAGATATAATTGACAAATAACATGCTGTAAGTTTAAGGTGTACAGTGTGATGATTTGATACAATTATTTTTGATACAAAATGCTTACTGAAATAAGGTCAGTTAACACACCCTTTACCTCTGTAATTACCATTTTATTATTGTTGTTATGAGAATATTAAAGCTCTACTCTCATAGCAACATTCAAGTATACAATACAGTATTGATAACTATAGTTACAATGCTGTACATTAGATTACTGTAACTGATTCATCTTATAACTGAACATTTGTACCCTATGAATAACACCTCCCCATTTCCTCCACCCCTCAGCTGCTGGAAACCACCATTCTGCTCTATTTTTCTATGACTTTGATGTTTTTTAGATTACACATATAAGTGATATCATACAGTATTTGACTTTGTCTGACTTACTTCACTTAGCATAATGCCCTCAAGGTCCACCCAGGTTTTTTCAAATGGCTGATATTCCTTTCTAATCTATGATTGAATAACATATTAATATCACATTTTCTTTATCCATTCATCCATCAACAAACACTTAGGTTTTTCCATGTCTTGGCTATTGTGAATAATGCTGAAATGAGCTGGGGAGTGCAGCTATCTCTTTGAGATAGTGATTTCATCTTTGGCTATATACCCAGAAGTGGAACTGCTGGATCATATGGTAGTTCTATTTCCAATTTTTCAAGGAACCTCCATACTGTTTTCCATTATGACTCTGCCAATTCACATTCTCACCAACAGTGCACCAGGGTTCCCATTTCTCCACATCTTTCCCAAAATTTGTTATCTGCTGTCTTTTTGGTAATAGACATTTGAACAGGTGTGAGGTGATATCTCATTGTGGTTTTGATTTACATTTCCCTGATGATCAGTGATGTGAAGCACCTTTTCATATACCTGTTGGCTGTTTGAACAACTTCTTTGGAAAAATGTCTATTCAGATTCTTTGTCTGTTTTTTAATTGGATTATTTGGGTTTTTGCCATTGAGTTGCATGAGTTCCTTACATATTTTGCATATTAACCACTTATCAGATATGTGGTTTGCAAATATTTTCTTCCATTCCATAGGTTGTCTTTTCATTGTGTAGATTATTCCTTTAGCTGTGCAGAAGCCTTTTATTATTTTTACCCAGGGCTTTATTTATTATTATTATCACTACTTTAAATACATATAATATGTAAATGTGATATTGTTTAATGTTGTTATGCTGGATATTTAATAATATGGTTTATTTGTAAAAGGGAGTTCTATTTGAATAATGAAAAAGGAATAATTATAATGGAATGGGGTAATCTGATAAGTACTGGATGTAAATTCCAACTTAAAAAATAACTTCATCAAAGAACTGCAGTTACATGTTGGCAACAGACCATAATTGTTAGCAAAATATCCTAAAGGAAATGTACTTATTTTTGGACTAAAGTTGATATACAATATTATATCAGTTTCATATGGACAACATAATGACTCAATAATTATATACACTACTAGATGCTTGCCATGTAAGTGTAGTTCCCCTTGTTACCATGCCAAGATATTAAGATATTATTGGTTATATTCTGTATGTTGTAATTCCATTCCTATGACTAACTTATTTTACAATTTGAAGTTTGTGCCTCTTTATCCCCTTCACCTATTCTACCCATCCCTCCACCCCCTTCCCTACTGTAACAGTATGTTGTCCATATATATATGGGTCTATTTCTTTTTTGTTTTGTCTTTTAGATTCCACATATAAGTGAAATGTGGTATTTTCTTTTCTCTATCTGGTTTATTTCACTTAGCATGATACCCTCTAGGTCCATACATGTTGTCACAAATGGCAAGATTTCCTTTTTTTGGCTGTGTAATATTTCATCTTGTATATATACCAGTTCTTCTTTAACTATTCATCTATTGATGGACACTTTCATTGCTTCCATGTCTTTGCTGTTGTAAATAATGCTGCAGTGAACATAGGTGTGCATATTTCTTTTTGAAGTAGTGATTTTGTTTCCTCTGGGTAAATTCCCAGAAGTAGAATTGCTGGATGTGCGGTATTTCTATTTTTAGTTCTTTGAGGAACCTCCATACTGTTTTCCACAGTGGCTGGACAAATTTACATTCCCACCAACAGTGTATGAGGGTTCCCTTTTCTCTACAACCTTGCCAACACTTCTTATTTCTTGTCTTTTGGATAATAGCCATTCTCACTGGTGTGAGGGGATCTCACATTGTGGTTTTGACTTGCATTTCTATGATGATTAATGATGTGAAGCATCTTTTCATGTGTCTGTTGGCCATCTTTATGTCTTCTGTGGAAAAAATGTCTATTCAGGTCCTCTGCCCACTTTTTATTTGGATTATTTGTGTTTTTTTGGTGTTCAGTTGTATGAGTTCTTTATATATTTTTTATGTCAACCCCTTATTGGTTATATCATTTGTGAATATATTCTCCCATAAGGTAAGTGGTCTTTTGTTTTGTTGATGTTTCGTTTGCTGTAGAGAAGCTTTAGTTTGATGTAGTCCCACTTATTCATTTTTCTTTTAATTCACTTGCCCATGGAAGCATATCCAGAAAGAAATTTCTCATGTGATTCTTGCCTATACTTTCTTATAAGAGTTTTATGTTTTCATGTCTTACATTTAGGTCTTTAATCCATTTAGAGTTTAGTTTTGTGCATTGAGTTAGACAGTAATCCAGTTTCATTCTCTTGCATGTAGCTGTCCAGTTTTCCCAACACCATTTACTGAAGACACTCTCTTTTCTCCATTATATATTCATGACACCTTTGTCATATATTAATTGACCATAAATGCATGGGTTTATTTCTGGGCTCTCTATTCTGTTCCATTTATCTATGGGTCTGTTCTTGTGCCAGTGCCACAGTTTTAATCGCAGTACCTTTGTGGTATAGTTTGAAATCAGGAAGCATGGTACCCACAACTTTGTTTTTCTTTCTCAAGATTTCTTTGACTATTTGGGGTCTTTTCTGGTTCCATATAAATTTTAGGATTATTTGTTGTAGTTCATTGAAAAGTGCCACTGGTATTTTGATAGGAATTGTATTGAATCCATAATTTGCTTTGGGCAGGATGGACATTTTGACAATATTAATTCTTCCTATCAATGAGTATGCGATAAATTTCCATTTATTTGTATCTTCTTCAATTTCTTTCATCAGTGTCTTATAGTTTTCAGAGTACAGGTCTTTTACCTCTTTGGTTAGTTTTTTTCCTAGGTATTTTATTCTTTTTGATGCGATTGTGAGTGGAATTGTTTTCTTGATTTCTCTTTCTGCTAGTTCATTGTTAGTATATAGGAATGCAACAGATTTCTGTATATTGATTTTGCATTCAGCAACTTTGCTGAATTCATTTATAACCTTTAATAGTTTTTTTATGGAGTCTTCAGGGTTTTCTATGTACAATATCATGTCATCTGCCAACAGTGACAGTTTAACTTCTTCCTTACCGATTTGATGCCTTTCATTTATTTTCTTTGTCTGATTGCCATGGCTAGGACTTCAGTACTATGTTGAATAAAAGTGGTGAGAGTGGGTATACTTGTCTTATTCCTGATATTAGAGGAAAGTTTTTCAGCTTTTTGCCATTGCGTATGATGATGGCTGTGGATTTGTCATATATGTCTTTTATTTGTTGAGGTGTGTTCCCTCTGTACCCATTTTGTTGAATTTTTATCATGAATGAATGTTGAATTTTGTCAAATGCTTTTTCTGCATCTGTCAAGATGATCATATGGATTTCATCCTTCCTTTTGTTAATGTGGTGTATCATATTGATTGATTTGTGGATACGTTTATATCCTTACACCCCTGGAATAAATCCCACTTGGTCATGATGAATGAACCTTTTGATATATTTTTTAATTTTGAGGATTTTTGTATCTATGTTCACCAGGGATATTGGTCTGTAGTTTTCTTTTTTTGTAGTGTTATTGTCTTGTTTTGCTATTACAGTAGTACTGGCCTCATAAAATAAGTTTGGAATTATTCCTCCCTCTTATATTTTTGGGAATACTTTAAGAAGGGTAGGTATTAACTCATCTTCAAATGTTTGGTAGAATTCACCCATGAAGACATATGGTCCAGAAGTTTTGTTTGTAGGGAGTTTTATGATTACCAGTTCAATTTTGTTACTAGTAATTGGTCTGTTCAGATTGTCCATTGTTTCCTGGGTCAGTTTTGGAAGATTGTATGTTTCTTGGAATTTATCCATTTCTATTGGCATATAATTTTTGGCATATAATTTATTGGAATTTAATTTTTCATAGAATTCTCCTGTACTTCTTTGAATTTTTGTGGTGCCAGAGGTAACTTCTCCTTTTTCATTTCTGATTTTTTGTGTGTCTTCTTTTTTATCTTGATAAGTCTGGGCAAGGGTTTGTTAATTTTATCTTCTCAAAGAATTAACTCTTGGTTTTATTGATTTTTTTTTCTATTACTTTCTTAGTCTCTGTTTTATTTATTTGCACTCTGATCTTTATTACCTCCCTCCTTCTATTAATTTTGGGCTTTGTTTGTTCCTTTTTTTCTAGTTCTTTTAGTTGTAGGGTTAGACTGTTTATTTGAGATTGTTCTTGTTTCTTGAGGTGGGTCTCTATTGCTATAACCTTCCCCCTTAGAACCACTTTTGC
Source organism: Phataginus tricuspis (assembly GCA_029783875.1). NCBI lineage: Eukaryota > Metazoa > Chordata > Mammalia > Pholidota > Manidae > Phataginus > Phataginus tricuspis. Next base: position 93,266,255 of record JAQQAC010016209.1, read on the forward strand.
TGCATCCCACATATTTTGAACTATTGTGTTTCTGTTTTCATTTGTCTCTGTGTATTTTTTGTTTCTTTGATTTGTTCCTTGATCCATTGATTACTTAGAAGCATGTTGTTTGGCCTTCACATATTTGTGTTTTTTCCAGGTTTTTTTTCTTGTAATTGATTTCTAGTTTCATACCATTGTGATATGAGATGTTTGATAGAGTTTCAATCTTCTTAAATTTGTTGAGACATTTTTGTGTCCTAATATGTGATCTGTTTTGGAGAACATTCCATGTGCACTTGGGAAATTCTGTTGCTTTTGGGTTGAATGTTCTGTATATATCCATTAAGTCCATCTCATCTAATGTGTGATTCATGGTCTCTGTTTCCTTTTTTATTTTCTGCCTGGATAATCTATCTGTTGATGTAAATGGAGTGTTAAAGTCCCCTACTATTATTATTTTTATGTCAAATTATCCCTTTAGGTCTGTTAGTATTTGATTTATATATTTAGGTGCTCCTGTGTTGGGTGCATAGATGTCTACAACGGTTATCTCCTCTTGTTGGACTGATCCTTTTGTCATTACATAACGTCCTTCTTTGTTTCTTGTTACTTTGTTTTGAGGTCTATTTTGTCTGATACAAATATTTCAACTCCAGCTTTCTTTTCATCTGTATTTTCATGGTATATCTTTTTCAATCCCTTCACTTTCAGTCTGTATTTGTCTTTAGGTCTGACATGAGTCTCTTGCAGGCAGCAAATAGATGGGTCTTGTTCTTTTTATCCATTTAATCACCCTGTGCCTTTTGACTGGACCATTTAGGCCATTTACATTTAAAGTAATTATCGATAATACTATTGCCATTTTATTAAATGTTTCCTGATTGTTTTTGTTGTTCTTCTCTGATCTTTTCTTACTCTCTTGCTCTCTTCTTTTGTGCTTTATAACTTTCTTTAATGTTATGGTGGGGTTCCCTTCTTTTTCTTTTTTGTGTATCTATTATCAGTTTTTGGTTTGTGTTACCATGGGGTTCTTATATGACATCCTATGCATGTAACAATCTAAAATAATCTGATGATCACTTAAGTTCTAACACATTATAACAGTACTTCAATTCTTACTGCTCCTCCATGTTTTATGTATATAATATCTTCTTTTATACTTATTTATTAAGTGATTCCCTTGTGGCCTATAGAGTTTCTGCAGAAAAATCAGCTGATAACTTTATGGTGCTTAGTGCATTGCTTTTCTTCTTGCTGCTTTTAAGATTCTGTCTTTGTTTTTAATCTTTGACATTTTGATTACAATGTGTCTTGATGTGGACCTCCCTTGGTTCATCTTGTTTGAGCTCTTTGTGCTTCCTGGACCTGGTAAACTGTTTACTTCCCCAGGTTAGGGAAGTTTTTAGCTGCTATCTCTTCAAATAAATGTTCTACTTCTTTCTCTCTTATCCATCTGGAACTCCTATAATGCAGACATTGGGATGTTTGGTGTCCCAGAGCTCTCTTATCCCATTCTCATTTCTCTTAACCTGCCTTCCTTCTGCTGTTCAGCTTGAGTGCTTTCCATTACTCTATATTTCAAGTCACTGATCCTTTCTTCTGCATCCTCTATTCTGCTGTTTATTCCCTCCAGTGTATTTTTTATTTCATCTATTGAATTCTTCATCTCTGATTGGTTCTTTTTTAGACTTTCTGTCTTCGTTATGGTCTGCCTTGAGTTATGCTGTTATTTTCTCAAGTCCAGTGACTATCATTATAACCATTGCTCTAAACTCTTTATCAGGTAGATTGGTTAACTCTATTCCATTTAGTGTTTTGTCTGCATTTTTTTTTATTGTTCTGTCATTTGGAGCATATTCCTTTGTCTCCTTATTTTGTATGACTTTCTATGCTTGATTCTATGAATTAGTTGAAAGATCTCGGTCTCTAAGTCTGGAAGGTTTGACCTTGTGTAGAGGAGTCCCCTGTGTAGACTGCATGTACCTCATGGTTTTGGCAAGCTGGAAACCGAATAAGTGTGAGATGCCAGGAATTTTCCTGGTGCTAGGGCTCCCAGGGCATGGTCCTGGGGGTGTGGCCTTGGGGGCCATTTGGAGGGGCTCTTGGGTTGGCACCTGTGGGTTGTGCCCTGGTGTGGTGCAGATGGTGTGCCAGCAGCAGGTCCAGGGTACAGTCTAGGTAACTTCCAGGTTTGTGCTAGGTGAGTCCTCTGTGCCTTTTCACCCATATGCCTGTGCATGCTCTGGACCACTTGGAACTACTCCAAGGAATTCCTGTGTCAGGTGTCCACCAGGTCCCACTGGTGGCATGTTCCCCCTTGGCTCCTGCTTACTCTCAGCTCCTCCCAGGAATTCCTGCATAGGTGCTGGCAGTTCTGCTGCTGGCTGGGATAAGGCACCATGCATGCATGCATCTGCTCATAGCCCCTGCTCATTCTGGGAAATTCCCATGTTGGCACCCACCAATCCTGCTGGTGGCCAGGATCAGACACAGTGCATGTATACATTCCTTCTTGGCTCCTGTGTGCTCTGGGCTGCTCCAGGGTATTCCCACATTGGCCCCCAACAGGTCCCACTAGTGGCCAGAGGTCAGTCCCACATGCACGTTCACCCAGAGCACTCTGCAGAGTTGCCTTTGCAACACCAGCCCACAGATTCATGAACCCTCCCTGTGAGCTGGGGAACTTTCTGGTCCTGCTGATGGGGGCTGGTCCAGTAGATAACAGCAGGAAGGAAGGTGGTTCTGTTGGATCTCTTGCAGGCATGTCTGAGTATGGGTAGGGGTCAGGGGCTGACTAGATCAAGTCTGAGATTGGTGTACACTTCCAGATCCTGCTCTCAGCCACACTAAGATGTGCTGGAGTGCAAACAATGGCTATGGCTGGCTCCTCTGATCCTGGCTGCCTTCAACAATTTCCTTGCCAAGCAGCGGATATTTAGTTCTGAAACTTGGGTTTTTTCACTTAAGGACTAGTTGCACTTTAAACCTCAAGGCTGTTTTGTCTGTGCCACAGGGCAGGGAGTCCAGGCCTGGCTCCCTCAGAAATATCCCTCTCCTTCCCCTCTTCCAGTGGCTATGCTAAGGGTGGTGTTCCTGCAGTTACCATGTCTTTGTCTTTCCTGCCATTCTGTTTTTTTCCAACGTGGTCTTTCTGTCCCTTATTGTATAGAAAGTGTTCACTTCGGTCTCTGTTCTTCAGGGTAAATCCTCTGTGTATAGTTAGGAAAAAAGTGGATTCAGGCTTTCTAGTCTGCCATCTTCCCAGAATCCCTCAGAAGCTTTTTAATTTGATGTAGTCCCACTTATTGACTTTAGTTTTGTTGCTTGTGCCTTTTGTGTCATATCCAAAATATCATTACCGAGACTAATATCAATGAGCTTTTCTCCCCTATGCTTTCTTCTGGGAGCATTATGGTGTTAGATCTTACATTTAAGCCCTTAATCTGTTTCAAGTAAATTTTGTGAGAGGAATAAAATAGGAATCCAATTTCATTCAGTTTCATGTGGATATCCAGTTCTCCCAGCATCATTTGTTGAAGAGACTATCCTTTCTCTATTGAGTATTCTTGTCTCCCTTTTGAAATACTAGTTAACCATATATGTATGCACTGATTTATTTCTGAGATCTAAATTCTGTTCCATTGGTCTATGTGTCTGTTTATATGCCAGTACCATACTGTGTTGATTGCTATAGCTTCATAATATAGTTTGAAATCCTGAAATTTGATGTCTGCAGCATTGTTTTTCTTTCTCAGGATTGCTTTGATTATTCAGGGTCTTCCATGATTTCATATGAATTTTAGGATTTTTTTCTATTTCTGTGAAAAATGCCATTGGAATTTTGATAGGGATTACATCAAATCTATAGATGGCTTTGGGTAATATGAACATTTTAGCAATATTAACTCTTCTGCTCCATGAGCACAAGATATCTTTGCATTTATTTGTGTCTTCTTCAATTTCTTTCATCAGTGTCTAATAGTTTTTGGTGTGCAGATCTTTCACCTTTTTGCTTAAATTAATTCCTAATGATTTTATTCTGTTTTCAATGCTATTGTAAATGGGATTACTTTATCTTTTTCAGATAGTTCTTTATTAATGTGTAGAAATGCAACTGATTTTTGTGTGTTAATTTTGTATCCTGAAAGTACTGAATTTGTTTATTAGGTCTAACAGATCTTTGGTGGAGTCTTTAGGAATTTCTATATACAATAACATGTCATCAACAAACAAGGCAATTTTGCATCCTCTTTTCTGTTTCAGATCCCTTTTTTCTTTTTCTTGCCTAATTGTCCTGGTGAGGACTTCCAGTACTGTGCTGAATAGGTGGTATGTTTCTAGGTGAGATTGGCACCCTTGTCCCTGATTGTAGAGAGAAAGTCGGTACTCTTGTCTTAATCCTAATTTTAGAGGGAAAGCTTCAAATGTCTTATTATTTAGTATGATATTAGCTGTGGGTTGGTCATATGGCCTTTTATTAAGTTGAGATATGTTCCTGCTATGCCAAATTTGTTGAGAGTTTTTATCATGAAAGGATGTTAAATTTTGTCAAATGCTTTTTTGCATCTATTGAGATGATATATGATTTTTGATTTTCATTCTCTTAATGTAATGTATCACATTTATTGATTTACATATGTTGGACAATCCTTGCATCCTAGGGATAAATTCTACTTGATCATGGTGCATGATCCTTTTAGTATGCTATTGAATTTTGTTTGTTGGTATTTTGTTGAGAATTTTTGCATCTATATTAATCAGGGATATTGACTTAATAGTTTTATTTTTTTGTACTATCCTTATCTTTGGTATCAGGGTAATGCTGGCCACATAAAATGAGTTTGAAAGTACCTCCTCTTCAACTTTTTTGGAAAAGTTTCTGAATATTTGACATTAATTCTTTAAATGTGTAGTAGAATTTACCTATACAGCCATCTGATCCTCACCTTTTCTTTCTTGGGAGATTTTTTATTTCCGATCCAATCTCCTTACTCATTATTGGACTGTTAAAATTTTCTATTTTTTCATGATTCAGTCTTAGTAGGTGGTATGTTTCTAGGAATTCATATACTTTTCTAGGTTGTCCAATTAACTGATATATAGTTGTTCATAACAGTCTCCTATGATCCTTTCTATTCTGTTGTATCAGGTGCAATGTCTCCTCTTTCATTTGCAACATTTATTTGAGTTCTCTCTCCTTTTTTTATTGGTAGGTCTAGCTAAATATTTACTGGTTCTGTTAATTTTCTCAGAGATGCAACTCTTAATTTTGATCTTTTCTATTGTTTTTCTGTTCTCTATTTCATTTATGTTTTCCCTGATATTTGGTGTCTCCTTCCTTCTGCTATCTTCGGGTTTAGTTTGTCCTTGTTTTCCTAGTTTCTTGAGGTGCAAAGTTAGGTTGTTTATTTTGTGATTTTTTTTAATGTGGGCATTTATCACTATAAACCTCCCTCTTACCACTGTAATACATAAGTTTTGGTATACTGTATTTCCATTTTTGTTTCTTGCAATATTTTTAAAAATCTCTTTTAATTTTTTTGTTGACCCATTGTTTTTCAGGAGTGTGTTACTCAATTCCAACATAATTGTGAGTTTTCCAGTTTTCCTCCTCTTATTGATTTCTTGTTTGATAATATTATGGTTGGCAAACAGACGGGATAATTTCAGTCAGTTTGTTGAGATTTGTTTTGTACCCTAATGTATAATCTATCCTGAAGAACTTTCCACATGAACTTGAGAAGAAGGTGTTTTCTGCTGCTCTTGGATGGAATGTTCTCTATATCTTTGCTAGATCCATTTGGTCTAAATATAGTTCAAGTCTAATGTTTTTGTGTGGATTTTCTCTTTAGATGATCCACCCATTGTTGAAAGTGGGGAATTGAAGTCCCCTACTATTATGTTGTCTATTACTCTTTGCAGGTCTGTTAGTATTTGCTAGATATATTTAGGTTCTCCAATATTGGGTGCATATGTATTTACAATTGTCATATTGATGAGTTTACCCCTTTGTCATTACATAATAACTTTCTTTGTCTCTTGTTACAGTTTTTTACTTAAGTTCTTTTTTGTCTGATACAAGTACAGCTACCCTTTTGGTTTCTATTTGCATTGAATATCTTTTTCCATCCCTCCACTTTGAGCCTATGTGTGTCCTTAAAGCTGAAGTAAATCTCTTGTAGGTAGTACAGAGTTTGGTCCTCTTTTTCTTCACTCAACCACTCTATTAGGCTGTATGATTTAGAGTAAAGAAACAGACTTGAAGCCATACAGATAACCCTGTCCAAACCCTGGCTATTTCACTTACTATCTGAATAATCTTATACATCTGACTTACCTGTCTATTTCAGTTCGTTCATCACTCAAAAGGAAGAACAGTTGTTATGCTACCTCATGGGGGTATTCTGACATTAAATGAAATAATTCACATAAGGTGTTTAGTACCATTCCAAGAACATAATAAGCTCCCAATAAATGGTAGCTGTTATTTATTTTTTCTAAAATTAGGAAGGTAAAATCATATAGTAATTATGATCAAGTTTATAAACAAATAGACCTGTGCTGTGACCTGCAGTAAGTTACTTAATTTCTATGAGATTTAGATTCCTCTTCCACAAGTGCAGGTTAGAATAGTGTCCAACCTCATAGGGTTGTTAGTATGAAATAGGAATCATAAATACAGTATTTGACACACAGTAGGAACTCAGTAAATTGGAGCTGTTATAATTATTGAGAACAAGTAAGAAAATAGAGTTGAATCAATAACAAAGAACTGTATCACCTACTCTTCTGTAATCTAGTAACAAATAAAGTTAAGTGTGAGTTTTCTGTTATAGTTCTAGAGAAAAACAATAACAGAAAAATACACTTTATTGAGTCTCAGCCTTCCTAATTTACCCTGTATGTTCATAGAAGAGATGGTTGTGATAGTGCTTAGTATAAAACCTGGTTCATATTATACCCTAAAAAATATTGAATCTTAACCTGGACATGCTCGCACAGCCAATATTGAATAATTTAATATTCCATGCAATGTTTTGTTGTTGGTATTTTTTTTAATAATGTATGTAAGCACATGGAAAAAATACTCAAATATTACAATGGTATATAAAACAAAATATAAATTCAAACTGCAGCACTGTTATTTATCAACTGTATAGCCTTGGGAAATTCACTTAACCTCTTTGTGTCTCTTTCTTTGGCTGTGAAAATTATGTGACTTCCTACTCTATAGGGTTGCTGTGAGACTTATGTGTAAATCACTTAGAACTATACGTAGCCTATGACAAGTACTACATAAGTTTAGCTATTTTCATGAGCCATTAGTATTTTTCTGTGAATTTCTCATTCATTTCCTCTTTTTTAAATTAGGTTATACTTATCTTTGGACTTATAAAAGTTCTTTATTAAGTAAGTTTTTTCTTTGCCATAGCTTGAAATCTTTTTTCTCAGCTTTTAATTTGTGTATGAATTTTAACCATATTATTACTCTTTCTATGAAGAAATTAAAAATATTTTATAGTCAAATTTATCAGTCTTTTGCCTCTAGGGTTTCAGGGTTTGAGTTTTGCTTATAAGGGCCTTCCATATTCCAAAATTATTATTTTTTTACAGAAGTATTGTTTATATACAATCATATATTGGTTTCAAGTATACAACACAGTGGTTCAATAATTACCTACATTATTAAATCCTCATACCCACTAGTGAAGTTAATATCTGTCAACACAGGAAGATGTTACAGAATCACTGGCTATATTCTCCATGCTGTACTACCATCCCTGTGGCCAACTTATATTATGATTGAGAATATTTTTTCCCCTTTACCCCCCTCATCCTCTCTATCTACCCACTTCAAACCAGGATAAAAAATATTTTAAAAAATTATCCCGTGTTCTCTTCTACTGCTTTTGCAGTTACCCTTTTTGGTCCATCTGGACTTTATTGTGTTATAAGAAATAAAATAGTATTCTATTTTATTTCTTTTCCAAATGGATAGCAAGTTGTTTCAGCACTATTTATTGAATATTCTATGCCAGTTAAAATTCTTGCTATCTTCTGTATGACTGGGTGTTCTAGTGTTTTTCAAGTCTAAATAGTGTGTGGCCTAATCTTAATTCATTCCACATTCATTTTTCTTCTGGATTTGATATGAATAAAGTTGACTTGGGCAGATACATTTCTTCAGCAAGTTACTCTCCCTCCTTATAAATGAAAAAAAGACAGAGGCACAAAGAGGTTACACCTATCTTTAAGATCCCTCTAACAGCCTATGAGAGTTGTTAAAAAATAATAAAAATTCTCTGTTGAATGACTGGATATGAAAAGCTCTTTGTACCTCATATTCTGTTATATGGGTATATCATAAATGATTAAACCATGTCAATCCTGTTGGATATTTGCATAATTTTCTCTGTACTATCTATTATACACATTACTATGCTGACGTCTCAGACGTATATTTAATTGACTCTTAAGACATCTTTTTAAATGTAGAATTACTAGTTCAAGTGGTAAGAATTTTAAAAGCTTTATTGAAGTATAATACAAATAGAAAAATGCATGTGTTGTAAGTGTGCAGCTTGACAATTTTTCATAAAGTGAACACACCCATATAACCAAACACCGTATCTAGAAACAGATATTACCAGCACCTTAGAAGCCTCCCCATGTCTCATTCCTAATTCTTCCCAAGGGTAAGCACCATCAGGACTTGTAACAATTAGTTTTGCCAGACTTTTGAATTATATATATGTTTGGAATCACAGAATATGTAGTTTGTTTTTGGACTCTTTCATTCAACAAGTTTGTAATATTTATAAAGCATACACTTTAATTGTATAAAATGTCATTTTATGAACAGACCACAATTTATTCACTTTACTGTTAGTGGTCATATGTCTTTTTTTTGCTATCAAGAACATTATGAACACTATAGTGTATGCATTTCTTTTGGGCATACACTTGGGAGTAGGTATATACCTTAGAAATTACTGTTGTGTCTGTATCTTAGAAAGTAGTAGACCATAGAGTATGTACATGTGAAGCTTTTATGTATTTTTATACCAAATTCTTTTCTATAAATGCATATTTATAATAATAGAAACACCACTCTGAAGTTATAGACACTTTCAACTTTGAATATTCATTTAATGCTCATAATAATCCTATGGGGGTAATTAGTGGTATTCTTTTTTATTGATAAGTAATCAGAGGCTCAGAGGTGTTAAATAATCTGCCTGAGGTCACAGAAAATGGTAGAGCCAGAATTTGTATTCAGAGTTTTCTGACTTCCAAAGACATACTCCCTCTATTGCACCTCCTGTATTCATTTCCTAGGGCTGCTTTAGCAAGGTACCACAAACTCTGTAGCTTGAAATAACAGAAATTCATTCTCTTACAGGCCTAGAGGCTAGAAGTCCAAAATCAAGGTGCTTTCAAGGCCTGGTTCTCTCTCCTAGCTTCTGGTTTTTAACACCAATCCTGGGCATTCCCTGGCTGACCGCTGCATAACCCCAGTGTCTGCCTTCATACTCACACAGAAGTTTTCCCTCTCTCCATCTCCATCTTCATATAGCTGCCTTCCCTCTGTGAATGTCTGTCTTTGTGTCTCTTCTGCTCTTCTTATAAGAATGCCAGTCATACTGGATTAAGGGCCCATCAACTCCAGTGTGACCTCACTTTAACTTGATTATATCTGCAAATGCCCTATTTCCAAATAACGTTGCATTCATAGGGACCAGGACTTCAACATATAATTTTGGGGGACACAATTTTTTTATTATTATTTTTTATTAAGGTATTATTGATATACACTCTTATGAAGGTTTCACATGAAAAAACAATGTGGTTACTACATTTACCCATATTACCAAGTCCCCACTCATACCCCAATTCAGTCCCAGTGATTCCCAACACCATATGTACTAAACATAATACCCAACAATCCCCTTCTCCCACCCTCTCCACCCACCTTCCCACACCCCTCCCCTTTGGTAACCACTAGTTCCTTCTTTGAGTCTCTGAGTCTGCTACTATTTTGTTTCTTCAGTTTTGCTTCGTTGTTATATTCCAAAAATGAGGGAAATCATTTGGCACTTGTCTTTCTCTGCCTGGCTTATTTCACTGAGCATAATATCCGCCAGCTCCATCCATGTTGTTGCAAATGGCAGGATTTGTTTCCTTCTTATGACTGAATAGTATTCCATTGCCTATATATACCACATCTTCTTTATCCAATCATCTACTGATGGACACTTAGGTTGCTTCCATATCTTGGCTAGTGTAAAAAGTGCTGCAACAAACATAGGGGTGCATATGTCTTTTTGAATCTGAGAAGTTGTATTCTTTGGGTAAATTCCAAGGAGTGGTATTCCCGGGTCAAATGGTATTTGTATTTTTAGTTTTTTGGGGAACCTCCATATTGCTTTCCATAATGGTTGAACTAGCTTACATTCCCACCAGCAGTGTAGGAGGGTTCCCTTTTCTCCGCATCCTCGCCAGCATTTGTTGTTCTTAGACTTTTGGATGCTGGCCATCCTTACTGATGTGACGTGATATCTCATTGTGGTTTTAATTTGCATTTTCCTGATGATAAGTGATGTGGAGCATCTTTTCATGTTTCTGTTGGCCATCTGAATTTCTTCTTTGGAGACCTGTCTCTTCATATCCTCTGCCAATGTTTTAATCGGGTTATTTGCTTTTTGGGTGTAGAGGCGTGTAAGTTCTTTATATATTTTGGATGTTAACCCCTTGTCAGATATGTCATTTACAAATATAGTCTCCTATACTGTTGGATGCCTTTTTGTTCTGTTGATGGTGTCCTTTGCTGTACAGAAACTTTTTAGTTTGATGTAGTCCCATGAATTCATTTTTGCTCTTGTTTTCCTTGCTCAAGGAGATGCGTTCAGGAAGAAGTTGCTCATGCTTATATTCAGGAGATTTTTGCCTATGTTGTCTTCTAAGAGTTTTATGGTTTCATGACTTACATTCAGGTCCTTGATCCATTTCGAGTTTACTTTTGTGTATGGGGTTAAACAATAATCCAGTTTCATTCTCTTCCATGTAGCTGTCCAGTCTTGCCAACACCAGCTGTTGAAGAGGCTGTCATTTCCCCATTGTATGTCCATGGCTCCTTTATCATATATTAATTGACCATATATGGTTGGGTTTATATCAGGGCTCTCTAGTCTCTTCCATTGGTCTATGGGTCTGTTCTTATGCCAGTACCAAATTGTCTTGAGTACTGTGGCTTTGTAGTAAAGCTTGAAGTTGGGGAGCCTAATCCCCCCAGCTTTATTCTTCCTTCTCAGGATTGCTTTGGCTATTTGGGGTCTCTGGTCCCATATGAATTTTAGAATGATCTTCTCTAGTTCATTGAAAAATGCTGTTGGTATTTTGATAGGAATTGCATTGAATCTGTAGATTGCTTTAGCCAGGATCGCCATTTTGACAATATTGATTCTTCCTATCCATGAGCATGGGATGGGTTTCCATTTATTGGTATCTTATTTAATTTCTCTCATGAGTGTCTTGTAGTTTTCAGAGTATAGATCTTTCACTTCCTTGGTTAGGTTTACTCCTAGGTATTTTATTCTTTTTAACGCAACTGTGAATGGAAGTGTTTTCCTGATTTCTCTCTCTGCTAGGCCATTGTTAGTGTATAGGAATGCTATAGATTTCTGTGCATTTATTTTGTATCCCGCAACTTTGCTGAATTCAGATATTAGATCTAGTAGTTTTGGAGTAGATTCTTTAGGGTTTTTTATGTGCAATATCATGTCATCTGCAAACAGGGACAGTTAAACTTCTTCCTTGCCAATCTGGATGCCTTTTCTTTCTTTGTGTTGTCTGATTGCCGTGACTAGGACCTCCAGTACTATGTTGAATAACAGTGGGGAGAGTGAGCATCCTTGTCTTCTTCCCAATCTTAAAGGAAAAGCTTTCAGCTTCTTGCTGTTAAGTATAATGTCAGCTGTGGGTTTGTCATATATACCCTTTATTATGTTGAGGTACTTGCCCTCTATACCCATTTTGTTGAGAGATTTCATCATGAATGGATGTTGAATTTTGTCAACTGCTTTTCCAGCATCTATGGAGATGATTATGTGGGTTTTGTCCTTCTTTTTGTTGATGTGGTGGATGATGTTGATGGATTTTCAAATGTTGAACCATCTTTGCATCCCTGGAATAAATCCTACTTGATCATGATGGATGATTCTTTTGATGTACTTTTGAATTCAGTTTGCTAATATTTTGTTGAGTATCTTTGCATCAATGTTCATCAGAGATATTGGTCTGTAGTGTTCTTTTTTTGTGGTGTCTTTGCCCAGTTTTGGTATTAGAGTGGTGCTGGCCTCATAGAATGAGTTTGGAAGGATTCCCTCTTCTTCTACTCCTTGGAAAACTTTAAGGAGGATGGGTATTAAGTCTTCATTAATGTTTGATAAAATTTAGCAGTGAGAGGTTCCGGGAAGATAGCGGTCTGAGCAGGACGGTGGAAATCTCCTCCCAAAACCATATATATCTATGAAAATACAGCAAATACGACTATTCCTAAAAGAGAGACCAGAATATGCAGGACAGCGCAGAGCCTGCATCTGCACCTGAGAGGACTTGGCACCCCATGAGGCGGGTAAGATACGGAGCCACATACTGGCGGGACACGAGCACTCCCCCACCTCAGCACACCGGTGGCAGAAGAGGATTCAGAGCCGGGAGGGAATGGAAGTACAGGTCCTCGAAAAAACCATCCCTGGTGATCTGCGCCGGGAGCACTGACACACGTCGTGTGGTGTATCGGAGATTGGAGAAGCAGAAGGTGCAGTTTTGAGCTGGGAATGTGCCCGGGTCCTCACAGCCAGTGGTGGTCTTGGGGAGACGGGGACCCAGCTGAGGGGCACGGTCATCCCAGTGCACTCAGCCCAGAAGGCTGGGAGTCCTGGGGAATTTCGGACCCCTTGGCTGGTGACTGGGAAAAAGTAGCCACACTGAGTCTTCACACAGAGAACAACAGCCTCCCATTCATTCCTGCCCTTGCCAGCTACAAACGGCCCTGTGGAGTGGCGAGGCCACAGCTGCGGAATCGTGGAGCAACAGCAACACCTACAGCATCCTTACAGAATCTACTCCCAGTGGGAGGTTTTTTTTTTCCTTTCTTTTATTTTCTTCCTTTTCTTTCTTTTTTTCTCTTTTCTTTCATGTCGTTCCTTTTTTTTTCAGTCTTAAAAGCCCAGCTGACATATGTGGCACCTAGCAGTGACCACTTCTATCGACATGAAAAGACAGAGGAATATGGCACAAACAAACCTCCCCCAAACCCAGACAACACCAGAGACGGAGCCTGAAGGAATGGAAATGCACAATCTTCCTGAAAAAGAATTCAGAATAAAAGTCATAACCATGCTGATGGATCTACAGAGAAATATACAAGAACTGAGGGAGGAAAAGAGGGAAGTGAGGAAAGACAATGCAGAAATAAGAGAAGCCATCGACGGGCTTAGGAGCAGACTGGATGAGATGCAAGAGACTATTAATGGAATAGAAATCAGAGAACAGGAATACAGAGCAGCTGAGGCAGAGAGAGATAAAAGGATCTCTAGGAATGAAAGAATATTAATAAAACTGTGTGACCAATCCAAATGGAACAATATTCGCATTATAGGAGTACCAGAGGATGAAGAGACAGAAAAATGGATAGAAAGTATCTTTGAAGAAATAATTGCTGAAAACTTTCCCATGCTGGGGAAGGAAATAGTCTCGCAGTCCACGGAAGCCCACAGATCTCCCAACACAAGGGACCCAAGGAAGACAACACCAAGACACATAATAATTAAAATGGCAAAGATCAAAGATAAAGACAGAGTATTAAAGGCAGCTAGAGAGAGAAAAAAGATCACCTACAAAGGAAAACCCATCAGACTATCATCAGACTTCTCAACAGAAACCTTACAGGCCAGAAGAGAATGGCATGATATATTTAACATAATGAAACAGAAGGTCCTTGAACCAAGAATACTGTATCCAGCATTACTATCATTTAAATTTGAGGGAGGGATTAAACAATTTCCAGACAAGCAAAAGGTGAGAGAATTTGCCTCACATAAACCACCTCTACAGGACATCTTAAAGGAACTGCTCTAGAGGGAAGCACCCCTAAGGCTAAAAAGATGTCACCAGAGAAAATAAAATCATAGCAAAGAAATCAGACCATCCAAATACTAACTAAAGTCAAAGAATAAAACACCTAGTATAAAAAGAATGGAGAAGGAAGAATAAGAAGGGAGAGAAATAAAGAAACATCATACTGTGTTTATAATAATTTAACAAGAAACTTAAGTTCGATTGTTGGATAGTAAAGAAGCAACCGTTGAACCTCTGGTAACCATGAACCTAAAGCCAGAAATGGCAATAAGTACATGTCTATCGATAATCACCCTAAATGTAAATGGACTGATTGCACCAATCAAAAGACACAGAGTAACAGAATGGATAAAAAAGCAAGACCCATCTATATGCCGCCTACAAAAAACTCACCTCAAACCCAAAGATATACACAGACTAAAAGTGAAGGGATGGAAAAGGATATTTCATGCAAACAACAAGGAGAAAAAAGCAGGTGTTGCAGTACTTATATCAGACAAAATAGACTTAAAAATGAAGAAAGTAGCAAGAGGTAAAGAAGGACATTACATAATGATAAAGGAGTCAGTCCAACAAGAGGATATAACCATTATAAATATATATGCACCCAACACAGGAGCATCAGCATATGTGAAACAAATACTAACAGAAGTGAAAGAGGAAATACACAGCAATGCAATTATTTTAGGAGACTTTAACACACCACTCACTCCAAAGGATAGATCAACCAGGCAGAGGATAAGTAAAGACACAGAGGCACTGAACAACACACTACAACAGATGGACCTAACAGACATGTACAGAACTCTACACCCAAAAGCAGCAGGATACACATTCTTCTCAAGTGCACATGGAACATTTTCCAGAATAGACCACATACTAAGCCACCAAACGAACGTCATTAAAGTCAAAAATATTGAAATTCTACCAACCAACTTCTCAGATCACAAAGGTATAAAACTAGATATAAATTGTATAAAGAAAACAAAAAGGCTCACAAATACATGGAAACTTAACAACATTCTCCTAATTAATCAATGGGTTAATGACCAAATCAAAACAGAAATCAAAGAATATATGGAGACTAATGACAACAACAACACAAAGCCACAACGTCTGCAGGACTCAGCAAAGGCAGTCCTAAGAGGAAAATATATTGCAGCCCAGGCCTATTTAAAGAAGGAAGAACATTCCCAAATGAATACTCTAAAGGCACAATTATTGAAATTGTATAAAGAAGAACAAATGAGGCCCAAAGTCACCAGAAGGAGGGACAAAATAAAGATCAGAGAAGAAATAAAGAAAATTGAGAAGAATAAAACAATAGAAAAACTCAATGAAACCAAGAGATGGTTCTTTGAAAAAATAAACAAAATAGATAAACCCCTAGCCAGACTTATTAAGAGAAAAAGAGAATCTACACACATAAACAGAATAAGAAATGAGAAAGGAAAAATAATGACAGACCCCACAGAAATAAAAAGAATTATACGAGAATATTATGAGAATCTATATGCTAACAAGCTGGAAAAACTAGAAGAAATGGACAACTTCTTAGAAAAATAAAACCTTCCAAGAATGACCAAACAAGAAACAGAAAAACTAAACAAACCAATCACCGGCAATGAAATTGAAGCGGTAATCAAAAGACTACCAAAAAACAAAACCCCCAGAGCAGACTGATTCACCTCTGAATTCTACCAGACATATAGAGAAGAAATAACACCTAGTCTCCCTAAAGTTTTCCAAAAAATAGAAGAGGAGGGAATACTTCCAAACTCATTCTATGAAGCCAGCATCACTCTAATAACAAAACCGGGCAAAGACCTCACCAAAAAAGAAAATTACAGACCAATATCCCTGATGAACATAGATGCAAAAATACTCAACAAAATATTAGCAAACCAAATTCAAAAATACATAAAGAGGATCATACACCATGATCAAGTGGGATTCATCGCAGGGATGCAAGGAAGGTACAACATTCGAAAATCCATCAACATCATCCACCACATCAACAAAAAGAAGAATAAAAACCACATGATCATCTCCATAGATGCTGAACAAGCATTTGACAAAATTCAACATTCATTCATGATAAAAACTCTCAACAAAATGGGTATAGACAGCAAGTACCTCAACATCATAAAGGCCATAGATGACTAACCCACAGCTAACATCATACTTAACAGTGAGAAGCTGAAAGCTTTTCGTCTAAGATAGGGAACAAGACAGGGATGCCCACTATCTCCACTGCTTTTCAAGATAGTACTGGAGGTCCTAGCCATGGCAATCAGACAAAACAAAGACATACAAGGCATCCAGATTGGTAAAGAAGAAGTCAGACTGTCACTATTTGCAGATGACATGATATTGTACATAAAAAACCCTAAAGACTCCACTCCAAAACTATTAGAGCTAATACCTGAATTCAGCAAAGTTGCAGGATACAAAATCAACACACAGAAATCTGTTGCTTTCCTATACACTAACGATGAACTAACAGAAAGAGAAATCAGAAAAACAATTCCATTCACAATTGCATCAAAAAGAATAAAATACCTAGAAATAAACCTAACCAAGGAAGTGAAAGACTTGTACTCTGAAAAGTAGAAGACACTCCTAAGAGAAATTAAAGAGGACACTAACAAATGGAAATGCATCCCATGCTCTTGGCAAGAAAGAATAAATATTGTCAAAATGAGTATACTACCTAAAGCAATCTACAGATTCAACACAATCCCTATCAAGCTACCAACAGCTTTCTTCAATGAACCTGACCAAATAATTCTAAAATTCATATGGAACCACAAAAACCCCGAATAGCCAAAGCAATCCTGAGAAGGGGGAATTACGCTCTCTAACTACAAGCTCTGCTACAAAGACACAGTAATCAAGACAATTTGGTATTAGCACAAAAACAGACCCACAGACCAGTGGAACAGAATAGAAAATCCAAACATTAACCCAAACATATACAGTCAATTAATATTTGATAAGGGAGCCATGGATATACGATGGGGAGATGACAGCCTCTTCAGCAGCTGGTGTTGGCAAAACTGGACAGCTACACGTAAGAGAATGAAACTGGACTACTGTCTAGCCCCATACACAAAGGTAAACTCAAGGTGGATCAAAGACCTGAATGTAAGTCATGAAACCATAAAACTCTTAAAAAGAAACATAGGCAAAAATCTCTTGGACATAAACATGAGTTACTTCTTCATGAACATATCCCCCCGGGCAAGGGAAACAAAAGCAAAAATGAACAAGTGGGATTATATCAAGCTGAAAAGCTTCTGTACAGCAAAGGAAACCATCAGTAGAACAAAAAGAGATCCTACAGTATGGGAGAATATATTCATAAATGACATATCCGATAAGGGGTTGACATCCAAAATATATAAATAACTCACCCACCTCAACAAACATAAAGTAAATAATCCAATTAATAAATGGGCAGAGGACATGAATAGACACTTCTCCAAAGAAGAAAGTCAGATGGCCAACAGGCATATGAAAAGATGCTCCACATCACTCATCATCAGAGAAATGCAGATTAAAACCACAATGAGATATCACCTCACACCAGTGAGGGCGGCCAACATCCAAAACACAAACAACAATTGTTGGTGAGGATGTGGAGAAAAGGGAACCCTCCTACACTGCTGGTGGGAATGTAAATTAGTTCAACCATTTGGAAAGCAGCATGGCGGTTCGTCCAAAACTCAAAATAGAAATACCATTTGACCCAGGAGTCCCACTCCTAGGAATTTACCCTAAGAATGCAACAGCCCAGTTTGAAAAAGACATATGCACCCCTATGTTTATGGCAGCACTATTTACAATAGCCAAGAAATGGAAGCAACCTAAGTGTCCATCAGTAGATGAATGGCTAAAGAAGATGTGGTACATATACACAATGGAATATTATTCAGCCATAAGAAGAAAACAAGTCCTATCTTTTGCAACAACATGGATGAAGCTAGAGAGTATTATGCTCAGTGAAATAAGCCAAGCTGAAAAAGACAAGTATCAAATGATTTCACTGATATGTGGAGTATAATAACAAAGAATAAGAAGGAACACAACAGCAGCAGACTCACAGAACCCAAGAATGGACTAATAGTTACCAAAGGGAAAGGGACTGGGGAGGTTGGGTGGGAAGGGAGGGACAAGGGCGAAAAAGTAGCATTCTAGTTAGCAGATGTAATGTTGGGGGGCACGGGTCGGACTGTACAACTCAGAGAAGACAAGTAGTGACTCTATAGCATCTCACTACGCTGATGGACCTTTACTGTAATGGGGTTGGTGGTGGGGACCTGATGAAGGGGGTAGTTTAATCACCATAATACTGCACATGTAATTGTAGATTAATGATACCAAAATAAACTATTAAAAAAATTCAGCAGTGAATCTGGTCCAGGCATTTTGTTCTTAGGTAGTTTTTTGATTACCAGTTCAGTATCATTGCTGATAATTGGTCTGTTGATATTTTCTGTTTCTTTCTGGGTCAGCCTTGGAAAGTTGTATTTTTCTAGAAAGTTGTCCTTTTCTTCTAGATTATCAATGTTGTTAACATATAGTTTTTCATAGTATTCTCTAATAGTCTTTGTATTTCTGTGCTGTCCGTAGTGATTTTTCCTTTCTCATTTCTGATTCTGTTTATGTTAGTAGACTCTCTTTTTTTCTTGATAAGTCTGGCTAGGGGTTTATCTATTTTGTTTATTTTCTCAACGAACCAGCTCTTGCTTTTGTTGATCCTTTCTGTTGTTTTATTCTTCTCGATTTTATTTATTTTTGCTCTAATCTTTATTATGTCCCTCCTTCTACTGACTTTGGGTCTCATTTGTTCTTCTTTTTCTAGTTTCGTTAATTGTGAGTTTAGACTGCTCATATGGGAATGTTCTTCTTTCCTGAGGTAGGCCTGTATTGCAATATACTTTCCTATTAGCACAGCCTTCACTGTATCCCACAGATTTTACGGTGTTAAATTATTGTTGTCATTTGTCTCCATATATTGCTTGATGCCTGTTTTTATTTGATCATTGATCCATTGATTATGTAGGAGCATGTTATTAAGCCTCCATGTGTTTGTGGGATTTTTCATTTTCTTTGCGTAATTCATTTCTAGTTTCATTCCTTTGTGGTCTGAGAAGCTTGTTGGTATAATTTAAATCTTTTTGAATTTACTGAGCCTCTTTTTGTGGCCTAGTATGTGATCTATTTTTGAAATTGTTCCATGTGCACTTGAGAAGAATGTGTATTCTGCTGCTTTTGGTGTAGAGTTCTGTAGATGTCTGTTAGGTCCATCTGTTCCAATATGTTGTTCAGTGCCTCTGTCTCCTTACTTATTCTCTGTCTGGTTGATCTGTCCTTCAGAGTGAATGGTGTGTTGAAGTCTCCTAGAATGAATGCATTGCATTCTATTTCCCCCTTTAATTCTGTTAGTATTTGTTTCACATATGTAGGATCTCCTGTGTTGGGTGCATAGATATTTATAATGGTTATATCTTGTTGTTGGATTGACCCTTTTATCATTATGTAATGTCTTTCTTTGTCTCTTGTGACTTTCCTTGTTTTGAAGTCTATTTTGTCTGATATAAGTACTGCAACTCCTGCTTTTTTCTCCCTATTAGTTGTATGAAATATCTTTCTCCATCCCTTCACTTTTCGTCTGTGTATGTCTTTTGGTTTAAAGTGAGTCTCTTGAAGGCAGCATATAGATGGGTCTTGTTTTTTTATCCATTCAGTGACTCTATGTCTCTTGATTGGTGCATTCAGTCTATTTACATTTAGGGTGATTATCGATAGGTATGTACTTACTGACATTGCAGGCTTCAGATTCATGGTTACCAAAGGTTCAAGGTTAAATTCTCTGCTATCTAAGAGTCTAAAAACTCATTTAATATGCTATTACAAACACAATCCAAAGGTTCTTTTTTTTGTGTTTTGTTTTCCCTCCTCCTTTTTCTTCCTCCTCCATTCTTTATATATTAGTTATCATATTTTGTACTGTTTGTCTATCCCTTGATTGACTTTGGGGATAGTTAATTTAATTTTGCATTTTCTTAGTAATTAGCTGTTCTATATTCTTTACTGTGGTTTTATTTCCTCTGGTGACAGCTATTAAACCATAGGAACACTTCCATCTATAGCAGCCCCTCCAAAATACACTGTAGAGATGGTTTGTGGGAGGTAAATTCTCTCAGATTTTGTTATCTGGGAATTGTTTAAACCCTCCTTCAAATTTAAATGATAATCTTGCCAGATAAAGTAATCTTGGTTCAAGGCCCTTCTGCTTCATTGCATTAAATACATCATGCCACTCCCTTCTGGCATGTAAGGTTTCTGCTCAGAAGTCTGATGATAGCCTGATGGGTTTTCCATTGTATGTGATGTTATTTCTCTCTCTGGCTGCTTTTAATAGTCTGTCCTTATCCTTTGCCATTTTAATTACAATATGTCTTGATGTTGACTCCCTTGGGTACCTTGTGTTGGGACGTCTATGTACCTCCATGGCCTGAGAGATTATCTTTTTCCCCAGATTGGGGAAGTTTTCAGCAATCACCTCCTCAAAGACACTTTCCATACCTTTTTCTCTCTCTTCTTCTTCTGGTACCCCTATAATGGGAATATTCTTCCGTTTGGATTGGTCACACAGTTCTCTCAATGTTCTTTCATTCTTAGACATCCTTTTTTCTCTCAGTGCCTCAGCTTCTTTGTATTCGTCTTCTCTAGTTTCTATTTCATTTATCGTCTCCTCCACCATATCCAATCTGCTTTTAATACCGTCCATTGTGCTCTTCAATGACTGGATCACTGACCGGAATTCATTCCAGAGTTCTTGAATATCTTTCCGTACCTCCATGAGCATGTTAATGATTTTTATTTTGAACTCCCTTTCAGGGAGAGTTATGAGGTCTATATCATTTAAATCTTTCTCAGGAGTTTTATTCATAATTTTACTCTGGACCGGGTTCCTTTGGCATTTTATATTTGTATATGGCGCCCTCTAGTGCCCATAAGCTCTACTCTCTATTGCTGCTCAGCCCCTGAAGCAATGTCGGGGATTGTAGGGGAGTGGTATTGGTGTCTCGGGGGAGGAAAGAGCTGTTTCTTGGTTCCTGGCTGCTATGCCTGTCTCCACTGCCTGAACCAGTCGGCTGAGCACACAGGTATAAGCCTCTGTGCTTTGCGTTTTTAGTTGCTGTAGACAGATCTTCCCTCTGGCTGGCCTAACACCAAGGTAGGGTTTCCCGGTTTGCAAGCCTGGTGGGGCTGGCCAGGAGAAAGGTGCACTAGTCTTCCTGTCACTGAAGGGGTTCTTGGAGCTGTGTAGGCAACCAGGGAGCTGGAGCACCTGAAGATCGTGAAAGCTCCCAATCTGCTGGGCCGAGTGCACCTGGACAATTTTGTCTACCTGTCCTTTCTCCTGAGCATTAAGCTCTGTGCAATCCTTGCCCCTTTACCAGCCCTCTTGCTAAGGACTTCTTTGTTAGGAAGTCTCTCAGACTGCCCACCTTTATTTTGTCCCAGAGCAGCTGGGTATGGATCCCTGGTTTCCACGAGCAGCTGGAATCTTAGTCTCTCCAGGAATTCTGCCTTTCTTAGCTTTCCAACCCCCTAATTACGAGAGTATCATGCAAGCACCATGAAATGTAGGTTTGTGCTCCCAGAGCAGATCTCCAGAGTTAGGTATTCAGCAGTCCCAGATCTCCACTCCCTCCCTGCTCCATTCCTCTTTCTCCTTCCAGAGAGCTGGGATGGCAGAAGGGCTTGGATCCCACAGGACCACAGCTCTAGTACGTTACCCTTTTCCGTGAGGGCTGCTCTTGTCTCCAGGTGCATGCAGTTTGTTGCAGACCTCTTTCCTGTTGCTCTTTCAAGAGTAGTTGTACTAGTTATACTTTCATGTTATATGCAGTTTTAGGAGGAAGCCTCTGTCTCACCTCTCATGCCATCTTTAATCCAAGAAAAATCAGGTGCATATATATTTATAATGGTTATATCCTCTTGTTGGACTGACCCCTTTATCATTATGTAATGTCCTTCTTTATCTCTTGCTACTTTCTTTGTTGTGAAATCTATTTTTCCTGATACAAGTACTGCAACACCTGCTTTTTTCTCCTTGTTGTTTGCATGAAATATCTTTTTCCATCCCTTCACTTTTAGTCTGTGTATATCTTTGGGTTTGAGGTGAGTCTCTTGTAAGCAGCATATAGATGGGTCTTGCTTTTTTATCCATTCTATTACTCTGTGTCTTTTCATTGGTGCATTCAGTCCACTTACATTTAGGGTGATTATTGATAGATATGTACTTATTGCCATTGCCAGCTTTTGATTCACTGTTACCAAAGGTTCAAGGGTAGCTTCTTTACGATCTAACAGTCTAACTTAACTCTTTTGTTAAGCTACTATAAACACAGTCTGATGATTCTTTATTTCTCTCCCTTCTTATTCTTCCTCCTCCATTCTTTATATGCTAGGTGTTTTATTCTGTATTCTTTTACGTTTCCTTTGACTGTTTTTGTGGATAGTTGATTTTACCTTTTGCCTTTAGTTAGTATTTGGATGGTCTGCTTTCTTTGCTATGATTTTATTTTCTCTGGTGACATCTTTTTAGCCATAGGAGTGCTTCCACCCAGAGCAGTCCCTTTAAGATATCCTGTAGAGGTGGTTTGTGGGAGGCAAATTCCCTCAACTTTCACTTGTATGGGAATTGTTTAATCCCTCCCTCAAATTTAAATGATAATTGTGTTGGATACAGTATTCTTGGTTCAAGGCCCTTCTGTTTCATTGCTTTAAATACATCATACCATTCTCTTCTGGCCTGTAAGGTTTCTGTTGAGAAGTCTGATGATAGTCTGATGGGTTTTCCTTTGTAGGTGATCTTATTTCTCTCTCTGGCTGCCTTTAATACTCTGTCCTTGTCTTTGATCTTTGTCATTTTAATTATTATGTATCTTGGTTTTGTCTTCCTTGGGTCCCTTGTGTTGGGAGATCTGTGGGCTTCCATGGTCTGAGGAACTATTTCCTTTCCCAGCTTGGGGAAGTTCTCCTCAACTATGTCTTCAAAGACACTTTCTATCCCTTTTTCTCTCTTCTTCTTCTGATACTCCTATAATGTGAATATTGTTCTCTTTGGATTGGTCACACAGTTCTCTTAGTATTCTTTCATTCCTAGAGATCCTTTTATCTCTCCCTTCCTCAGCTTCTCTGTATTCCTGTTCCATTAACAGTCTCTTGCACCTTGTCCAGTCTGCTCTTAAGCCCGTCAATCGATTGTTTCATTTTTGTAATGTCCCTCCTGAATTTATCCCTTAGCTCTTGCATATTTCTCTGTAGGTGCATCAGCATGGTTATGACTTTTATTCTGAATTCTTTTTCAGGAAGATTGTTTAAATCTATCCACCAGGCTCTCTCTCTGGGGTTTTCTGGGTGATTTTTGACTCGATCAGATTCTTCTGTCTTTTCATGGTGATAGAAATAGTCGCAGGCAGGTGACACATGTGTCAGCTGGGAGAACAAAGTCCCTTCCTGCTTGTTGTTCTCCTTGCCCTTCTCTGCAGCCTGTGCTGGTTACCTGCACACCAGGAGGCAGTCTCTGGGATAATCCCCTGAGCTGCCATGGGCAGGGCCACCCTCAGACTAGCCTAGAGCTCTGTGGGGGTTTGCAGCCACTCTGGGTGCATTCTGCAGCAAGTATGCCACCCCTTTGCCCCTTCCAGACCTTTTGCTTCTGCAGCCTGTGGTGGTTACCCACACACCGGGAGGCAGTCTCTGGCATAATCGCCTGAGCTCCCTTGGGCTGGGCTGCCCCCAGGCTAGCCTAGAGCACTGTGGGGGTTTGCAGCCAGCCTGTTACATTCTGCAGTAAATCTGGTGCCTTTTCGCTCCTTCTGGACCTTGCTCTGGCTTCTGAGGCCCTTCCTGGTTAGTTGCGCACCCACTGGGAGGAGATTCTGTGTGGTTGCTGTGGGCGGGGCTGCTCTCCTGCTGTTCTGCAGCTGTGGCAGATCTGCCAGTCTGTTTGCAGCACTGGCCAGGGGGAACAAATGGCAGGATGCTTATCACTGTGAGGGGCTTCAGCATTCCTGCTTTACCCAGCAGCCAGTTAGGGGGCCCAAAATTCAAGATTCCCAGCCTGCTGGGCTCAGTGTGCTGGGATCATTTTGTTCAGCTGTTGGGCCCTTGTCTCTTTAAGACTTTTTGAAAAGCACCTGCTTTCCTTTCATCCCAGGGGAGCTGGCTGTGGGCACCTGCTCGCAGTCTCCATCTCAGATCCTGCCCTTCCATTTCTCTAATCTCCAGTACATGATGCCATGTGTGTCTGTGATCCCAGTGCAGATCACCAGGGCTAGTTATTTAGCAGGCCTGTGTTTCCACTCCCTCCCCACTCTGATTCTTTTCCTCCCACCAGTGACCTGAGGTGGGGGAGTGCTCAGGTCCCACTGTTTCGTGACTTTTTATCTTATCCGCTTCATGAGGCGCTGAGTTCTCACAGGTGTAGCTGTAGCCTGACTGTTGTACTGTATCTTCTGGTCTCTCTTTTAGGAATAATTGTATTTGTTGTATTTTCACAAATACATATGGTTTTGAGAGGAGATTTCTGTCACCCTGCTCACGCTGCCACCTTGGGCCCCCTCCTCACATAGGAATTTAAAAAAATTTTTTAGTTGTTATCATGCAAAAAAAAATCAGGGCATTTGCAACAACATGGATAGAGCTAGAGGGTATTATGCTCAGTAAAATAAGCCAAGCAGAGAAAGACATGTATCAAATGATTTCACTCATCTATGGAGTATAAGAAAAAAGACAAAAACTGAAGGAACAAAACAGCAGCAGACTTACAGAACCCAAGAATGGACTAACAGTTACCAAAGAGAAAGGGACTGGGGAAGATGGGTGGGTAGGGAGGGAAAAAGGGGAAAAAGGGGTATTACAATTAGTACACATAATGTAGCGGGGGGGGGATACAGGGAAGGTAGTATTACACAAAGAAGACAAGTAGTGATTCTGTAGCATCTTACTACGCTGATGGACAGTGACTGTAATGGGGTATATGGTGGGGAGTTGATAATAGGGGGAGTCTAGTACCATAATGTTGCTCATGTAATTGTACATTAATAATAGCAAAATAAAAAATAATAAAATAAATAAATAAAATCATGTAATTTTATATAAAATTCTATGTTTCTGGCTTATATTTGAAAAGCAATTAAGTCCATATTCCATAGCTCAGATGCAGCTGCTTTCTTTCAGTGCTGATGGTGTGTTACTCTTTGATGCTACCTGCTTGTCCCTTGCAGCCTTTCAGTTTGAAACCTCTGCTATAGACTCTTGGCTAGGATAGGTTTGGAATCAGGACAGATCCAGCTGTCTACTAAGTTAAAATAAAATAAGACAAGACACCACCAAAGTTGAGAGATTAGTTCTTTTCGATGTAATGAAAATATTCTAAAACTGACTGTGGTGCTGGTTGCACAAATTTGTGAATATGCTAAACAAAAAAAACATTGAATTATATGCTTCAAATGTCTGAATTATATGGTGTGATTCTCTCTCAATAAAGGTGTTTAAAAAACACTAGAAATCAGACAAGAGGGAGGAAAACACAAATAATGAATCAACTTCCCAATACTAGTCTTTGTCACTGAACTCTTAGAATGTGTCTAATATTGCAATATTGGGGTGGCATTTGCATGAAAAACAAGGATTAAAAAGAGTACATACTTCACAGGGTTGTTAGGATGACTAAGTGAACTAAGTGAGGTAAACTTTGCAAAGCACAAAGCATTCTGCATGGTACATGGTAAGCAATGGATAAATGTTAGGTGTTACTGTCTACTATGGCATGAGACCTAACAACACTTAGCCTAGCAACATTGGCATTGCCACCCAGCCAGGACCCTGGCCCCTGGAGCAGCTCTTCCCAGTGCCTCTCCAAATGCCCAGCCAGAACTCTGGGAGGCTCAGAGACTCTTCAGTGATGAAGGAAAAAATACCATACAAATACTGGAGTATCTAGGGAAGTGGGAACAACCTGTTTGTACCTTATTCAAGCAATGTGATGTAGTAGAGTCTCCACAATGCTGAGAGAGTCCTGAATTCTAATTTTGTTTCCATTCCAAATTGGATTCCTTTTAAAGGGTACTAAATTTTTCTATGCTTTAGTTTCCTCATATAGTGAAGGACAATGTTATTTACCCTGCTTACCTTACAGACCAAATAAGAACAAAAGCCTGAAGCTACTTGGAATGGTACAAAATTATATATAAGGTAAGGAATGTTTGCTCAAGTATATAAATCAGTGACCTCAATCAGGTGGCAAGCATAAGCCCAAAGAAAGGCTACGGGGACTGAGACTCTTATTGTAACAAGAGAGGGCCTTGGGGATGATTTCACAGTTTTAGACCCATTGTCTTTGGAAGGATTCCCCAGAGGATGGTGAGGTTCCTGGCAATCAGAACAGATGAGGCCCAGGCTACCATATGCCATGAAAGAAAAAGAGCTTCTGGCAAAGGAAAATCATCAAACCAACGTCTTTCCCCTATTGCAGAATGGAAAATGTCAGCTTCCCTAGATTACAGGGTAGGGCTCGAAAGCAGAGAACATTACATTCACACCCAGAAATGGGAAAATTCTTCTCTGGGAAGAGCTAAGCTGTCATTAGGAGAGTAGGTAGGTGGCTGTGACATTTTTTTAATTCTGAAGTTCTTTATGAATGTCCATAAAATTCTAAGCTTTAGAAATTGATTAACCCTGTTCTGTTATATCTACTCCCTTGCCACAGACATGCAGAGCTGTCCTGATAACTTTAGATAATTCATCCTGGGTATATGGGATAAGCAGGGACATTTTGCCAGTGAAGCAGTTGGTGGGTCACCTTGACCAACCGAGGGCAGGCACATTCAGCTCAGGTAGGATCTGGGAGTACTAAGGCTTGAGAGACAAACTGATCTCTAATGTTCCCCAATGCATTCTCTCAGTTGGAACTGAAAGTAGTCACCAGCAGCTCTTTCTAACTCATTTTGTTATGTCAAAGATGTTTTAAGATGAAAGAGTCAAAGGAGGGAGCTGAGAGAGAGCGAGTAGGGTGGAAGTAGTCATGGGACTTGACAAGAAGGGAGGAGTGTCCTGCCAGAAGAGAAATGAGTATGTTAGGCAGTATTTCAGAGTGGTTAAGAGCATGGGCTGTGGCATCAAACAGACCTGATTTATATCCTGGTTCTGCTACTTATACTCTAAGCTTACTATAAAATTGGATGAAAACAATACTGATCTTATGCAGTCCTTATGAAGAGAAAGTGAGATTACATACTTGAAGCTTTAGCACATCTCCTGGCACATGGGAAGTGCTAAAATTAAAAGTAGATATTATGTGCTCTTTAGCATATCATTCAAAGCTCTTCCCAACTAACCTAAGCCTATATTTGTAGCTTCATTTCCCATTACTCTCAGCCACATACCTTTTGCCTGGCCACACAAGGATCACGAGGTCTCCAGTCCCAGATTTCATCCTGCACATCCACATTTTCCCTTCTTTGCTTATGCTGATCTTTCTGCCTAGTATTCCTTTTCTCTCTTTTCTATCTTCTTAAAACTCTTATTTTCCCATCAGGAACCAACTAATGTTCCATGACTTTTGTGAAACTTTCCCTTTTCTTGAATCTAGGCAGGATTAAAACATCCTTCTTTGTATTCTCATTGCATTTTTTATTTCAATGTGCCAAGTGCCATATTAGCATTATCAGCAACTGTACATATTTTAGTAATCCCCATGATCTTGTGAGAACAAGGGCTCTGTTGTATGTTTTACATCACCAGCATAGAACTGGCATATAGTAGGTACTTGTGAAAATTCATTGACTAGAATGGAGTTTGTCAAGAGATTTATTAACACCTATTCCATCTATTTCATAGTGGGTTACCATGAGGAAATAGTGTAAGAACATATATGAAAGGACCAAAAGGTATAGTTTCATACAAATGAAAGGAATTGATTACCCAAAATTCAAACTGGAGAATTTAAAGAGGAATTCTTCTCTAGTCCTGTCAAAATGATAATCAATACACATAATACCCCCAGTGCATTTCCAGTTCATGAAGTGCTTTCTGAATTATCATGAACTTTTATAAAAAGTGTGTTCTGATTCTTTGGTGTTTGAGAATTTATGGACAACATAACTGATACAGTTCCCTTATGTAACTAGAACATTAGCCCAAGATACCTCAATCCCTAACCTTTCTGGAGAAATGGATCTTTGATGTTTACAAGAAAGAGTGGGAAAGTTAGCAACCTAGCTACTATCAGCATCCACAGCAAAGGCTGGAATGATGCGATGAATGACACAAGGGCATTCCTTCAGGAGAATCCACTTTAATTCCTGTCTGCAATATGCATATTTGATGATGTTCTTTGGTTTGGGATTTGCTTCCATACACTCCTTAATTTTTCAAATTCATGCTTTTGTGTGTGAGTATGATCTGTGTTTGCTTCCACAAGCTCTCTGAGTTCAGGGACACAGTCTTCTACTTAGGTGTTACCCACAACAGTGCTGGGAACATTGGAAACTTTTGGTGATTGTGGTTGAACTTAACCGAATTAGAGAAATATATAAAGAAGTTGATACATAGACGACATTAATCAAAGACAGTTTTAGACCCAACAAAAACATTAAATACATAAATGGATAAATCTTGGAACAAATTTTATCAAATACATACTAATATATAAAATTTATTACTGGAGGTATTTTTATAATGCTTTGTCATTTATGAATTGCTCTCATGCACTCTTGCTCTCAAAATAACCAGTTTGAGTGGAAATAGATACTCAGGTGTTTAGCTGCCAAATCAATAATTAGGATAAAAAATATTATTCCTAGGAAATGAAATAGCAAGAACTAACATATATAAAGCAAAGATAGGCATAATTCTAAGTGCTTTCCATGTGCTCTCTTATTTAGTCCTCTCAAAAACTGTGTGGAAGTGGTTTGGTCATTATTGCCATTTTATAGATGAAAGAGCTAAGGCTCAGGTGAATTCATTTGCCCAAAGTCAAACAGCTAGAATTAAGGAAAATAATTCTACACTTAAAGACTGAGTCAACCAACCTGCAATAAAATTCTACTATTACAGGAACTAGACAGAGCTGTTTGAGAAGACTCTTTACAGCTTCATATCTAGGAAACAATTTGTGAAGAGAAATACATTGCCAACTCACAATAGAATAACCAGAATAATCAACGACATCTTGGATAACAAAAACTAATCCAAGTTTAAATGACATATTGGATCCAAAGCAAAAGCCTCACACTTTGAAAGTATTTTTTCCATGTGAACATGATAGGCAGAAAGGGGAGGTCTCTGTGTGGAACTGAAGGGGAAAACTTTATAGAAAAATATAGGTCTCCTGAAATAAGACTTTTTTTTTTAAAGGCCCAAACAAGAAGTCAAGAAAACACAATATGTAAACTAACTAGAGTTTTTCAGTATGGGATTTATAGAGCACAAACTTGTAAGCTTGTTAAAATGAGAGCTTCACCTAGGGGTAAAGGGACCATTTTAACATAATAGCTCAGAACTCTTTCTTAAAGGATTTGTGTTTTCAGTCCAGCCTAATTAATGGCCTGAGTGGGTTAATTCTTCTCCAATGCAACTGCCTTATTATGTGATTTTTTTTATGGGCTCATGCTTATTCAAAACTTGCAAATGCTTGACACAGATGCTACCCTTCCGATTCCTGTGTCCATGGCAGACATTGCAAATAAATCACAGCACTCTTTCTTATTGTCTGCAATCAAACTCAGAATCATTCTTGATACAGCACTGCAGATGGTCACTACTGATAGATTGGATTTGGCGTGTGAAATGAGCCCTATTTGTCATCTCTGCCCCAAAGCATACAAATTATTTGCAAGCTGAGAGGTAGCTGGCATCATAGACAGCAAACACTAATGAGTGTGTCTGTAGTAATCCAGTGCTACTAAGCAATGGAGGCTTCCTTCCCTGATCCTATCTGCTAGTCATCCCTGATCCACCAACAACACAATTTTTCTAGATAACAGAAATAAATTTTCTAGGCATGAGTTAACCTTTAGGAGGACTTCAGTGATTAAGACTGATTCTCCCCACTTGTTGCCCATCCCAGCTCTCAAAAGCCTTAGGAATATGGTGTTGAATACAAACTCCTAACTAAGAGTTTGTAAAATGCTCATTTAGTTTCAGTTCTCGCCCATATAGAGTGAGCTGAGATGTAGTTTAAAGCATTATGTTATAAGTAAGATGACCTGGCATCTAGTTCTGCCTCTGCATCCTTAGTTACAGTTCCTACCTGAGCCTCAGTTTCCCCATCTGCATAATGGAAATGATAATATCTGCCTTTCATTTCCTTTTTGATTCTTTCATTCTGTGTCACTACTCCTCAAGTATTTTGCCTCACAGGGTTAGGTAGGATTGGATTTGACTCAAAAGGATATTTAGACTGTGTGATAATTTTACAAAAATGTTTTTGTCTTGTCTTGTTTCATTTGCTGTGGGGAGGAGTTGTTTCTCTAAGTTTGGCCCAAATAAACTCCTTTTACATAAATTACAGGAGAATGGATTGACATGTTTCTTAGCCATGTGTCTGACTTGGCCAGTGGATGTGGATCATAGACTTAGGAAGACAAAAAAACTTACTGATGGCCCAAGTCCTTAGCTCAAACTGGTGGTCAATCTTTGACAGGATAAGAAGCAGAGATTCTTAGAATCTATGGGTCAACACCACCACCCAAAAGTGTGTTGGTCACCTACCCCAGTGGTTTTCAAACTATAATTTTCAAACTATAATTTTCAGTTTCCTAGGGTTCCACAGGAACTTCCTTATATGATTTTTAAAAAGATCTTGCTTTGAATAGATAAATACTACCCTTGATTTACTTGGCTTGGACTTCCTATGTTTTCTTTCTGCCCAGGTTCTTTTTCCAAATCTAGATGCTCCATATCTATTGCTGAAACCCATCTTTAGTTCATGTATGCAGTATCTGGGATGATTTTTCAAAGTTCCCTCATTGATTAATGAGAATCCCCCACGTAAATCCAAAAAGAGAGTTCTTTCCAGTTGAGGTTTGATACTTCTATATTTAATATAAATGAGAATACATAAATCAGCTTATGTACAGTTAGAATAACCCCAGGACATGCTCTGGAGGATGTTGATGAAAAATCTACTTACAAGGGAGCAGATACTTAGACTTTGTTAATACCCTTGGGGAGCCTGGTTTTGACAGAATTATTTCCATTTAGAAATTCTCTTTGGTCTAGCTACACTTAATCTGATTTATCTTCTGGACTTAGAGTTAAATAAAAGTTCACGGCATTGAAAAACACTCATTGAAAACATAAAGATTGATTATTATTGTGTGAGAAGGTTCAAAATAAATCTTTTGGCAACTGCTACATCTGGGGTTGCAGCTAACGACCTTTTTGGATCAGCGCCGAGGACACAGATCTTCCATGTGCATGGCTCTACTAAGGTTACATCCAATTTGAAGAAGGGAGGGTAGTAATTTAATAAAATGGCTGGATGTGAGCGGCAGATTAAAAGCATTAATGTCATCATGTCTACCTGGGAAAGGGTTTTTCAACAGCTTTGGTTTTCTTTTCTCCCCTGTGTATGTGGCAGATAGGCAAAAAATAAAGCTGGAATTTTTTTTGGATTCTCATGCTTTTTTTTTAATTAATAAACTTTATTTTTAGAGTAGCTTTAGGTTCACAGCAAAATGGAATGGAATGTTCAGAGATTTCCTATACACCCCCCAGAACACCCCTCTACACACAACATCCTCCATTGTCAACATCCTACACCAGACTCATATATTTGTTGTAGTTTGATACATTATTGTCACCCAAAGTCCATAGTTTACATCAGCGATTACTCTTGGCATTGAATATTCTATGGGTTTTGACAAATGTATAATGACATGTAGCCACCATTAGAATATCATAAAGAATAGTGTCACTGCCCTAAAAGTACTCTGTGCTCTGCTTATTCATCTCACCCTTCTTCCTAACTGCTGGAAATCACTAATCTTTTTACCACACTTCTATGTTTTTTGCAGTATTATTTACAATAGCCAAGATACGGAAGCAACCAAAGTGTCCATCAATACATGAATGAAGAAGAGGTGGTACATATACACAATGGAATATTATTTAGCCATAAAAAAGAAAGAAATCCTGTCATTTGTGAAAACATGGATGGACCTAGATGGTATTATGCTAAGTGAAATAAACCAGGCAGAGAGAGACAAATACCATGTGATTTCACTTTTGGAATCTAAAAACAAAACAAAACAAAATGAACCAAACAGCAGTAGACTCATAGACACTGGGAAGTAATTGGTGGTTATCATGGGGGAGGGCTTGGGGAGGGCAAGTGAAATAGGTGAAGGGGATAAAGAGGCACAAAATCTCAATCATAGCATTAATTAGTAATAGGGATGAATGTACAGCATCACGAATATAGCCAATAGTTCTGTATCATATTTCTATGCTGACAGTAACTACACTAGCTGGGGGGGGAGATTTAATAATGTAAATAACTGTCAAATCACTATGTTGTACACTTGAAACCAATATAATATTGTATATCAATTACACTTCAATTAAAAAAATAGAAATAAAAGTCATCACCATGACCAAAGTCACCTAGGTTTTTCTCCTATGTTATCTTCTATTTTTACAGTTTTGTCTTTACACTTAAGTTTATGATCCATTTTAGGTTAATTTTTATGAGGGCTTAAAGGTCTGTGTCTATATTCATTTTTTGCATATGGATGTCCACTTGTTCCATCAACAATTGTTAAAGATACTAACTTTGCTCCATTGTTTTGCTTTGTTCATTTTCAAAGATTAGTGGACTATATTTATGTGGGTCTATTTCTGTTTCATTAATCTGTTTGTTCTTCCACTAATACCAAATTATCTTGATTACTCTAGCTATATTGTAAGTATTGTAGTTGGGTAGTGTTCCTCCAACTTTATTCTACTCTTTCAATATTGTTTTGGCTATTCTGGGTCTTTTGCCTCTCCATATAAACTTTAGAATCAGTTTGTCAAAGCCACAAAATAATTTACTGGGATATTTACCAGTATTGCATTGAATCTATATATCAAGTTGGGAAAAACTGACAAATTGAAATATTTAGTCTTTCTTTCAATGAACATGGAATATCTTCCATTTATTTATTTCATCTTTGATATCATTCATCAGAGTTTTGTGGTTTTATTGACATATATCTTGTATATATTTTATAAAATTTATATCTTTAATTTTGGGGTGCTGATGAAGTGGTAATGTATTTTTTCTTCCAGTTTTATTGAGATATAATTGACTTATAAGATGGTAAAGTTTAAGGTATTCAGTGTGACAATTTTATACATGTATATATTGTGAAATGTTGACCGTGATAAGGTTTGCTAACACATCTCATATACCACATAATTACCATCTTGTTGTTGTTGTTTTTGTTATGTAATAACATTAAAGCTCTACTCTCAAAGCAACTTTCAAGTATTGATAACTATATTCAACATATTCTATATATGATCTCCAGAACTTTTCTTATAACTGAAAGTTTATATGCTATGAACAACATCTCCCCATTCTCCCAACCCTTAAGCCCCTGGAAACAATCATTCTACTTTGTTTCTATGAATATGATGATTTTAGATTCCAAATACAAGTGAGATCATACAGTATTTGCCTTTCTCTATCTGGCTTATTTCCCTTAGCATAATGCCCTCCTGATCCAGCCATGTTGTTTCAAATGGCAGATATTCCTTTCTGTTTTATGGCTGAGTAACACACACACACACACATACATCACATTTTCTTTATTCATTCATCCATCGATGAGCACTTAGGTTGTTTCCATATCTTGGCTATCATGAATAATGCTGCAGTGAACATGGGAGCATAGATACCGCTTCAAGATAGTGATTTCATCATCTTATATACCTAGAGGTGGGATTGCTGGATCATATAGTATTTCTAATTTCTTGAGGAACCTCCACAGTTATCTACTGTGGCTAAACCAGTTTAAATTCCCACCAACAGTATACCAGGGTTCCCTTTTCTCAACATCCTTGCTGGCATTCTCTTATCTTTTTGGTAATAGCCATTTTAACAGGTGTGAGGTGATACAACACTGTGGTTTTTGATTTGCATTTCTCTGATGATTAGTGACGTGGAGCACCTTTTCATATACCTGTTGGCCATTTGAGTATTTTATTTGGAAAATGTCTATTCAGATCCTTCGCGTGTCTTTTAATTGTATTATTTGTTTTTGTACTTTTGGTGTATATGAGTTCCTTATGTAGTTTGGATATTAATCACTTATCAGATATGTAGTTTGCAAATATTTTCTCCCACTCTATAGGTTACTTTTACATTGTGTTGATAGTTTCTTTTGCTATGCAGAAGCTTTTCAATTTGATGTAGTCCTACTTGTTGACTTTTGTTTCTGTTGCTTGTTTATTTGGTGTCTTACCCAAAATATTATTGCCAAGACCAATGTCAATAAAGTTTTTTCCCCCTATGTTTTTTTCTGTGAGTACAATGGTGTCAGATCTTACATTTAAATCTTTAATACATTTCAAGTAAATTTTTGAGAGTGGTATAAAACTAGGGCCCAATTTCATTCTTTTGCATGTGGATATTCAATGTCCCAGCACCATTTATTGAAGAGACTTTTCCTATTGAATACTCTTGGCTCCCTTGTCAAATATTAGTTGACCATATCTGCATGTGTTTATTTCTGGGCACTTGATTCTATTTCATTGGTCTATGTTCTGTTTTGATGCCGGTACCACACACTGCTGGTTATTAACTTTGTAATACAGTTTGAAATCAGAAAGTGTGATGCCTCCAGCTTTGTTCTTCTTTCTCAGGATCAATTTGGCTATTTGGGGTCTTTTGCAGTTGCAAACAAATTTTAGTTATTTTTTCTCTTTCTGTAAAAAAATGCCGTTTGAATCATAATAGGAATTTCATTGAATGTCTAGGTAGTTTTGAATATTTTGGACATTATAACAGTATTAATTTTTCCAATCCATGAACATGAGATATGTTTCCATTTATTTGTGTCATCTTCAATTTCTTTCATAAATATCTTACAGTTTTCAATGATCAGATCTTGGTTAGATTTATTCCTAAGTATTTTATTGTTTTTGATGCTGTTATAAGTGGAATTATTTTCTTTATTTCCTTTTCAGATAGTTCATTACTATTATCTAGAAATGCAACTAACTATTGCATGTTGATTTCTGTATCCTGAAATATTACTGAATTCCTTGATTAGATCTAATAGTTTTTAGGCAGATCTTTAGGATTTTTTGCTTACAAAATCATGTCATCTGTAAATAGAAACTTTTACTTCTTCCTTTCTGATTCGGATGCCTTTTATTCCCTTTTCTTGCCTAATTGCTGTGGCTAGGACTTCCAGTACTATGTTGAATAGGGTTTAGTGAGAGTAAGCACCCTTGTCGTGTTCCTTATCTTGAAGGAACAGCTTTCAATGTTTCACCAATAAGTATGATGTTAGCCATGGACTTGTCATATACGGCCTTTATTCTGTTCAGGTTTGTTCCTTCTGTACCCAGTTTGTTAATAGTTTTTATTATGAATTAAGGTTCAATTTTGTCGAGTGTTTTTCTGTATCTATTGAGATGATTATATGATTATTATCTTTCATTCTATTAAATGACGTATCACATATACAGATATGCATATGATGAAACATTCTTGCATCCTAGGGTTGAATCTCACTTAAATGTGGTGTATGATCTCTTTAATATGCTGTTGAATTCAGTTTTCTAGTATCTTATTGAGAATTTTTGCCTCTATATTTGTCAGTGATATTGGCCTGTAGTTTCCTT
Organism: Phataginus tricuspis; assembly: GCA_029783875.1. Taxonomy (NCBI): domain Eukaryota; kingdom Metazoa; phylum Chordata; class Mammalia; order Pholidota; family Manidae; genus Phataginus; species Phataginus tricuspis. The sequence goes on from JAQQAC010016209.1 coordinate 93,302,306, forward strand.
TTTGTGTAGTGTCCTTTTCTGTCTTTGGTATCAGGGTAATCCTTGTCTCATAAATGAGTTTGGAAGTGTTCCTTCCTCTTGAAATTTTTGGAAAAATTTGAGTAGGCTTGGAACTGATTCTTTAAATAGTTGGTCAAATTCACTAGTGAAACCATCTGGTTCTGGTGTGTTCTTTGTTGGGAGGTTTTTGACTACTGATTCAATTTCCTTGCTTATTATTGGACTGTTCATATTTTCTATTTTTTCATGATTCTGTCTTGGTAGTTGTTATGTTTCTAGGAATTAATCCACTTTTCTAGGTTGTCCAATTAATGGATATAACGTTGTTCATGGATCTTTTCTATTTCTGTGGTCCCAGTTGTAATGTCTCCTCTTTTATTTTTAATGCTATTTATTTGGATCCTCTCTTTATTTTTGGTTAGTCTAGGTAAAGGTTTGTCAATTTTGCTTTATCTTTTCAAAAAACCAATTCTTAGTTTTATTAATCATTTCTATTGTTTTTTTGTTCACTATTTCATTTACTTTTTCTCTAATCTTTATTTCATTCCTTCTACTAACTGTGGTCTTAGTTTCTTCTTTTTTTCTAGTTCCTTAAGGTATAAAGTTAGGATGTTTATTTGAGATCTGTCTTTTTTCTTGACATATGCATTTATTACTATAAAATTCCTTCTTAGAATTGTTATTTTTGTATTCTGTAAATTTTGACATGTTTCCATATTTGTTTGTCTGAAGGTATTTAATATTTTTTTCTTTTGATTTATTTGATCCATTCATTGTTCAGTAGTATGTTGTTTAACTTCCATGTATTTGTGAATTTTCCTCCTGTTATTGATTTCTAGTTTAATACCATTATGGTTAAGAAAATATAACAGGTATGATTTCAGTCTCCTCTTACTAACACTTGTTTTGTGGCCTAACATGTGCTCTATACTAGAAAATGTTCCATGTGTGATTGAAAAGAATGTGTATTCTGCTTCTGTTGGATAGAAAGTTCTGTATATATTTGTTAGGTCCATTTGGTCTAGAATGTCATTCAAATCCATTGCTTCCTTATTTATTCTCTGGGCAATTAATCCATTGTTGAGAGTGGGGTATTAAAGTCCCCAGCTCTTATTGTACTGTAGTTTATTTCTTCTTTTAACTCTGTTAGTATTTTCTCTTTTTTTCTTAGTCTGTTTAGAAACTTCTTGATTTTATTGATGTTTTCAAAGAAAGAACTATTGGTACTGTTGATTTTTTGTATTGGTTTCCTGTTTTCAAGTTCATTGCTTTCTGCCCTAATTCTTATTTGTTTTCTGTTCACTTTGAATTTAATTTGCTCTTCTTTATCTATTTTTCTAAAGTAGATTAGATTATTGATGTTAGATTTTTCTTTTCTTAATGTATGCATTCAGTGCTATAAGTTTCCCTCTAAGCAGTTTTTTATATCCTGCATCTTTTAATAAATTGAATTTTCACATTAATCATTTAAAAATATTTTTAAATGTCTTGAGATTTCTTATTCAATCTATGTGTGATTTAGAAGTGTGATGTTAAACATCCAATTATTTTGGAATTTTCTAAATATCGCTTTTTTTCTTTTTTTTATTAATGTATCACTGATATACACTCTTATGAAGGTTTCACAAGAAAAACAATGTGGTTATTACATTCACCCTTATTATCAAGTCTCCCCCATACCCCATTGTAGTCACTGTCCATCAGTATAGTAAGATGGCACAGAGTCCCTATTTGTCTTCTCTGAGCTACACTGTCTTCCCTGTGACCCCCCACACACCATGTGCACAAATCATGGTACCCCACAATCCCCTTCTCCCTCCCTCCCCACTCACCCTTCCCCACCCCTGCCCTTTGGTAACCACTAGTCCCTAATTGGAGTCTGTGAGCCTGCTGCTATTTTGTTCCTTCAGTTTTGCTTTGTTGTTATACTCCACAAATGAGGGAAATCATTTGATACTTGTATTTCTCTGCCTGACTTATTTCACTTAGCATAATACTCTCTAGCTCCATCCATGTTGCAAATGGTAGGATTGGTTTTCTTCTTATGGCTGAATAATATTCCATTGTGCATATGTACCACATCTTCATCTTCTTTTTCCATTCATCTACTGATGGACACTTAGGTTGCTTCCATATCTTGGCTATTGTAAATAGTGCTGTGGTAAACATAGGGGTGATATATATTTTTGAATCTGAGAAGTTGTTTTCTTTGGGTACATTCCTAGGGGTGGAGTTCCTGGGTCAAATGGTTTTTCTATTTTTAGTATGTTAAGGAACCTCTATATGGCTTTCTGGAATGGTTGAACTAGTTTACATTCCCACCAGCAGTGTAGGAGTGTTCCACTTTCTCTGCATCCTCACCAGCATTTGTTGTTCCTTGTCTTTTCTATGTTGGCCAACCTAACTGGTGTGAGATGATATCTCATTGTGATTTTAATTTGCATTTCCCTGATAGTGATGTGGAGCACCTTTTCATGTGCCTGTTGTCCACCTGAATTTCTTCTTTGCAGAAGTGTCTGTTCACATCCTCTGCCCATTTTTTAATAAGGTTATTTTCTTTTTGGGTGTTGAGGTGTGTAAGTTCTCTATATATTTTGGATGTTAACCCCTTGTCAGATAAGTCATTTATAAATATACTCTCCCATAGTGTAGGATGCCTTTTTGTTCAGCTGATGGTGTCCTTGGCTGTACAGAAGCTTTTTAGCTTGATGTAGTCCCATTTGTTCATTTTGCTTTTGTTTCCCTTGCCTGAGGAGATGCATTCAGGAAAAAGTTGCTCATGTTCATATTCAAGAGAATTTTTCCTATGTTTTCTTCTAACAGTTTTATGGTTTCTTGATTTACATTCAGGTCTTTGATCCATTTCGAGTTTGTATTTGTGTATGGGGTTAGACAGTAACCAGTTTCATTCTCTAGCACATAGCTGTCCAGTTTTGCCAATACCACCTATTGAAGAGGCTGTCATTTCCCCATTGTATATCCATGGTTCCTTTATCATATATTAATTGACCATATATGCTTGTGTTTATATCTGGGTTCTCTAGTCTGTTTCATTGGTCTATGGGTCTGTTGGTCAGTACCAAATTGTCTTGATTATTGTGGCTTTGTAGTAGAGGTTGAAGTTGGGGAGTGTAATCCACCCATCTTTATTCTTCCCTCTCAGGATTGCTTTGGCTATTCAGGGTCTTTTGTGGTTCCATATGAATTTTAGAACTATTTGCTCTAGTTCATTGAAGAATGCTGTTGGTATTTTGATACGGATTGCATTGCATATGTAGATTGCTTTAGGGAGCATTTCTATTTTGACAATATTAAATCTTCCTATCCATGAGCACAGGATGTGTTTCCCTTTATTGGTATCTTCTTTAATTTCTCCCATGAATATCTCGTAGTTTTCAGAGTATAGGTCTTTCACTTCCTTGGTTAGGTTTATTCCTAGGTATTTTATTGTTTTTGATGCAATTGTGAATGGAATTGTTTTCCTGATTTCTCTTTCTGCTAGTTCATCATTAGTGCATAGGAATGCAACAAATTTCTGTGTATTAATTTTGTATCCTGCAACTTTGCTGAATTCAGATATTAGATCTAGTAGTTTTGCAGTGGATTCTATAGGGTTTTTTTATGTACAATATCATGTCTTCTGCAAACAGGGACAGTTTAACTTCTTCTTTACCAATCTGGATGCTTTTATTTCTTTGTGTTGTCTTATTGCTGTGGCTAGGACCTCCAGAACTATATTGAATAGAATCGGGGAGAGTGGGTATCCTTGTCTTCTTTCTGATCTTAAAGGAAAAGCTTTCAGCTTCTCACTGTTAAGTATGATGTTGGTTGGCAGTTTGTCATATATAGCCTTTATTATATTGAGGTACTTACCCTCTATACCCATTTTGTTGAGAGTTTTTATCATGAATGGATGTTGAATTTTGTTGAATGCTTTTTGGGCATCTATGGTAATGATCATATGATTTTTGTCCTTCTTTTTGTTGATGTGGTGGAAGATATTGATGGATTTTCAGATGTTGTACCATCCTTGCATCCCTGAGATGAATCCTACTTGATCATGATGTATGATCTTTTTGATGTACTTTTGAATTTGGTTTGCTAATGTTTTGTTGAGTATTTTTGCTCCTGTGTTCATGAGGGATATTGGTCTGTAATTTGCTTTTTTTGTGGTGTCTTTGCCTGGTTTTGGTATTAGTGATGCTAGCCTCATAGAATGAGTTTGAGTATAGACTGCTCCTCTTCTACTTTTTGGAAAACTTTAAGGATAATGGGTATTATGTCTTCTCTAAATGTCTGATTAAATTCAGCGGTGAATCCATCTGGTCCTGGTGTTTTGTTCTTGGGTAGTTTTTGATTACCAATTTAATTTCTTTGCTGGTAATTGGTCTGTTTAGATTTTCTGTTTCTTCCTGGGTCAGAGTTGGAATGTTGTATTTTTCTAGAAAGTTGTCCATTTCTTCTAGGTTATCCAGTATGTTAGCATATAGTTTTTCATAGTATTCTCTAATAATTCTTTGTATTTCTGTGGTGTCTGAGGTGATTTGCTCTAATCTTTATTATGTCCCTCCTTCTATGGATTTTGGGCCTCATTTGTTCTTCTTTTTCTAGTTTCATTAATTTTGAGTATAGACTGTTCATATGGAACTGTTCTTTCCTGATTTGGCCTGTATTGTGATATACTTCCCTCTTAGCATGGTCTCTGCTACGTCCTGAAGATTTTGTGGTGTTGAATTATTGTTGTCATTTGTCTCCATATATTGCTTGATCTCTGTTTTTATTTTGTCTTTGATGAATTGATCATTTAGGAGCATGTTATTAAGCCTCTATATGTTTGTGGGCTTTTTCATTTTCTTTGTGTAATTTATTTCTAGTTTCATACCTTTGTGATCTGAGAAACTGGTACAATTTCAATCTTTTTGAATTTACTGAGGTTCTTTTTGTGGCCTAGTATATGTTCTATTCTTGAAATTGTTCCATGTACACTTGAGAAGAATGTGTATCCAGTTGCTTTTGGATGGAATGTTCTGTAGATGTCTGTTAGGTTCATCTGTTCTAATATGTTGTTCAGTGCCTCTGTCACCTTACTTATTTTCTGTCTCGTTAATCTGTCCTTTGGAGTGAGTTGTGTGTTGAAGTCTCCTAAAATGAATGCCTTGCAATCTATTTCCCCCTTTAATTCTGTTAATATTTGTTTCACATATGCAGGTGATCCTTTGTTGTGTGCATAGGTATTTATAATAGTTATATCCTCTTTTTTGACTGACCCCTTTATCATTATGTAATGTCCTTATTTGTCTCTTGTGACTTTATTTGTTTTGAAGTCTATTTTGTCTGATACAAGTACTGCAACTCCTGCTTTTTAATCCTTATTAGTTGCATGAAATATCTTTTTCCATCCCTTTACTTTCATTCTGTGTATGTCTTTTGAACTTGAAGTGAGTCTCTTGTAGGCAGCATATAGTTGGGTCTTGTTTTTTATCCATTCACTGACTCCATGTCTTTTGATTCTTGCATTCAGGCCATTTACATTTAGGGTGATTATCGATAGTATGTACTTATAGCCGTTGCAGGCTTTAGATTTGTGGTTACCAAAGGTTCAAGGGTAATTCCCTTACTATCTAACAGTCTAATTTAACTCACTTAGTATTCTATTACCAATACAACCTAAAGGTTCTTTTTTTTTCTCCTTTTTCTTCCTCCTTAGTTCTTTATATATTAGGTATTATATTTTGTATCCTTTGTCCATCCCTTGATTGACTTTGGAGGTAGTTGATTTGATTTTGCATCTCCTTAGTAATTAATTGTTCTACTTTCTTTACTGTGGTTTTATTTCCCCTGGTGACAGCTATTTAGCCTTAGGAAATACTTCCATCTAGAGCAGTACCTCCAAAATGCACTGTAGAAGTTGTTTGTGGGAGGTAAATTATCTCAGCTTTTGCTCATCTGAAAATTGTTTAATCCTGCCTTCAAATTTAAATGATGATCTTGCTGGGGAGAGTATTCTTGGTTCAAGGCCCTTCTGTTTCATTGCATTAAATATATCAAGCCACTCCCTTCTGGCCTGTAAGGTTTCTGTTGAGAAGTCTGATGATAGCCTGATGGATTTTCCTCTGTATGTGATCTTTTTTCTCTCCCTAGCTGCTTTTAAAAGTCTGTCTTTACCCTTGATCTTTGCCATTTATGTCTTGGTGTTGTCTTCCTTGGGTCCCTTGAGTTGGGAGATCTGTGCACCTCCATGGCCTGAGAGACTATCTCCTTCCTCAGATTTGGGTAGTTTTCAGCAATTACCTCCTCAGTGACACTTTCTATCCCCTTTTCTCTCTCTTCTTCTTCTTCTGGTCTTCCTATAATGCAGATATTGTTCCGTTTGGATGGTCACACAGTTCTCTCAATATTCTTTCATTCTTAGAGATGATTTTTTCTCTTGTGCCTCAGATTCTTTGTATTCCTCTTCTCTAATTTCTATTCCATTTACTGTCTCTTCTACTACACGTATTCTGCTTTTAAATCCCTCCATTGTATGTTGCATTTCATATACGGAATTTCTTAATGATTAAATCTCCATTCTAAATTCTTCCCTGAGTTCTTGACTATTTTCTGTACCTCCATCAGCATGTTTATGATTTTTATTTTAAACTCTCAGGAGGATTGGTGAGGTCAGTTTCAGTTGGTCCTTTTTCTTGTGTTTGTGAGATTTTGGTTTGAACAAGGTTCCTTTCACATTTCATATTTGTATGTGGTGCCCTCTAGTGCCCAGAAGCTCTAGTCTCTGGAGCTGCTCAGACCCTGGAGTGATGACAGGGGTCTCAGCTGAATGGTGCTGGTGCTTATGGGAGGAAGAGCTGTTTCCTGCTTCCCAGCTTCATTGCTTGTCTCCACTGTCAGAACCAGTAGGTCGAGCACACAGGTGTAAGCCTCTGTGCTTTGCATTTGTAGCTGCTGAAGACAGGGCCTACCTCTGGCTGGCCTGATGCCAGGACAGGGACTTCTGGTTTGTGAGCAGGTGCTGGCAGGCCAGCAGAAAGGTGCAGCAGGCTGCATATCACAGTGGGGGGGCCTCAGAGCTGAGTAGCCAGCCAGGGGGATGGAGAGCGCCTGAAGCTTCTGAAAGTTCCCAACCTTCTGGGCAGTGTGTGCCCAGAGAACCTTGTCCACCTATCCCTTCTCCCGCACAGCAAGTTCCATGCAATCCCTGCTCTTTAGCAGCCCTCTCACTGCTAGGAAGCCTCTCAGACCAATCACCTTTCCTTTGTCCCAGAGCAGCCAGATGTGGATCCCTGTCCTCCACAAATGGCTGGAACCTCAGTCTCTCCAAGTATTCTGCCTGTCTTAGCTTTCCAATCCCACTAATCTCCAGAGCAACATGAAATGTAGGTTTGTGCTCCCAAAGCAGATCTCCAGGCTGGGTGTTCAGCAGTCCTAGGCTTCCACCCCTTCCCCGCTGTTTCTCTTCCTCTGACTGGTGAGCTGGGGTGGGGGAAGGGCTTGGGTCCCACCGGATCACGACTTGGGTAAGTTACCCTGTTTCGTGAGGTCTGCTCTGTTCTCCAGGTGTATGCAATCCATTGAAACCTTCTTTCCTGTTGCTGTTTTAGGATTAGTTGTATTAACTATATTTTCATATTATTTGTAGTTCTGGGAGGAGTTCTCTATCACCTCTCATGCTGCCATCTTTAATCTCCTATCTTTTTTTAATTGATTTCTAGTTTAATTTCTTTGTGATCTGAGAGCAGACATTGTTTGAGTCCTATTCTTTTAAATTTGTTAAAGTGTTTTTTATGGCCCAGAATGTGATCTAGTTTGGTGAATGTTTTATGTGCATTTGAGAAGAATGTGTATTCTGCTCTTGTTGGGTAATCTACTGATGTATAGTGTGTCCATTTGGTTGATGTTGTGGCTGAGTTCACTTATACATTTTTGATTTTCTGTCTGATGAATCTGTTCATTTCTTATAGAGGGGTATTGAAATCTCTGACTGTTAGAGTGAATTCATCTATTTCTCGTTATAATTCTATCAGTTTTTGCCTCACATATTTTGATGCTGTGCATACATGTTAAGGATTGTTATGTCTTCTTTGAGAATTGCCCCTTTTATCATTATATAATGCCCTTCTGTATCCCTGATAATTTTCCTTGCTTTGAATTCTGCTCTAAAATTAATATCACTACTCCTGCTTTCTTTTGGTTAGTGTTAGCATATATATCTTTCTCTAGCCATTTGCTTTTAATGTGCATGAGTCTTCATATTTAAATTCAGTTTATTGAAGACAGAATATAGTTGGGACTTATTTTCTGATCCATTATGACAGCCTATCTTTTGATTGGTGCATTTAGAACATTGATATTTTAGGTGATTATTGATATAGTTGGATTAAAATCTACCCTATCTGTTACTGTTTTCTATTTGTTTCCCTTGTTCTTTGTTCCTACTTTTTCCTTCCATGCTTTTTCTGCCTTTTGTGGTTTTAAATGAGTATTTTAGATGACTATTTACTCTCTTAGTATATCAACTATACATTTAAAATTTTTATTTAGTGGTTGCCCTGTAGTTTGCAATATACATTTATAATAATAAATCCAATTCCACTTTCAAATAAGACTATACTGCTGTAGAGGTAGTATAAGTACCTTATAAAATACAAAATATTCCTAATTCTGTCTTCCTGTCCCTTGTATCATTGCTATCATTAATTTCCTTTAACATATATTTACATAAGCAAATATATGTATATAAGCATACATAACTGAATACAATGTTGCTATTACAGGTACACCACCAATGAGATATTGCATGTTTCTTTCCAGACCACTGCAGTAAATTGAATCTTATAATAAAATTAATCAAATGAATTTCATAGTTTTCCAGTGCATATAAAAGTTATGTTTACACTATGTTGTAGCCTCTTAACTGTGAAATAGCATTGTCTAAAAAAAAGTACATACCTTAATTGAAAAATAATTTATTGCTAAAAAATTCTAGCCATAATCTGAGCTTTTAGCAAGTCATAATCACTGATCACAGATCACCATAACAAATACAATAGTAATGAGAAGTTTGAAATATTGAGAGAATTACCAAAATGTGATATAGAGACACAAATTGAGAAAGTGTTGCTGGAAATAGTGCCAATAGATTACTTGATGCGGGGTTGCCACAAACCTTCAGTTTGTGAGAGACACAATATCTGCAAAGCACAATAAAGTGAAGTGCAATAAAATGATGTATGCCTCTATTATTTGGAACAAAATATTATTTGTTAGAACAATTAAGAATAAGACATATTAAAGTTTTTATTTTACCTTCACTTATTTATTCTCTGACATTCCTTCTTTCTTTATGAAGATGTGAGTTTCTGACTTGTATCATTTTCCTTCTAAGTAACTTCTTTTTACATTTCTTGCAAGACAGGTCTACTGGTAATAAATTCCCTCAATTTTTATTTGTCTAACTAAGTCTTTATCTGTCCTTCACTTTTGAAGGAAAATTTCACAGAATACAGAACTCCGGGATGGTGTTTTTTTCTCTCAACACTTCTAATATTTCACTCTACTCTCTTCTTAATTGCATGGTTACTAAGTAGAAGTCAGGTGTAATTCTCATCCTTGTTCCCCTATAGGTATGGTGTTTTTTTCCTTTGGCTTCTCTCAAGATTTTTTCTTTGTCCTTGATTTTCCTGAGTTTTCAAAATTATCTACGATGTTCATATTCTCATTTCTTAGCGAAAACTAACCCAAAACATCATGATGGAGTATGTCAGCACTGTAAAGAAGTTCTTGAATGGCATGTAAAGTACAGCAAATACAAACCATTGTCAAAGCCTAAAAAATGAACAGAAATTTAACTTCCGGGAAGATGGCAATGTGAGCAAGGGATCAGAAATCTTCCAACATTATATTTATCCACGAAAACACAGCAATTACAACTATGCCTAAAAGAGAGATCAGAATAGACAGGAAAGCGCACAGCATGCAGCTACACCTGAGAGGACTTGGCACCCCACGAGGCGGTCATAAAAAGCCCAGTTGACATACGTGGCAACTACCAGCAACCACCTCTATAGCCATGCAAAGACAGAGGAATATGGTACAGACAAAGCTTCAGACCCAGACAACCCCAGAGAGGGAACCTGAAGGGATGGACACACACAGTCTTCCTGAAAAAGAATTCAGAATAAAAGTCATAACCATGCTGATGGATTTACAGAGAAATGTGCAAGAGCTGAGGGAGGAAGTGAGGAAAGACTATGCAGAAATCATACAAGCCATCGACGGGCTGAACAGAAGACTGGATGAGGTGCAAGAGACTCTTAATGGAATAGAAAACAGAGAACAGGAATACAGAGAAGCTGAGGCAGAGAGAGATAAAAGGATCTCTAGGAATGAAAAAATATTAAGAGAACTGTGTGACCAATCCAAACAGAACAATATTCGCATTATAGGAGTACCAGAGGAAGAAGAGAGAGAAAAAGGGATAGAAAGTGTCTTTGAAGAAATAATTGCTGAAAACTTTCCCTCGCTGGGGAAGGAAATAGTCTCGCAGTCCATGGAAGCCCACAGATCTCCCAACACAAGGGACCTGAGGAAGACAACACCAAGGCACATAATAATTAAGATGGCAAAGGACAAAGATAAAGACAGAGTATTAAAGGCAGCTAGAGAGAGAAAACAGATCACCTACAAAGGAAAACCCATCAGACTATCATCAGACTTCTCAACAGAAATCTTACAGGCCAGAAGAGAATGGCATGATATATTTAACGTAATGAAACAGAAGGGCCTCGAACCAAGAATATTGTATCCAGCCAATTATCATATAAATATGATGGAGAGATTAAACAAATTCAAGACAAAAGAAAGTTGAGAGAGTTTGCCTCTCATAAACCACCACTACAGGATATCTTAATGGACTGCTCTAGAGGGAAGCACCCCTAAGGCTAAAAAGATGTCACCAGAGAAAACAAAATCATAGCAAAGAAAGCAGACCATCCAAATACTAATTAAAGGCAAAGAATAAAACACCTAATATATGAAGAATGGAGGAGGAAGAATAGGAAGGGAGAGATAAAGAAACATCAGATGGTGTTCACAATAACTTAACAAGAAAGTTGAGTTAGATTGTTAGATAGTAAAGAAGCAACCCTTGAACCTTTGGTAACCATGAATCTAAAGCCAGCAATGGCAATAAGTACATATCTATCAATAATCACCCTAAATGTAAATGGACTGAATGCACCAATCAAAAGACACAGAGTAACAGAGTGGACAAAAAAGCAAAACCCATCTATTTGCTGCTTACAAGAGACTCACCTCAAACCCAAAGATATGCACAGACTAAAAGTGAAGGGGTGGAAAAAGATATTTCATGCAAACAACAAGGAGAAAAAAGCAGGTGTTGCAGTACTTGTATCAGACAAAATAGACTCCAAAACGCAGAAAGTAGCAAGAGATAAAGAAGGACATTACATAATGTTGGGGTCAGTCCAACAAGAAGATATAACCATTATAAATATATATGCACCCAACACAGGAGCGCCAGCATATGTGAAACAAATACTAACAGAATTGAAGGGGGAAATAGAGAGCAATGCATTCATTTTAGGAGACGTCAACACACCACTCACTCCAAAGGAGAGATCAACCAGACAGAGAATAAGTAAAGACACAGAGGCACTGAACAACGCACTAGAACAGATGGACGTAACAGATATCTACAGAACACTGCACCCAAAAGCAGTAGGATACACATTTTTCTCAAGTGCACATGGAACTTTTTCCAGAATAGAACACATACTAGGCCATAAAAAGAACCTCAGTAAATTCAAAAATATTGAAATTCTACCAACCAACTTCTCAGACCACAAAGGTATAAAACTAGAAATAAATTTTAGAAAGAAATCAAAAAGGCTCACAAATACATGGAGACTTAACAACATTCTCCTAATTAATCAATGGGTTAATGACCAAATCAAAACATAAATCAAAGAATATATGGAGACTAATGACAACAACAACACAAAGCCACAACTTCAGTGGGATGCAGCAAAGGCAGTTCCAAGAGGAAAGTATATTGCAATCCAGGCCTATTTAAGGAAGGAAGAACATTCCCAAATGAACAGTCTAAAGACACAATTACTGAAATTGGAAAAAGAAGAACAAATGAGGCCCCAAGTCACCAGAAGGAGGGACATAATAAAGATCAGAGAAGAAATAAATAAAATTGAGAAGAATAAAACAATAGAAAAAATCAATGAAAGCAAGAGCTGGTTCTTTGAAGAAATAAACAAAATAGATAAACCCCTAGCCAGACTCATTAAGAGAAAAAGAGAATCTACACACCCAAACAGAATCAGAAATGAGAAAGGAAAAATAACGACGAACCTCACATAAATACAAAGAATTATAAGAGAATATTACGAGCATCTATATGCTAACAAGCTGCAAAACTTAGAAGAAATGGACAACTTCTTAGAAAAATACAACCTTCCAAGACTGACCAAGCAAGAAACAGAAAAACTAAACAGACCAATCACCAGCAACGAAATTGAATCGGTAATCAAAAAACAACCCAAGAACAAAACCCCTGGACCTGATATATTCACCTCTGAATTCTACCAGACATATGGAGAAGAAATAACACCCATTCTCCTTAAAGTTTTCCAAAAAATAGAAGAGGAGAGAATACTTCCAAACTCTTTCTATGAAGCAGCATGCCTCTAATACCAAACCCGGGCAAAGACCTCACCAAAAAAGAAAATTAAAGACAAAAATCCCTGATGAACGTAGATGCAAAAATACTCAACAAGATATTAGCAAACCGAATTCAAAAATACATCAAGAGGATCATACACCATGATCAAGTGGGATTCATCCCAGGGATGCAAGGATGGTACAACATGCAAAAATCCATAAACATCATCCACCACATCAACAAAAAGAAGGACAAAACCCACATGATCATCTCCATAGATGCCGGAAAAGCATTTGACAAAATTCAGCATCCATTCATGACTAAAACTGTCAATCAAATGCATATAGAGGGCAAGTAGCTCAACATCATAAAGGCCATATATGACAAACCCACAGCTAACCTCATACTTAACAGCGAGAAGCTGAAAGCTTTTCATTTAAGATCGGGAACAAGACTGGGATGCCCACTCTCTCCACTGTTATTCAACATAGTACTGGAGGTCCTAGCCATGGCAATAAGACCAAACAAAGACATACAAGGCATCCAGATTGGTAAGGAAGAAGTCAAATTGTCACTATTTGCAGATGACATGATACTGTACATAAAAAACCCTAAAGACTCCACCCCAAAACTACTAGAACTAATATCTGAATTCAGCAAAGTTGCAGGATACAAAATTAACACACAGAAATCTGTTGCTTTCCTATACACTAACGATGAACTAACGGAAAGAGAAATCAGAAAAACAATTCCATTCACAATTGCATCAAAAAGAATAAAATACCTAGGAATAAACCTAACGAAGGAAGTGAAAGATCTGTACTCTGAAAACTACAAGACACTCCTAAGAGAAATTAAAAAGGACACTAACAAATGGAAATGCATCCCATGCTCTTGGCTAGGAAGAATAAATATTGTCAAAATGGCTATACTACCTAAAGCAGTCTACAGATTCAACGCAATCCCTATCAAACTACCAACAGCTTTCTTCAATGAACTGAAACAAATAATTCTAAAATTCATATGGATCCACAAAAGACTCCAAATAGCCAAAGCAACCCTGAGAAGGAGGAATAAAACAGGGGGAATCACTCTCCCTACTTCAAGGTCTACTACAAAGCCACAATAATCAAGACAATTTGGTATTGGCACAAAAACAGATGCACAGACCAGTGGAACAGAATAGAAAATCCAAACATTAACCCAAACATTTATAGTCAATTAATATTTGATAAAGGTGCCTTGGATATACAATGGGGAGATGACAGCCTCTTCAGCAGCTGGTGTTGGAAAAACTGGACAGCTACATGTAAGAGAATGAAACTGGACTACTGTCTAGCCCCATACACAATGGTAAACTCAAGGTGGATCAAAGACCTGAATGTAAGTCATGAAACCATAAAACTCATAGAAAAAAACATAGGCAAACATCTCTTGGACATAAATATGAGTGACTTCTTCATGAACATATCTCCCCAGGCAAGAGAAACAAAAGCAAAAATGAACAAGTGGGACTATATCAAGCTGAAAAGCTTCTGTACAGCAAAGGACACCATCAGTAGAACAAAAAGACATCCTACAGTATGCAAAAATATATTCGTAAATGACGTATCTGATAAGGGGTTGACATCCAAAATATATAAAGAACTCGTGCACCTTAACAAACAAAAAGCAAATAATCCTATTAAGAAATGGGCAGAGGATATGAATAGACACTTCTCTAAAGAAGAAATTCAGATGGCCAGCAGGCACATGAAAAGATTCTCCACATCGCTAATCATCAGAGAACTGCAGATTAAAACCACAATGACACATCACCTCACACCAGTGAGGATGGCCAACATGCAAAACACAAACAACAAAAAATGTTGGCGAGGATGTGGAGAAAAGGGAACCCTCCTACATTGCTGGTGGGAATGCAAATTAGTTCAACCATTGTGGAAAGCAGTATGGAAGTTCCTCAAAAAACTCAAAATAGAAATACCATTTGACCCAGGAATCCCACTCCTAGGAATTTACCCTAAGAATGCAGCAGCCCAGTTTCAAAAAGACAGATGCACCCCTATGTTTATTGCAGCACTATTTACAATAGCCAAGAAATGGAAGCAACCTAAGTGTCCATCAGTAGATGAATGGATAAAGAAGAGGTGGTACATATACACAATGGAATATTATTCAGCCATAAGAAGAAAACAAATCCTACCATTTGCAACAACATGGATGGAGCTAAAGGGTATCATGCTCAGTGAAATAAGCCAAGCCGAAAAAGACAAGTATCAAATGATTTCACTCATATGTGGAGTATAATAACAAAGAAAAAAACTGAAGGAACAAAACAGCAGCAGACTCGCAGAACCCAAGAAGGGACTAATAGTTACCAAAGGAAAAGGGACTGGGGAAGATGGGTGGGAAGGGAGGGATAATAGGGTAAAAGGGGCATTACGATTAACAGACGTAATGTTAGGGGGGCACGGGGAGAAGACAAGTAGTGATTCTATAGCATCTCACTACACTGATGGACAGTGACTGTAATGGGGTTGGTGGTGGGGACCTGATGAAGGGGGTAGTTTAATCACCATAATATTGCACATGTAATTGTAGATTAATGATACCAAAATAAATTATTTAAAAGAATGAAAGAAAATTTTAAAAAAAGGAAATTATCTAGGAATGGGTTTTATTTTTTGTCTGTGTGTGTTTGTGTGTCTTGCTTAGTGTTCTCTGAGCTTCCTGGATCTTTAGTTTGGTATCTGACATTAATTTGGGGAAATTCTCAGTCATTATTGCTACAAATATTGTTTCTTTTCATTTATTTCCTTCTTCTCCTGGTATTCCCATTACATACATATTATACCTTTTTAGTATTACAGTTCTTAAGCATTCTGTTCTGGTTTTTTTTTTCAGTGTTCTTTCTTTGCTTGTCACTTTTAGAAGTTTGAAAGTTTCCCCATCAAAGATTCTTCATTTCTGTTACAGTGCTTTTGTTCTCTAACATTTTTATGATTCTTTCTTAGAATTTCCATCTCTCTGCTTATATTATTAATCTTTTGTTGCATGTTGACTTTTCCATTAAAGCCCTTAGCATATTAATCACAGTTTAAAAAAAATTATTGTTCTGATAATTCCAACATTTCTGCCATATCTGACTCTGGTTCTGATGCATGTTAAGTGTCTTAAAACTGTGTTTTTTACCTTTTAGTATGCTTGTAATTTTTTGTTGAAAGCTGGACATGATATACTGGGTAAAAAGAATTGCAGTAAATCAGATTTTACTAATATCGGGGTAAGCTCTGGGGAGAAGGGAAATACTCTACAGTCCCATGATTAGGCTTCAGTCTTTTGAAGACCCTGTGCCTCTGGACTGTGAAATTCACCAGTGCTTCTCAGTGTTTTTTCTCCCCTTGGATGGGACGGGGTGGCTGGAGAGGACTGGAATTGCATATTTCCCTTCCCCTGTGTGGAAGACTAGAGTCAGCTGACATTGTTATTTCACTTCTCTCAGGTAGATTAAGCTCTGGTAAAACCCCAGCAGATTAGGCTCTGGTAAAGTAGTTTCTCCTGAGGGCAAGCCTTGTTAATAGAATTATCTGACATATTTCATAATGGTTCCTTTTCCTCACTTGTTATAAGCACAAGGGGATCTTTCTCCAATATTCAGTGTGAGAACCAAGTTGAACTCTTGGAGATAAAACACAAAAATGTGGATCCTGTGTGATTGGGTCCCCTGAAGTTTTTAACTCTTAGAGTTGGCCTGCTCTGAGCCTCCAACAGTTTGTCAGTTATAGTTCATGTGTTTCTACCTGGCATGAGCTCCCAGGAAGGTTTCTGCTTGGGGTTTCAGCTCCAGTAAATTGTGATTGTCTGCATCCCTGATGTATCTCTCCAATGTGGGAGGCAATGGTTTTCCCTGTGACCTCACTTCTTTGCCAGACCTAAGAAGAATTATTTTTTTTAAGTTTGTTAAGTTTTTTTTTACTTGTTGTTAAGACAGAGTGGCAACTTCTAAGCTCCTTACATGCTAGACCAGAAAGCAGAAGTAAAGCTGGGAATTTTAGGAATGAAATTATTGTCTTCTAGGCCCTTCTTATCCACCATAGATCTCCTCCACCAGTTTAGTGAGTCCGTAGATAAAGCCACACCAATACTCACACACTACCAACACCACTATCAAGCATCCTATGATACCTATAATCCCTTACACATGTTTGAGTTCTTCAGAACTTAACATTGAATATAAGCTATGTACCCATTTGGTTTTTTTTTTCCTCAAAGAGACTGTTCTGTGCATTTGGCACCTCTGTCTGATTGTTTATAGTTTATGGTACAGCTTTTATGCAGTTATTAATCTTATCTTCTTGAGATTTTTATGAAATAGCATTACAGTCTTGGGGGAGAATTTTCTTTTTCATTTTAGGAGAGTATATTTTGTAAAGGAAACAATTTTGAAAGAAGTGATTGCTAACAAACCCCCATGCCCTCATGACACATCTCCAGTAATTGGTTTCTCTTGGATTCGAGCTTATTTTTGGTATGAGAGATGGAGGTGGAAGGGAAGCAGCAGGTTCAGAAGGTATCAGAGCAGGCTGAAGGAAAACTCAATGTGTGGAGGAGGCTACAAAAAATCCAAAATGAGCCAAATGATGCTATCTTGAGAACTATTGACAAAACATAAACAAAGACTTTTAAAATTTATTTTATAAAGTTTTTTTCTTAAGGATATGATGATTCATTAGATTATTAAATCCAAACACATATGTATATTTTCTCTTTTAACCCTTTAAGGATGATACTTACAAGATGATCATGTCCAAACTTTTCATGTTTTTTCATGCTATTTTATTATAATACTATACCAGAGTTTTCTTCTTCTAAATTAACTTTGCTTCATTCCCTCTTTATCAAAGCCAATTTGGTAGGGATATTTAATGATGAAATGTGAAGGTGGGGTAGAATCAGTTGGGTGGAGAAGTCATAGATATTGGAAAAAACCTTAACCTCCACCTCACAATGGAAAAAAAAATTCTTCAATAATTGAAAGTGGCAGGTTCTCATCTCCTCGGCTGTGAGCATGGGAGTTCAAGAATAAATCATGTTATTTTAGGAAAAATCAATAGGTCTCATAAAATTACCAGTCTTCTCATGAACACAGAATAGTGCTTCTGAAAGTAAATATGATTTGTTGTTCTGTTCTATAAGTATATTTATAGAAATCAATGGGAGATATGGTATAACCAGAGAATTCCTTGGCAGCCCCTGATAAATCACTTTTCCTCCAATTGTGAGAGGAGGAAGGATTTTTTTACATCATAGAGCTTCCATCATAAATTTCCACTGTTTTCTCTAGCACCCCAGATGTGAGAAATATAACCCAAGTTCTGTTGTTCAGCATAACTTTCAGTCTGTGCCTACGTGCTGCTGGGCACAAAACAAGTCCAAAACATTAATTCTGCCATACAGGCCATTTCCTCAACACTCAGACAAAGGCAGCAGTCAGCCAGGAATCTCAATGACAGTCACCAGATAGCCTATTAAATAAGAAACACTGGACTGGTGGTAGGGCATTTGGTCCCCATAATGAATACTCTATCCTTTGGATTTGTCATCTATAAAACAGCAACAATCAGTGTCTTTCACATATTAATTATAATACATGGAAATGAACAAATGCCACAGAAAATCCTCCGAATTTATGTTAGCCCTTGGCTCCTGCCTCCTTTCCTATCTCAGCCATTCCAGCTTTGTTTGTCTTTGCCCTGGGGAAAGACCCAGGAAACAATGGAATGACAGACAATGGATGAAGGGATGAGGAGGGAACAAACAAGAAACTCAAGCGTTTCTGCCAATTAAGGAGTTGCTGCTTCCCTCACCTCTAGCATATTTGCTACCAGCTCA
Source organism: Phataginus tricuspis (assembly GCA_029783875.1). Taxonomy (NCBI): domain Eukaryota; kingdom Metazoa; phylum Chordata; class Mammalia; order Pholidota; family Manidae; genus Phataginus; species Phataginus tricuspis. The sequence goes on from JAQQAC010016209.1 coordinate 93,320,889, forward strand.
TCTCTTCCAGGCAGTTCAGCATAATTAGTTAAGAATAGAGGACTTTTCAAAACAAAAGGAACAAAAGAGCAGTAGACTCACAGACACTGAGAAGGGACTAGTGGTTACCAAAGGGGGAGGGGTTGGGGAGAATGTGGGGGTAAGAGGAAGGGAATTAAGGGGCACAATAATCACAGTCAGAATATAGGTTGGTCACAGGGATGGTAGTACAGCATGGAGAATACAGTTAATGGTTCTGTAACATCTTACTACATTGATAAATAGTGACTACACTGGAGGGGGTGAAGATTTAATAATATGGGTAACTGTTGAACTACTGTGTTATATACTTTAAATTAATATAAGATAGTATATCAGTGATACTTTAATAAATAAATACAAAGAAAGGATAGAGGGCTTTTGTGTCAGATAGACTTGGATTTGAATCTTGGCTCTGCCACTTGCTCACTGTGGAGTCTTGGGCAATCCACTCTTCTTTTAGGTTTAATTTCTATATTGGTTCAGTGAACATTGTATATACTGGTACAAAAGGCCATGTATCTGCAGCAATTGGATTCCTGTTTTCATCATTTTTCAAAGATTATTTTTGTCTTTGTAAAGCTCTTATTTATCTTTATGAACACAAGGTGAGTTTGGGTCATGGCCCTGAATCTTAGAGATTTCTCAGAGGTTCAATAAATAGGTTTCTTTTAAATCATGATTAGCTGGTTGTCATGCTAACCGTCCAGGTCTTTGAGCAAAAGTTCCTTCCTAAGTAATCTGCTGATAGAGCCAGAAGTGCTATTCAAGTAAACTGAATTAAGAGTTTGTGTTTCATGCCACTAACCCTTCAGTAAGTGGCAAGACATGTAAAAGGGAGTGTTAAACTGTGGGTCCTGAACCCAGCAAATTTCAATTGCTTGGGAGATCATGGAATCTACTAAGCTTTAAAATATGAATTCTGGGGAGCCAATGTCCATATAGAACCCAGAACCAGAAAAGTAAACCTAACAGCTTTCTCTAGTTTCTTATAGCTCCATTTCCTTATAGTCGTCACTAGTAGGCCTCAACTCACACTGATTCTTGAACCAATACTGGTAGGGTCACGAGGGCTTTTAGCAGATTTACCTCACACTTATACCATCAAATCAAAAGTAGGGCATACGGGGAGCTGGAATGCAGTCTTGCTGCCAGAACAGTCTATGTCCATGATGAGGTTAATGGCTGATTTTTAGTATTCCTTTATCCTCTGCGGTGATGGCTAAAGTGGACAGAGTTAATTAAAACCATGGCTTCTACCACCATTGATATTTAGGCTTTCAGTTCTCTCTCTATGGAGTTTGGGGCTAGATGTAATAAAATGTTAAGAGCTCTACTCCTTTTTCCTAGAATCACTGAGAGTCAATCACTTTCCCGCTCTAGATCTCAGTTATCTTCCTGGAATGACTTAGAACAGGGGCACTTCATGTTTTGAGGTGATACTACTCTTGTGATTTTGAAAAATAATCTGCCAATATGCTCATAAATAATATTTGCATATGAGAATGATTAAAAGCCATCTGGACAGAAAAAAAGGATGAAAGGAAGAGGAACACAATCTTGTGTCTTCTATGCAGCTGCCACTTACCTATGAAAAAACACTTGAGGTCATCTAGCCCAGTGCACTGCCTCCACTGTGGATTAAGTCAAATTTATTTCATGGCTGGTGTTTTAGCCACCCCTGAGAATACTGATTTCATTTTTTTATTTACTCATGTACATGAGTTCAGATCTTAAAAATATTTCTTGATGCAATTTTATCATATTTCTTTCTTGGTTCATTTTTTATAAAGGAAATCATGGGGCTTGGGGATATTTTACTCTGTTACAGCTCCAGGGTCTCCCTGTAGACCGAATCCCTGAAGCCCAATGGCAGGTCACAACCAGTTTCCTTTATGGTGATACATCCTTACAGAAGGCAGGAAGACTTGACAGTCTGACAGACACTTAAAGTGTGAAGATGAGTAAAAGATATATCACTCCTGATGGGTATATAAAAAAAATCTGTTGGTATTCTAAAAGCATACAGTACCATATCAGTGCTAGAGAGTGTTAGATACAAAAATGAGCTGGCAGATGGACAATTTTTGGTAGTCAGATCTATGAGGATCTGAAAACCAAGCTGAGTTTATTAGTCTTGATCCATTGTCCTGCTTTGAAAATCATATTTGAAAGCTTTGCTTTCCTTCTCTTTAACTTCCCTCAGGGCCAATATTGCCAGTAGGTAGACTAGCTGATGATCAAGGTACTATGTCTAATGTGAGTGGTGACAGACAGGAAATTCTAGCCAAAACGTCTTATTCACTGGCTATTGCTTTGCCTAATATTCTATCATTAGAATTTCTTGGAGAACATAATACAGTTCAGACACTCTGGGAAAGAGAAATTTTCAGCTTACTTTAGTAAGGATTGATTTCTGAACATTAGGGGTAGTACCAGGGCATTAAGGATTGGGGGTCAGCCTGAAGTCAGGTGAAAGGGAAGAGAACAGAGAGGAAGAGTCAGAAGTCACAAAATTTCAATTGTCAACTTCACATTGTCATAGGAACATATGAGGACATCCGTCCAATCTTTGTCTGGGACACGAATCTGCTTTAGCATCCCCACAGAGTGTTCATCAAGTTGCTACTTGAACAAGTCCAATGATAGGGAGCTCCTTTCTTCATGAAGTTCACTCTACTGCTGGGCAGTTCTAAACTTTCCAAGGTCTATGCTGTAGGAATCCCAGATCTGCCTCCTTGCAAATTCTGTAGTAGGAATCCCCGCTCAGCCTCTTTGCAACTTCTGTAGTATTGATATTTGTTCTTTGTAGAATTAAACTGCCTCCTTGTCCCCATGAAGGCTAAATGGATAGGTAAAGGCAGTTTTACTGATTCTCTATCCCCAGTGAAGCTTCTCCTTCCATTTCTTAGAGTATTCCCCAGGGGACATGGGGATAGGGATGATAGTGAGTAGCCAATAAGGGAAGTAGCAAATGGCTCATGGCCCTCCAGGAGCTTCTATAAAAACCCACACAAATACAATTTAAAAGACTGGCAATGTGAAGTGTTGGCAAGAGTATATAACTGGAACTCTCGTACACTGCTGGTGAGAAAGCAAAATGGTATAGACACTTTGGGAAACAGTGGTCAGTATCATATAATGTTAAACAGTCTTACCATATGACCTACTCCTAGGTATTTAACCCAACATAAATGAGAATATATGTATGCACACAGACTTGCACATGAATATTGATAGAAGCTTTATTTGTAATGGACCCAAAGTGTAAACAACCCAGATGTTCATCAACAACATGAACATGATGTGGTATGTCAATGTGGTGGAATATGTTGGTAATCACAAGGAATGAAGTATTGCTACATGTCACAACATGGAAGAACCTCAAAACCATTATGCTAACTGAAAAAAGCCAGTCACAAAAGACCACATATTGTATGACTGCATTTGTGTGAAATGTCCAGAAAAGGCAAATCTATATAAGCAGAAAGTAGATTAGTGGTTGCCTAGGGCCAGGGATAGGGGAACTGACTGCAAAGGAACATGACAGAATTTTGAAAGTGACGGAAATGTTTATGTCAAATGTGGTGGTAGTTACACAGATGTATATATTTGTCAAAACTGTACATTTGAAATTTATGAATTTTACTGTGTGTAAATTATACTCCTGATACACTCCCAGATTCTTGGTAATGCCAGGCAGAGGCTAGCTTTCTACAGAGTCATGTTACTGCTGGTCTGTTTACATCCCTAGTTATACTTTGGGCACTTCCAGTGTCCATGGCAGTAGCATCCTGAATAGAGAGGTCATCAAGAACACAGAAACACAAGCAGGTAGAAAGAGCTAAGCCTTTTCAGAAATACAATATTTTTAGCAAGATGAGAGAAGTAGACATGGCCTTCCTGAAATCTGGGGCTCAAGACAGAAGGGCTTTGCAAAGGGGGCACTTTGAGTCTAATATAAGCAAAGGCAGTTAAATACTATGACAGAATTTTCTCACCTGCGATGGATGTGAAGAAGGGAACTGTTTGCTTGTCACCTATTATTTCCCTGCCATATCTGTACTTAGAATGTCATTAGAGATATTGGCCCTTCTAAAATAGTTCTTACTTTTTTTCTTTTTGCCCTAGACAAATTTCAAGCAGCTCAAGAGATGCTTTTCTTGAAAGGCCTTTATTTTTGATCCAACTAGAACTGTTTCAGTCCTGAGTCATTAGCCCTTAAAGGAAAGAAAACTTGCTGGAAGTTTCACATTGACACTTACTTGATATTCCCAAGCTTATAAAACAGTTTTGATCTTTATTATTTATTTTATAGGTGAAAAAATTTGAGGTATGTGAGGTTAAAAAACTTGCCAAGTTCTCATGACTGATAAGTGTTGCTAATACCTGGAGCTAGAACTACAAACCAGGTCTGACTTCAGAGAGTGGGCTCTTAAAGGCCACGTCCTTATATCTCAGACTATTAAAATAATACCTCTTGTACTGAGACAAACAGTTTGGATACTAGATTATAGTAGAACGACTTCTATAATTCTAGAATGCCCATGCTTGAGGAGGGCTTGTTACTATTTTCCAGTTTCTAACCTCGTGCCTGGCATGTGATAGACATTCAATCAAGATTTATTACATCAATAAATGAACAACCCTCTGTAGTAGATATTATTGGCCCCATTTTATGATAAAGAAAATGAAGCTCAAAGAAATGAGCTTGCCTGAGGTTACACAGCTCTCACCTGCAGAGCCCAAAGCTCTACCACCCCATATCTGTCCCAGTGTCAGGGATTACAGAATGTTGGCCGGTGAAAATAGAGCGTTCTAGCAATAAGATCATGGAACTGATTTGCTGCTGCTGCATAGGATGCTAGAAAATCCCACCCCTTCCCACTTCGTCTTTTCACATCCCCAATAATCTGCCCCACTGCCCAAAGTTGTGGTCTGGTTATGCTTCAGGTACAACACATAAGAGGTAAGGAATTCTCCTGTCTTCACTTAAGAGTGGTTGAAAATAACATATCTTTAAGCAACTCTTGTCTGGATTATTCTGCATTTATTTTCTTTCCAAATCTGTTAAATAATTGTCTTGACCTAGGGGCTTGGCTAATTCGAAACTCTTCAAAGAGAGTAGCCACAAACTAAATGACTCATCCATCTAAGCAGAGTACATTCTCAAGGGTCTCCAAGGTATCTCACTGCCCTGGGTAGTCACTGAAGTCCAAGGCTGGGACATCTGCCTCCTGAGCATTGGTCTCACTGTCAGAACTCTATCTATATTTCTATCTGATTAATGCAGGCATCTGTAATGCAAAAGCATGCTTACGTGCACTAGAGGAGGGTTGAGTTTTTCACTCACATCATGGACGAATATTAGAAGAGGTATATGGGGAGTTGGGAACAATAAGACCACCTTTGCTAATGTCCAGTTCTACTTGTGGCTGACATGGGCAGATTTCATAAATTCAACAAAGTATTACTAAGTTCCTCTATGCATAAGGGTTTGTGGTAGGCCCTGGGGATACAGAAATGAAACTGGATGATTCCTGTCTTCATTAGCTCAGAGTCTAGTAGGAAAAACAGGTATATAATAATTAATTACAAATGATCGGAAACACTAAGGCAGGCTATATACTCTAAGTGATTTAGTTTAAGCCAGTTGTTCCACACCAAGACACTTGGGTATCATCACCTTCCCCAGAATCTCTAGATGGAAACTGGAGCTGGTAACAAACATGTGTGATAGACATCCTTCCAGTGTCTGCAGAATATATGATGCTATCAGTGGCTTCCATCAGTGATGTCTGTGAGATGCCAGGAACTTTGCATGTAGTATTTCAACTCATATTTTGCAATGCACATTTTACAGATGTGGAAACTAAGGCTCAGAGAAGTATTTTCCCAAGGTCTCTCAGCTTTGGCTTTGCATTCAGAGTAGGACTCAATCTGAATTCTAACTCCAAAACCCGTAATTTTTCCAGTGTTTCAAATTACTTCCAAGACATCGTGTTGTTAGAAGCAAGAGTTGAAAATTCTAGTCCCAGATCTAATGCTAGATAGTTGTATGTTCTTGGATAGCTCTCTCTTTATCTGTTGGGGGAGCCTTGAATACATGCCTTGCCTGCTTCATAGTTTATCAAAATGATAATGAGATAGTAGGAGAATACTTAGATCACATAAAGTGCTCTGCATGTGTGTGTGATGTTACCAATTATTGAATGACATTAAAAGGTTGCTTCTGCACCACGCTCTATAATCCCTGTGTTGCTTGTTCACTCATAGCCAGTGCTGAGAGGGGACAGAAAGCTAACTGGAAAGGGTTTGGGATTGGAATTTAGCAAAAAGTCATAAACATGATCTGAATCATTTTCCATTTCCTGAAGCCTCAAATTCTTCATCTCTAAAATTGGAACTTTTCTCTGATCTGTAGCTGTTAGGAGGCTTCTTGTAATTGAAAAACATGATATGTACTAAGTTGCTTAGATTAAGTTTTCTCTACCTAGAGCATGGCCGAGAGTTGCCCACACACCACAGGGACCCGGTGATGTAAAAAACTGTGTCAATGTAAGTGAGCTAAGCTCTGTCACCTCATCAGTTGTAAGTGGTATTCAGCACTAAGTGAATTGCACTTAATGAATTAAAGATGAACAAGACAGCAGGGAGCACGAATGCAGAAGACCTTTCATTTCACATTTAAAGGTTTTATTTTATAACTATTTGAGATCTGCAGATCAGAATTTTTCTACTTTTCCCCTAATTGTTTATTTGAAACAGCATGTACTGTTGGAAATGATGGGGGCATTAGGAATGGACAAAGGAGCCAAGCTAAGCCCTCAAATTAATAAACAAGAACCTGCTGTACCTTAGCCACTGAGTCCTCACCAGGAATAGGAGCTTTGAGGTAGATGAGCAAGGTTCATAAGGTTCAGATTTATTGTGGATCTGAGGATCAGATTCCTGATTGCGTACAATTATCAGGCAGCGTCATCACCCACGTTTTAGCTGTGCGCTCAAGCAAGCTGCCGAATCTTTTGCTTTGGAAGTGGTGGAGCATCTTTATGATGCCTCTCCTACCTGATTCTTGGAGGCCCCACTTTAACTCCTCACCAGGTGGTAATCCTACCTCTGCTTACATTCTTCCACTGATAGGGAACTCATAATTTACTTCATGAAGACACTCATCCTGTCTCCACTTCAACCTGTCCAAATTTATCTTTAGATAGCTTCTGTATCTCTAAGAACAAGTATTTCACAAGAGAGTCCTTCAGAGACAGTTTTCCATCTATCAAGCTTCCCCTTGCCCCTTGATTTGACTTACTATTTCAGTGCCTTGGTTTTCTGACCTGGAAAACAGCAAAACTGTGGTCAAGATTGAATAATATAATGAATATTACACTTGTTTCTAAGATATGTAAATTTTTGTATACGTAGGCAGTGAGCTCATTGGGGTGGAAACCTAATTATTCCTTTCTGGTTCTTTAAATATCTTCACATATTGATTTGATGGTGATTACATGGGTATGATGATAGCTCAACCCAGCTTTATTGAAATGGTTCTGATTTAAAATATTTCATCTCATTGTTCTTATAAAACATAGCAAGGTGCATATTCAATTATGCAAAGCACTCTCCCAGACTGCTTTCTTGAACCTAAAATGAATACAGAAGTCTTTATCAGGCCTCTTCATCTGTTTTGAACTGCAAAGAACAAGATCACTGAATTTATGAGGTTTGAGGAAGAATGGGAGATAGGGGAATGAAAAGTTAAGAGCTAGTGATACCAATGTTTGCTGGCCCATCGCTCAAGTGCAGACCACTTCTTTTGAAACCCCATACCCTTGCTTGATTACTCAGCGTCGTCCTCTTTTGACAGAATTTTCATGACTGGATTTCAGGTCTTCTTTTCTTATCATAATTTTAACCTCAGATGCTAGTCGGGATGCTTTTGTTTGTCCTTCCCGCAGCCTTTGTCATCTTAGTGTATCCATCAACACAGACTTGTATAAGGCCCAGAGGACTGGGCTGGTGCAAGGTACTATGGGGGTTCAATGGAAGGAGACTTCCTCCTTCCTCCTGCAGCGTGCATACAATAATGTGTCTTTCCGCAGCTCACGGAACAGAGAAATCAAGGCCTGAGTAACCAAAGGAGACTGCATCAAGGAGGCTGAACATGAGCTGGACCTAGGAAGAAGAAAAAAACAGGCTTTCAGGTAAGGGGACAGAGAGTTTGAAAGCAGGAGTGGGAAATATTATATGTTTGGAAGTGGGTAGGGGATTGTTTTCCTTAAGTATAAAAGCAAATCATCATACCTAACGCATAAGACTCCTGTGAGGATACGTGGTCTGGTAGAGAGGTGGCCACTGCCTGTTCAGCATGTTGCATTTATTGCAAAGCTCATGGAAGATATTGATAAGCCTTCACAGCATTATATCAGTGAGGCCATCTGCAGACCCAGAATCCTTTTAAGGAAGGTTCTAGGCAATTAGTACCAATGAGAGTATGCAAACTGGCATACACTGGGTACTAAAGAAATAAGTATGATTACCCCCAAGGCCCCACAGAATGTCTGGTATAACTGGGTAAAAACAGAACTTGTCTTTTTCATTCTTACTGAATACATATGCAGACATTTGCATTTATAGTGTCAGAGGCTCATGATGTCCTCAGAACTTGTAGGTTTGAAATGAGACTTAGACCAAATCCTGCTACAAAGGTTACCTGCCATATGTTGTAATATCCCTTGTGAGCTATAAATAGCAGCACACTTGATCTTCAGGGGTTTGAAAATCTCTAGAACATGGCTATTTCCACCACAGTCTCCATTTCACTACCCATGTAATGTTAGTACCCCTCAGGGCCCAAGTCAAGTTGGGAAGTATAGCAAAGAAATGATGAAGTCTGTCTTTCGATTGTCCCTTGACTCCATGGAATGCTCTGTTATATGTTCAACCTCAGTGTTATGACTCCCACCCACTGTCTAATCTCCCTGCCCTCCACCGAGCATCCAAATCCTTTCCTTCCTATAAAAGTACATTCATTCCTTCTCGGCCTTCCTTTCTGCTGGACTGAGAGAAAAGAATGGTACAAATGGGTCATGCACTGCTGGAGCGGTATTATCAGCCATGATTCTGGCTGGGGATTGAGCAGGATCATTCAGGTATGTAATGTGACTGCCAGCAGAGACAGTAGGCAAAGGCAAGGAGATAGTTGAAGGACAAGACTGAGAAACCTTGCCTAGGAGGAACGTTACATATGCCCATGGAGCAGGAAGGCTGGGGGAGCAGTTGTGGCTCTGTAATAGAGTTATGCACATTAGAAAGGAAAACTGGGAAACTGGAACAGGGAATACTTCTAGAGACTGTCCATGACATGTTTAACTTCATAAGCAGATAGGCCATGGGTCCAGCAGATCCAGAAAGAAGGACGAAGGCTAAAGGAAGTTATGAGGTCTGAGTCATAGCAGTGGCCAGATTGACCCGAGCTGGGCTGCTCCATCTTGGGATTGGACATACAGGAATGGCTTTTCTACTTCATTCACAGGCACAGCCCAGCAGAGCAGTGCATATCGCCCAGGAGGAACCACAGAGCCTGAGAGTAAGGTCAGCTCAATTCCTACACCCTCTTTTGCCCCAAAGTGAGCTACTTTTCACACATCTGAGCCAGGCCAGCACTAGCCTTCTGTTTAGAGGTGACCATGAGACCTCAGGCAGAGCCTTGAAAGGAAGCTATCCTTTTATCATGCATTTCAGGGGTCACTTTTGGAACTACAATATAATGATGTATAAGAAATATACATTTGGTCATTCAGATGACCAAAATATACTTCTGAGATATATTTGGTCTTCATCCACAGTTCCTGAAAAATGCTTCAGCGCTATAAAGCTGAAATGTGTGTCTTATTATGTTACTGGAGAGACCTGTACCCTACCCAGGGGCAGGGGCTGGTTGCCAGGAAACCAACCATGTGATTAGAGGGTGGGAACTTTCAGCCCCCAGCCTCCAGCCCCTGGGAGGAGAGAGGGCAAGGGGCTGGAGGTGGAATCAGGCAATGGCCAATGATTTAGTCAATCATGGCCATTCAATGGAGCGCACAAAACCCAAGAGCATTTGCTTTTTTGCACTCTGCTTCTCTGTTGGAACTTACACCTGCCACCGAGCCAGGCCCCAATCTCCACAAGGATAGAAGCTCATGTACTTGGGACCTTGCCCTATATATCTCTCCATCTGTTTATTAACTTGTATCCTTTACAGTAACCTTGATTAAACTAGTAAGTGTAAGTGTTTTCCTGAGTTCTGAGAGCTGCTCTAGCAAATTAATTGAACCTAAGAGGGAGGTTGTTGGAACCTCCAATCTGTAGCTGGTTGGTCAGTAGCAGCCTGTGTCTGGCACCTGGAGTTGTGTGTGGAGGGCAATCTTGTCAGATGGAGCCCATGGAACCTGGGTAATCTGGTGCTATCTCTGGGCAGATGGTATCAGAATTAAGTTGTTCTTGGGCACACTGCTGCTGCTTGAGAATTTCTTGGTGTCATGTGTGAGAAAATTTTCTACCTCCTACACCTACATTGGAATTGGGTCCAGGAACCTAAATGGAGGAGCCAAATATTTTCTACTTTTAAAAATAGAGATAGTGCTGAAGCAGAAAGGGCCTTTTGAGAGTACTCAAAGTTTTTCAAAAGTGCTGTTGGGGGAACTATTACATCTGCATTATCTGCCGAGCTTGATTAAAATGCAGATTATCTGGCCTCATCTCAGACCCATTGAATCACACTGTCCAGGGATGAGGCTCAAGAATCTGTATGTTAAACTCCGAGGGGATTCTGATGTACCCTGAAATTTGAGAACCTCTAACAAATGTTGGAGCTCCCTGTGGTCAGTCATTCAGTATTCTCAAGATAAAATCTGAAAACCTCTTACTGTTAGGCAGAAAGATAGACATGAGCAGGGTGAAGAGAGAATAAAGCCAGGAAAGCCCACTAAAAGGGACTCAAAGAGTTTACCATATAAAACCAGAGAGCCGGAAAGGACTCACAGAGTTATTTAGTTAATTAGTCAAAGTTTCAAAGGCCTGGAGTGACTTGGAATGTCCAGATAGTCCCCAGATGAAAAACAATTCCCCAGATAAGGAAAAAACATCAGAGCGCATCCCACATCTTCATTGTACCAATTAGATCAGGCCTCCAAGGCCACAGATTGTCAATCCAGGACTTGTCTGTCCTACCCCATGAGGCACAGCAGGGAAATGGGACAAAGATCATGTATGCCATTGTAAAATCTACTTAGCCTGTGAGAAACGCCCAGTTTATTCTTTATTTTAATCTATAGGCTGTTCTTCTTCTAGCCTCTTAATCAATTAGGTAACTTTCTAACCAGGACAGAAGATAGACCTCCAAAGTGTAAATGAAAAAGAATGCCATGATCTGGACCAACACAGTCACCCAAATAACCCTATTCTTAAGACAAAACTTTAAAGGAATTACCAATCACCTGTATACAACATGCCTTATGCTGACTCCTACCCAAAAGGCCCTATAAAACCCCAAACTCTAAACCTTTAAGGGCGCCTCCTCTTTGAGGTTGCCCACACTCCCCTTTCTTTGAGCATGTACCTTTTGCCTTAAATAAAGACTTCGTACTGCTCAACTTAATACATTTTGTCTCTATACTCTTCCAGTGGTAAGCTTCTTTGTCACTTTGCTATTTCATTCTGTTCTCCAGACTTAAGTACAAGTCTTCACTCTTTTTGTCCTACTTCAGACAAGTAGGGGGATGCTACAAGATCTCTGATTTGGGCTTGCAAGTTCCCATTGCCTGGGTGACCCAGACAGGGCTGCAGCTGTATGATCATGCTCCTTAGTAGCCCGCCTGAAAATCTCCTTTCTTTGCCTTTGGAAAGTTCTCAGAACATAATCTCACTCCAGCCAGTATTCTGTGGCTCCCTCAAATCCTGAGGTAGTAGGGACTTAGTTCCCATGTTGTGCAGATTCAAGCAGACACTGGACACCAGGTGACCCTGGCTTTAGGAGTTGGCAAGGGATTTGCCCTATGCTGAGCAGGAGTTCAATGAGCTTCCTTTCTTCCCTCTGTTCATACTTGCTCTCTGCTGCCTGCAAGACAGCTGCCAAATGAATTCTTTCCTTACCTTTCACTCAGACTTCCTTGCATTTCTGAACCAAATTCCTTCCCAATATTACCATTAAATCATTTGGGGTACCTATAAAAAATTTAGATTTCTGTGTCTCCTGCTAACCCTCCTGAATCAGTATTTCTTCTATATGGTTAAGTTTGAGAAATCCAATCTCTTCATTGAACAGATACAAAAACTGACCCAGAGAGAGGAAATGATCTGCCCAGGATGTCAGTCTAGATGGCAGCAGAGCTAGGGTCACACACAAGTCTCCAGAAAAGTCCAAACAGTATGCCCCTGTGGTCACCTCTTGAGGGTAATTTTTGTCTCCATTTAGCTCCCTTGGCCACAGCATTCCTTAGTAGGTCTGGAGCTCAAGAGTAAGAATGCAACTCTTCTGGGTAGTTGCATGACCCTAGGTGAAAGCTTCTCCTCCAGTGGGTTATGCAGGATAGCTTGAAAATAAAGCATTGTAAGCTCTCTTGTAAGCAGCAGGGTGCTGCAGGCCCTTCTTCAGATGGGGTCTCAGGGGACTCCAGAGTGGGGCAGTTTTATATCCAGGGAAACTTAAGTGTGGTTTTGAGTCAAACTGCACACAAACACCAAGATGGTCTGCAAAAGTTTACAAAACTTTTCTTGCTGTTGTTTTGTAGTTGAAACACATACCAGTTAAGTAGAAACTTACGTGTTTGCAGTTTTGTGTCAGACCTGATGAAAGTCACTAGTCTGATCTCCCAAGCCTGTGCATTTTAGTTTCCAGCTCTGTCTCTGCTTCATCTCCCCTCACCCCCTCCAGACTGTCATGCTCTGCCCCAGGATCTACTGGGACAATCCAGTAAAAGGCCATTGACCTCTAAAAGGAGAGCAATTTCCAAAATAATAAGGCAAGGTAGATTTTCTTTGAGGAATTAAGCAATTGCCATTGACAACAGTGCCATTGTATGATTTACATTTGGGCTAATGCTTATAATTTTAGCAAGTGTTTCACCAGTGCTACATAATTAGAAAAATTAAATGCTCTGCCACCTTGAATGCATAATTCTGTTAAGAAAAAAACCTAGAGACCTCTACAGATATTCTGGAACTTCTGAGGGTGGAGGGAAAGGGCAGAAGGCAGAGACAGAGAAAGAAATGTTATAATCACACCCTTCCAACCAAAAGAAGAACATGGTAGAGGTCCACAATCCCTTATCTTCCATTCTGAAATCAAAAAGCTCTATAAAATGAAAGCTATTTTTTCATTAATTTGGAGCCAACATTCATGTGGCAATAAAACCTGACCTGAACTGACAAGAACTTACTCTTTATCTCTTTTAGTATGAATATTCAGACATTTTTTTATGCAGGAATGTTAATGGCTTAATTATGGAATGTTTTCCCAGAAACCACTGGGAGTGTTATGTAATAAACAGTACTTACTCTGTGTTGCCTTTCTAAAATTTGAAAAAATTCAAATTCTAAAACACAGATAACAGACTGTGGACCTAGAATAATGATAGCTAACATTTATGGAGCACTTGCCATCTGCATGAAGCTGTGCTAATTTCTTTTCGTCTCATTTAATCCTCACAACACTATGAGGCAGGTATTAAAATCATCCCCATTTTAAGGTTTGGAAACTGATTCTCAAGAGAGGTTAAGTAACTTGCCCAGAGTCACACAAATTTTGGCCAAGCCAGGGTTTGGACCCAGGTCAGTCCAGTTCTAGAACATGCATGCTGAACTCTTGCACTTTACTGCCTGAGAGAGAAAAACAGTTGTGCAGGACAGTGTGGGTTCTTTGTGGGCTTCTGGTGGAAGTAGAATAGGCTACCATCTATTCAGTGTCATTTGAGGGCCAACCTCTTACTTCCATATATGTCCCCTCCCCATCCTTACTTCTCTGTGATACTGTAACACGGCTTGCTTTATTTTTCAAGGTTCATCTGGATGGCTTTTCTCACAGGGACTACTAGCATCAGAAGTCCACTGGGCAGCTTGTTAAAGTGCAGATTCTGGGCATCCACCCCAGACCTACTGAATCAGGATTGGTAGGGATTGGGACCAAGTTGATTTTTATGCACATTAAAGATTGAGGAAAAACTGAATGCCCTGAGAAAGGCCAATAATTAACTCTCATTAATTAATGTCTTAGTTGTCAGTCGACACCTAGCTAGACTGTCAGGAATAAATTCATGGATGGGCATCTGGAAAGTGGAAGAGTTCTGAAAAGTGGACTAGAAGGGTGAGATGTGTACAGGAAGAAAGAACAGTGGCTATGATAGTATCTCCCTACTTTGGTCATATGACATTATTCAGCTTCATCAGAACAATCTTCGAAACAACTATTTCATTTCATTTTGCCATGCAGAGCACCTATTATCTCATTGATGCAATAAGCCTCTGAAGTAGACAATATAGTTATCCTCATTAGATAAAAGAGGACACTGAGACCTAAATGAATCATTCAAAGTCATCTAACTGATTAATGCTAGTGTTTGGATAAGTTTCTGGCCTTTGATCTTATACAATATCAGTGTTCTAATAATTTCTTCCATAGGTCTAGAGAGGAGGAACATTAAATAAAACCTAGGGAATTAAGTCTTACTTTCAATGACACACATTTTTTTGCCCTCCGGTGGCCACTTTAAATACATTTAAATGGTGTGCTACACGAGGGAAGGGCAATGAGAGGAATTACACTGATATGCCATAGGTTAAGGGTTTGTTTTTAACTTTTACTAGTTGCTTTCTTCTTGTTATCAGTGCAGGGATGACTACTGAATATTTTGATCATTATACTTTTCATACAATTCTGTTCTTGTTTGCTAGGCTCTCAACCTCATCTCTTCATTTTGCCTGTGGTATCTTAATCATCTCCATGGCAACAAAATGTGACCTCAAACAGGGACTAAAAAGCTAGGAAAACATGGATTAACTATGACCAGAGCAATCATATCCCCACAGCAACACAGGCTAGGATTGGGGCATTGAAGGTCAAGTCCAATAGTGATTATTCCAATCCAGGCTAAATGCTCTCTAGAGAAGCACTTCTCAGACTTCAGTGCACATTCAAACCACATTTAACCAGGGAATCTTGTTAAATATTGATTCAGTAGGTCTGGGGTAGGACCTGAGAGTTTGCAATTCTAACAGGCTCCCTGGTGATATTGAGGCTGCTGGTTCCCAGACCACATTTTGAGCAGCAAGGGCCAGGAACCATCATCATGCCCGAGCAGTACATGCAGATGAGCATATTTGTAGTCCTAGAGGAAGTGCATTTTTTGGACAGCAGTTCTGATGAGCATGCCAGCTCTAATATTAACTAGTTGTGTGGCCTTGGGAAAACATCTTTACTTCTCTGGGTCTCTATTTTCTCATCTGTGAAATTATGAATTTGGCCTGGATGATCTCTAATATTACTGTGGATTGTAAAATTCCTTGATTGTTTGGTGAAAAAAAGACCCTTGAGAACCAAAAGCTTAGTTTGAGGGCAAATTGCTCCTACATTACAAGGAAGGGGGGTTGGGAGAGAAATCTGCTGTGACTTTTGTTTTTATCTTCTTAATTCCAATTATTCTATGTGTCCTGAGGTGATTTATTTCTTCTGAATGTGAAGAACATTGGCATTCTTCATGAAGAAGAGTCAACACTGAAGAGTGAACAACAGTTTTGCCTACTCTCCAACTCAGTTTTCAGCATCCCCTTGTGTCTTCTTCAAAGCTAAGAGCTCTGGCTAATTGCTCATGACACTGTCTTTCTGATCACATAGCAAACCCACTGTCTGCCCTTGGTCTCCAGTATTGGTTCTCAATTCTACTTAGCCCCACTTGACTCTAGAAGATATAATGGAGAAGTACACAGAATTCCTGCCTACACTGCAGGTAGAACATTCCTCCCTTCAGGCAGAGGATCTGATTCTACCACCACAAAAGCAGCATTTGATTAAGGAGGACACTGCTCAGAGGGGCCAAATCATGCTTGCTCTGGATGCCCCAATGATGTCTGTACCCTTCTCACTTGAGCATCTCTCCAAGTTTTGTGGTGACCCTGACAGTCTCTCAGTGTTTCTTGCTCAGGTGACTACCAACTTGACAACTCTCAAGACCCTCAGTCCTGCATATGATGCCCAAATTAAGTTCTTTGATTACCTATCTCAGCAGAAGGAAAATAATGGGGTCATGTCTGGGCCTGACCAGAGTACTCTGCTGCAACAGTATGAGGACTTTGTTCTTAAGTTCCAGCAGTCAGTGGGTGAGCCCACAAAACAAGAGATGAGCCCTCTGGACAAAGAGGACAGCTCTCAGCAGGATGCTACTACTTTTATGTTCCTTGCTCAAAATTTGAGCTGTAATGAAAACAGTCGGAGTGACCACTTCCAAAAGGGACTGCCTGACCCCATCCAGCACGAAGTGAGTGGCACAGATACGATGGCCAACCTTCCAGACCTGATCACTCAGTGTATGCAATTGGACAAGAAACAAAGTGACTGGCCAGAGCTTCTACAGTCAGAGGCCCATTTCCCAGTGTCGGCTTCTCAGATCCACCAGCAAGCCCTCTCCAGCCCTGCAGGTCTATCATGCAAGGAAGACCCTATACAGCTGCGAGGAAGCCAGCCGCCGCTTACCCCAGCCAAACGAGCCCGCCAGCAAGAAACTCAGTTGTGCTTCTACTGTAGCCAGGCTGGTCACTTCACAAGAGATTGCCTTGCCAAACGTTCCCGAACCCCAGCAAGGGTAAATAACTCAGCTCACCAGCAAGAGGAGCGCAGGCAGTTCACTTTGTAAGCTCACATCCCTCTCTCCTCTAGCCTTACTGATTTATATCCTGCACTTTATAGACAGTCATGAACTCATGTGCTTCTGGGAATTTAAACAACCAGATCTTGTTCATTTGGTGACCCATCACCAAACCTAATCCAACAATGATGAAAATAATTCACAGGCACTTTCTGTAGTTCAGACCAATTCCCCAAGAGCACCAAAAACCTGCAGGCAAAACTCTGCCTAGTCTTAGCCAGTGAAAACAACTCAGTGCATTAGGAACCCATCCCCACTAGTGAGGGAGATCTGCGTTGAATTTGTTCTCCCAAGTGTTCTGTGCCTAAGACTCAGCCAAGCATTTTACCCTCACCCCACCCTCTGTATCCTAGTTCCCTCTTGGTTTAGGACCATTAATTGAAGGCCTAACTGCATTCCCATATCCTACCAATATTTTCCTACTAGAGGCTGAATCCTGCTCCACCTGTTGACTAGAGTCCAGCTTCAACACAAAGCATTCTGCATGGAAACATAGCTCTGCCACCCTTCATACAGCTCTGTGTTTTGTGCCATTTGAAGACTTCTGTCTGCCCCACAAACTGGCCATCTTGGCTATTGACAAACAAGATGGTATGGCCCTTTGAACACTCTGCTTGGAACTGTTGGTCCATTTCTTTGAGGGCTGGTCCTTCGGGCTGGTGCGTGTTTGCAATGTTGCAATACTTTGACAAGTATTTAGTAAGAGTTGGGAAAGGAGTCCCATCCTAATTACTGTGTCTGCAGCATATCCTGGCTGCATTCAACAGGGAACCTGGCTAAGTAAATCTCCACTGAAGACTGAGAATCAGGCCCTGCAGTAGTTCCTGACTCTGTAGGCATCAGTGTGATCCTAGGATCACTGCCCAATGATGTTGAGTTCTATTCTTAGGGACTACCTCTGGGAACCCTCATCTAGCTGATGATCTTGGAGAGCGATTAATGGCAGACAACTTTCAACTTTCTGAACCATCCTATCTGAAAAATCCTGGGACATATACATCAACACCATCTGTGCATAAAATTCAAGAACTGGGGGTTTGATTGCTTGTGTTGTGCTCTTGGCATGTAACAGCTTTGTATATGAGTTCCTAATGCTTCTGAACGAAAGTAATGCCATGCTGGAAATACACAACTCCCTAAAATGTGAAGGATATCCAGTGATGATCAGTGTTGGATATTAATTACCAGTCCTTTGTTCTCTACCCCTTGGTGCTGATGTATGTCGCTATAATGTATCTTCCGAAGAAATACGAGATTCCAGATTCCCTAGAAGCCATCAAGGCCTCTCAGAACATGTCATGCCATTGTACTTTGGCCTTTTTGCCCATCAGTGCCTCACTAACCACTGTTCCAATCCTTATTGGCATTCACAAGGGGTCTCCTTTATCAGTAGCTTGCTATGCATCTACCTTACTCCTTATGCTCTTGCAACAAGAAAGCTGAATGCACATATTCCAGTTGTGCCAAGAAATTTCCACTAGGGTACTGGGATGTATGAGATCTTCTATCAAGTAGATCATTTGAACTTTCAGTGACTCTGGGATTACCTGGACGTATCCTGATCTAGCACTAAAAATTTTGTGATAAAGGACTAACCCAATGGTCTCCAGTTACTTTTCTTACTGACCCCAGTACAGTCCTGGATGCTGATAGGAGCACTTAGTTGGCTTCATCACCAGTCTTTCCTTATCTTAGGGCCACGATTTATCATTCTGTGCTCTCTCACAAAAATGTGTCAATTTATTTCCTGTTGGAACCTTTCCTCTGCAGCAACATTACCTTCTTCCCCAAGACATCTTCAGATTTTATAACCTGTTAAAACAAATAATTGATCCTGGACTATGAACTTCAGTTCAGCTCTCATTTCTAGTAGCCCCTTTTGAGGAATTCCCAATCAAGGCCCTCTTGTGCTCTATGTGAAAAAAAAATCCAACAGCCAAACAGCATATGGATAGGATGCTGGGATAGTGCTTTACTGTCTACTAGCTAGCAACTATTTTGCTTGCCACTTCAAAATTTCATTATAATGCCATCATCTACTTCATCTAGAATGAACTCATTATTTAGCATAGAATTCACCAATGTGTCCTCAGAACTTACACTGACGTGAATTTCTCTGAGAATGAAACTGATTAAAACATACAGAGAACAGCTGATCTGTAACCTATTCAAAGATACAGTCAGCAACTGCAAAGTCTTAGGCAATCCTCAAGTCCAATCAAGGTTGTAGTTTAAGAAGGCAGATCTGGTATATGATTCATGCCACCCAGCAAGATAAAATCTAATCATTTTATGGTAAGTCTGAAGAAGGAACTGTCAACAAGAGAATAGTCTGCATAGAGTCTAGAAAAGGGGGCAGTTAAAGACCCATAAGGCACTGGTAATCTCTGTAGACTCAGAGAGGGAATGTTGTCCTGCAGATAATTTGGCAGATCCACCTACAGTGGGGTAGAGGCTGCAGGCCATCCCAATTTGTGTCATTAGCTATTAAGATCACCACCAAACTCCCCTTGCTCTGACTCCGTGCTCTAAGAAGTAATCTGATTGTAATTACTTTCACACATAAACTTAGTTATGAGGAGAAAATTTGCTAACCAGCTGACAGGAGTTAACTGCTAACCTACTGGGCAGTTAATTCCCATTATAAATGAATAAATTGGTGTTTGACTTATACATCCATTTTTGTGAGTTTTAATGACAATCAATCCTCCAGATCTTAATCACCTCTGGGCACACTGGAAAAAAAGTAAGATTCTTACTATGTGAAAGCAGCACCACAGAGTGAACCATAGTGAGTCCACTGGAGATCAGCCTCCCTGGAAGCCTTATGTCAACAGTCAGCCAGCCTCCCTCTTTATCACTCCCACTTGTCTACAGCTATACTAAAATTCCCAAATATCTATGTTTTCCACTTCCTGCACCCATCTCCACTCACACCCAGAACCATGGCAACTGCCAAAGTAACTCCCTCTTACAATGCTATTTATTTCAGCCCAACCATCAGAATCTACTGCCATGGATGAAGATAGAACACATGACTATAGGCACAAGCTCCTGGCAAGTACCTTCTAAAAGGGAGGAGTGTATGATTGTCGTAACTCTCATTCTGCCCAGCTGGCAACAGAGAGGACCCATGCTGTCTCTGCCCTCACCTCTGTCTGTGATGGTAAAACAAATTTCACCCTTTTCTGGACTCTGGAAGATTTTTTCCACCTAGCACCATCTTTATATGGCCACAATAACTGTCTCAAAACAAAATAGAGTATTTAGGATATATCAGTGTCTTGGCAAAATCTAACACCTCATGCCCTTTGGAGATTTCTGGGAGCTTGTGTCACAACTATAAAGCCTTCTACATTGGTGGCATGTTTCATTGTCTCTCTATGAAGCTTCAGGCCCCACTTGGCCAAGAGAATGGAAGAACCTTCAGGGGAATATAGTGTTGTGGATGTCACTGTCATGCAAGAGTCATTGCCTACATCCGTGCACTAAATTACTGGTATTACTTCCTGGTATTGGCTTTGAATCTTCAGTCTACTTGAACATACTTTCTGCTCATTGATTTCTGGTACATATCCTACATGTTACTGGTTCTTTTATCTGTCCAGCTCAGTAATAAGCCAGCTGTGACTGTATTTCACCAACCCCGTTTGCTTCATAGCTACCCAGTGGAGAACCACGTAGAATTTCAGTTTTCCTTATACACAGAAGATTTGTCCCTTTGGGCATAAAATCATTACAGATGTTACCAGAATTCCAGGTGTGGACAAAATAAATTTGAATAGGATAACATTTTCTTTTTTATTACTAAGGCTTTGTAAAATGATGTCCAGTGATTTGGGGGCATTTTTGGGTTTCCTCAGTATCTTGACAGAAGAGTTATTGTGAACCCTTCCCTGAAAGCTGCAATTCTCTTTCTTGAGTTGTAATTGATGCACAAATCCCACTCCCCTAAAAATGCAGTTGGAATGTTTTAATAAATGGGTGTCCTTAGCAGTGAAGCTCATCTTTCCTCCCCTCTCACAAGACTTCCCTATAGTTTTTCCCTATTGGCATTCTTAATAATAGAAACAGGAGCTACCATTTATTGACCACTTACTACATGCCAGGCATTGTGCTCTTTGATTTATGTGAATTTTTTCTTTTAAATCTCACAACCCTCTTAGATATCTGTTATCATCTTCCTTGTTATGCAGATGAGGAAACAGGCTTATAGTAGGTAAGGAAATTATTCACAGACACAGGTAGTAAGAGACAGGACTCAAATCCACATAGATCTAACAACAGAGCCCATACTCCTACATAGTACATTACTATCCATCTATAACAGGAGTCAACCACCTACTACCTGTGAGCCAAATCTGGCCTACTGCCTGTTATTAAAAAATAAAATTTTATTGGACCACAGCCACACCCATTCATTTACATTTTGTCTATAGGTGTTTTCATGTTAGGACGTGTATAGCCCACAAAGCCAAAAATATTCACTATCTAGTCCTTTACAGAAAGTCTCCCAACTCCTGATCTACAACATATTGAAGTATTTGACTAAAATCAGATTTACTTTTAAATTATCTGATATAAACCTTGAATTCCACTCTTTCCAAATAAAACTGCATAAAAAGAAAAAAAAATGATATAAGAGAGTGTTAAATCAGTCCAGCCCTTGGGGCATCTCACTGCTTCTATTTGTCCTCTCAATTGGCCCACTTATCACCATTCTTTTTTTCTCGCCTCTAAAGTAATCCCCATATAAATGATAAAACAATGGGATTTTGTAGAGGCTTGCATAGGATGCTTTGGGTAGTCTAAATAAGTTTCACTGGTACTTTCTATATGGAACACACATACTTTCTACATCAAACAACTCTACTAGATTGTCCAGGTATGGTTGTGAGAGATGTTTACTGTTTGCCTCCCCAGCAAGCATTTTACTTTTGGCAATAGACCCTAATCTTCATCTAGAGATTCAACTTCTTTCCCATGTCAGTCCATCTTCCTGGGTGGAATTCCTTCTTCAGCTCCAAGACCCAGGCCTAAGTCAATGATCACATGGCATTTCCCTGGCTCTTGTAACTATGCCAAGTGTGGGCTTGTGTCCTAAACTTACCCAAGAGTGAACTTTATGGCTTTTCTTGGAAATGATAGACAAGAACTCTCATTTTTTTCTACTGGAATGGGATATGGAACGATGTAGCCCTGATTACGCTGATAGCCATCTTTCGGCTAAGTGAAGAGAACTTATTTAAGGATGGAGACATCCTGAGGAAGCAGAACTGAGGGGTAAGGAGAAACCAAATCCAAATGATGGCTTTTGAATTACTGAACCCAGCTATGCTTGAAGGTATTTAGTCATTAAGCTAATAAAATCCTTTTATAGAGGCACATTGGGTAGAGTTTTCTGTCTTTTGTAACCCAGAGTCCTGCTAAAATGATTTTCCCTACTGAAACTATACTATTTTTAACTGTATATACTATATCAACTTGAGTAGCCAAGGCCTAATAACAACAAAAATGTTCTTACACTGCAGTGATGGTATTGGGCAAAGAACAGTTTTATGAACTCTGCTCCACTATTATCCTCTAACACAGAAATTCCCAGCTTCTACAAAGGAGGAGCTTTGTAGAGTCTACTGGATTCAAGAGTTTTGTTTGACCTACTGGGCAGATACAGACTGACCTTGTGCGGGCCAATCATTTTTCAAAAAGATTATAAGCTTCTGCTCCAAAGTCCTATAATTACTTTGTAAACAAATGTGAGATGGCTGCTTAGGGTTTTGGGGGCAGGTTGTGGCCCAGTACCTTTCCCATCATCAACATCTGTGCCATTGCCAGGTACTACTTTTTAACCTATGGTTTAAAAGCCATAGCAAGACAGCAAAGTGTAGTGGTTAAGAATGGGAACTCTGGAGCCAGACTCCAGGGTTCAAATGCTAGCTCTACCTCTCACTAATCGGATGGTCTTTTGCAGTTTCCTTAACCTTTGTGCCTTTGTTTCCTAGTATATGTAAATTTATTATGAAAACAAAATGAATGTTTTTAAAAAACTTAAAATAGTGCCTGGCATATAATAAGCAGTACATAAATGTTTGTTAAATATGAAAAAGTGAATAAATGGCAGAAAAAGTACTACAGATATTTGAAAGATATATGCAGAGGGTCTGTCAAAATATACATAGTCCTAAAGGGAAGGGGGTGGGGAGGGTGTGTGGTGAGGGAGGGAGAAGGGGATTCAGGGGCATTATGATTAGCACACATAATGTAGGGGAGTCACGGGGAAGGCAGCGTAGCACAAAGACAAGAGATGACTCTTACACACCTTACTACCCTGCTGGACAGTGACTACAATAGGGTGTGCAAGGGACTTGATAATATGGGTGAATGTTGTAGCCACAATGTTGCTCATGTGAGACCTTCATAAGATTATATACCAATGATACCTTAATTAAAGAAATACATATACATGGTGGAAAAAACAGCACAAATATCTTTACATGAAGAAAGGATATTTAACTTGATATACAGAATAGGCTATTCTTGTCAAATTCGCAATCCTATATCATGTATTCTTTTCTCCACTGAGATCATTGCAGAAGTGGTTTTTCTTGGAGGCAACATATGGACGTAAGTCAATAGTGAGGACATAAGTCAATAGTGAGCTAAACATATAGTCTCTCTCTTTCCCAACAAGGGATGGGTTCTTTCTCTTTACCTAATCCCCCAAATGACACTGGTCTCAGATATGTGCTTTTGTTTTAGCCATCTGGGAAGCACTAGGTTAAAGACTTGAATTTCTTCTGCTGTCTCCTCCATTCCCTACATTCCGTCTAGCCCACCACAAACCCCAATTCAAGTAATCATTGAAGACTTAACTAACTCTATGCCTAGCACAATGCCATAACGTGTAGGGAATTTAAAGAGGTGGAAGGCAAAGCCTTGGGTCTTAAAATATGGTTGAGGATATAAGCAGGAAACAGTGCAGGAGGATGTCTGATTTGGTTCTAAACTTTCAAGGCCATCAGGATCCCTTGTCATCCTTGCCCAGTTCCCAAGCACTGCAGCCCTTGGCCCTCTTCCTACTGGACCCTCTTGCCCTCGCTTATTCATGCCGGCACTGGCCAATTCACAGACAGAAGTTTAAGGAGATCCCTCCTAATGCCCCAGTTCATTCAGCCCCAGGACTGGCTATGTAATTATGGCAACCACAGCAAAACGAAGATAGCCTCTTGTTTAAAAAACAGAAAAAAAATTCAATTAAAGGTACTAAAATATAACAAATTTTAGTTTAGTGTACAGTCTCTCTTGGCCTGTCATAACAGGGTTTTTTCCATAATTCTTTCATTTTGGAAATTTAAAATCTACAGAAAACTTAAAGAAAGTATGGTGGAAATCTGATATATACCCTTGCTTTAGTTTCCTGGGGCTGCTGCAACAAATTATCATGAACTTGATGGCTTAATACAACAGAGGCTTATTCTCTCACAGTTCTGGAGGCTAGAAATCTGAAATCAAGCTGTTGGCATGGCCAAGCACCCTGTGTGGAAAGACCTTTCTCTGCCACTTTCAGATTATGGTGGCTCCTGACAACGCTTAGCTTGGGGTAACTCCAATCTCTGCCTCTGATTTTACATGGCATTATTCCTTGCACCCCTGTGTCTTCTCTTTTCTAAGGACACCAGTCATTAGATTTAGGACCCAATCACTAAATCAAGTAAGATAACTTCTCTACATTCTTAACTTATTTATATCTGCAAAGACCCTATTTGCCAAATAAGGTCACATTCACAAGTATCAAGAGTTAGGACTTGGACATACCTTTTCAGGGGGCACTATTTAAACAATTACAACCCTTTACCTAGATTCACCAATTCTTAACATTTTGCCAGCTTTGCTCTCTCTCTCTCTCCATTTGTGTGTATGTGTGTGCGTGTGTGTGTGTGTGTGAACTGCAAATATCATATCACCTCAGCTCTAAATACTTCAGTAGGCATCCCCTAAAAATAAAAGTCATTGTATATGACACTTAGGAAATTTAAAATTAATTCAATAATCTCATCTATTATCCAGTCCGTACTTAATTCTTCCATTTCTCCTAAGTTTGTCTTTTACAGTTTTGTTTATGGTTCAGGATTCAATTAAGAGCCACCCCTTACACTTGGGTTGTGAAGTCTCTTTAGTTTCTTTTCATTTTGAAAGTTGCCTTGCTATTTTTGTTGCTAGTTTGTTTTATCATGACACTGATAGTTTCAAAGAGTCCAGATCAGTTCTGTCATGCAGAATATCCCACATTCTGGAATTTCTGATACTTTCTACATGATTATATTTAGATTAAATATTTTGAAAAAGACCACTATGTAGGTGATATTGTGCCCAGTGTATCACATCACCAGGCCCAGAATCTTGGTCTGTCCCTTACTGGTGATGCTGGGTTTGATCACCTGGTTACTTTGGGGGTCCAGCAGCCCTCCACA
This sequence comes from Phataginus tricuspis, assembly GCA_029783875.1. Classification (NCBI taxonomy): domain Eukaryota; kingdom Metazoa; phylum Chordata; class Mammalia; order Pholidota; family Manidae; genus Phataginus; species Phataginus tricuspis. The sequence goes on from JAQQAC010016209.1 coordinate 93,346,276, forward strand.
CTGTAAATGTACCATTTTTGGTTAAAATTAACTGTACAGTGATATACTGAGACCTTTTGACTATCTGCTCCCAATAACTTTTTGCCCAATGTTAGCCTCCGATAATGATCTGTGCTGGCACTTGTCATTATGTCAGGGGGTGTAAAATGGTGACCTACTACTTCTACCATTCCTGCCTTCTTTCATTATGGATTCAAAAATTCTTTTTTTATTATCCAATATGATATGAGCATTCTTCCTTCCTAATGTTCTAAGATTCTTTCTTTTAGCATTTGCTTTCTCTTTCAAGAACTTCTTTAGGCATCTTTTAAGGTGTAGGTGTGCCTGGAAACAAGTTTTCCTAGTTCGGTTTTATCTAAGAATGTCTTCATTGCCTCTTAAGAAGTATATTTTTGCTGGATGTGGGTTTTATGGTTGACAGTTCCTTTCTTTTAGCACTTTAACAATCTGGTGCCACTTCCTTCTGGCCCCTTGGTTTCTAATGAGAAATCTGCTGTACCTTGAATTGTTTTTTTTTTTACTCATGGCAAGGTATTTTTTCTTTCTGGTTGCTTTCAATAATTTTTTTTCTGTCTTTAGTTTGCAGAAATTTGAGTAAGATATATCCTGGCATGAATTTCTTTAAGTTTATCTACCACTAGCATGTCATTCCTTTATTTTGAATCAAGTGACATCTAAACAAATGCAAATTCCCCCTGAGAAGGGCCCACATTAAGCTTTATCATTAATATAAGACTGAATGTAAAGAAATGTATCACTCACTGTGGGACTGGGGTGGCAGCCAGGCAAAGGGCACAGGAAGAAGCAAGAGCCAGGAAAAGCAAACTTCCCCCTCCATGGGTTTTGCAGTTGGCGTTGAGTACACAAAAGCCTGATCTTTCATCAGGACCCGGGTCCTGTGCTGATTGCTTTTGAGCTCACAGGGGATTTCAAACTGCACCCCAGTGATCTGTCCCTGGTTGAGGTGTCTCCCCTGTTTATCCTCCTGAGAACAGTGTTAAATAAATCAATGAAAGTGGCCAAGTCCAGACATGCTGGCCTGCAAGCCTCTGTACAGTGGCATTTTATTAATATAAACAATTACATTTTCAAAACGCAGTGCGTTATTCCCAGACTAATATGGCAGTCGCCCGATTCAGTGGCGAAGCAGGAAAAATGGTCTATAGCCTTAGAATGCCTTTTCTATTCTTTTCCGCTGTCAATGGCTGGGCGTCTGGCCTGTTACATGTCCTCTAGGTTTCAATCTAAGCACTATCCTAGCAATTTAGACTTGCTGAGACAAATGTTTTGGAAACATCACCCCAATGGCAGTTCCTTTCTCCAGGAAAAATTAATGCACTATGTATTTGTCACAGGTGGGAATTTTAATAAAGTTGCTGTTCATTTGGAGAATGTAGACAAATTAATTTTTATGGCCCTGAGGCTGGTAAAATTTCCACATATGTCAGTGCCTTTTTTGATATATTGCCTTGATTAACACTCAGCTGCCTAGGGATTCAGACAGTGGAGACTGTGGTGTAAGGTGGAGCTTGACATCTGCATCCACGCTGTAAGTTTTGTTTGAGGTGACAGGATACGATTCAAGCAATTCATGTACACTGAAAGCCCATTATGTGCCAGGCAGGTGGGGATGCCGAAATGGCCAGGACAGGGCCTCTACATTTAAGGGGCTTATGCCATGGCAGGGTAGATGAGACCTCTGGTGGTGATGACAGGTATGATTAAAATGGCAGTAGCTACTTTTAACTGAGTGTTTACTGCTTGCCCACTACTGTGCTTACTGTTTTACAAGTATTATTTCATTTATTCCCTCTAAGAACCCTACAAGGTACACACCGCTGTGCCCATTTTGTAGATGCAGAAACAGAGGCCTGGAGCCAGTAAGCAGTGAGATCAGGGTCACATAGCCAAGATTCACACCTGGTAGGCCTAGCTCTAAAACCTCAACTTTTAACCACTGTGACATAAATAATTAAACCACAACATGGCCCGTAAGGCAAATCAGGAAGAGAGCTTCAGAAATCAACTAATTCAAGTAGTTCTCAAACTGGAGGGACCTGGGAGAGATGGAAGCCAATCAGATATCCTAAAACCAAAGAATGCTGGACGGCAGGGGTTAGGAGGCCGGCACTGTTCTCTGAAAATTGAAGCAGGAAGCAAGGCAAGCTAGTTTCCCTTGGTTGCTGTGTTTAGGGCTCTTTCCGGGTTAGCTTCTCTCAACTAAAAGCAGACTGGAATTTTCATATTAAAAAATACTGTCTGATGTCAACATTACTGGAAAAATAAACTTCAGGCTTTAATTTGGCAGACAGGACCTTCCATCTCATTTCTTATCCATTCTTTGGACAATCACCTTTAAGCAACTATAGGCAAAGCACTGTGCAGGCCATAGGTAGGGAAAGTAGAGATGAATCAGACAGGGTCCCTATACTCAGGTTTTCTATGCCAGGGGTCAATAAACTTTCTCTGGGTTGATCCAGATGATAAATGACTTAGGCTTTGAGGGCCATGTAGTCTCTGTCATAACTACTCAACTCTGCTACTGTACTGTGAAATTAGCCATAGACAATACATAAACAAATTGGCAAATAGAATTTTATTTACAAAAAAAAAAAGTGGGCCAAATTTGACCCATGGGCCAGTTTGCCAACTCCTCTTCTAAGGCAAGGTGCTGAAGCTTGGCTGCATATTAGATTCACTGGGAGAGCTTTAAAAAATGCTGATGTCTGGGCCTTACCCTTAGAGAGTCTATTTAATTGGTTTGGAATAGGGCTTGAATCAGGATGCCTTAAAAAGTTCCTACATGATTTTAGTGTACTGATAATATTAAGAACCACTGCTTTAAAGGGAAACAGACTTGTTATTAGCATAGTGCAAAACATGGGCCAGAATGAAGTTATAAATAGGAATCATGGGAATGTAGAGAAAATAAACAATTGGTTTCAATTAAGGAAATCAGGTTAGTCTTCCTGGAGGAGGTGGCACATGAGCTAGCAAGGGAAGAAAAGGGTAGTTCAGGGAACAGCAGAGGATTACTACTACCACAGCCAGTCCTCATATGCCAAGTGTTTCTCTAGGTGCTTTGTATGCATTAGGGCACTGAATCCTCACAACAACCCTCTGAGGCAGACATTATTTTTGCTTTGTCATTTCATTTATGAGAGGAAACCATGAACCCAAAACATTGAGAAATTTGCCTTTGATCACACAGCTAGGTAAATGGCTGCGTGGCCAAGGTGCCATGCCTACATATGTATGTGATAAAATAAAGAGTAAATCGTGGGAACAATAAGCACAGAATATAAGTCATTACCTCTGGTGCAACGAAGGGGGCAAAGGGATAGGACAGAAGAGGAGCACATAGGCAGATGTAAGTTTGGGGTAATGTCCTAGTTTTTTCTCATTCGGTGGTAGCGTCACAGGCTTTTATCATATTGGATTTATAAATAAATAAATAAAACCATGTGTGGACCAATGATGATAATATATCATGAACAGCTGGGTATTTAAGTATATAAATAATCCAACTGTACCAGATGTTTAAAAAAAGAGAGTGAGAACTGGAGAGGGCTAGGGAGGGAGACAGAGAACAGGCTGGAGAATTGGGAAGATATAGGAGTGGTAGTTATTTAACTTACAACACTCTTCACTCACCCATTCCCCCCCCAACTCCACTTTAACCCTACCTGTCCTACACAGCCACCCCAAGAAGAGGATTATCAGGGGCTCGGCCAGCCTTTTGGTCTCAGGATGTCCTTGTGCCTTAGGGAATTGGCATAAATTATGGGAAGCTGCAGGGAAGAATGGGTCTGTCAGGCTTGCCAAATTGGCATGTGCTTCTCGTTCACTGTCAGCAGCATCTACAGGATGTCCAGCAGGGGTGGCTAACAACACGGCTGTCATGGTTTCCCAGCTCTCCCTTTCTTCACCTCTTCTTCATGCTCTTAGTTTGTCCCAAATAATCACAGTTATCTGACTCCTTGGAGAAACAAGGGAGACCTTGAGGTGGATGGCAATTTGACCCAGAACCCCTTCCCTATTTGTTAGCTTCCCTCATATTTCCCTTATTTCTTCACTATTGTCCTGAGTGCAAAGCCAAAATTAGGGCCTCAAAGTAAATAGTATGAAGAATCAGTAGTCAATGTCAGTTACCTTTCTTATTTCCCCATTTGTTCCAGTACCCTTAACAGACCTCAAGTGAGATAAAACCGCAGCAGGCTTGTATTGGGGCCTTTGAGATAGCTGGGAACACTCCAGAAATGGCACCAGGTGAGTCAGCATCACCTTAGCAAGACTCTCAGCCTAGCGGGCTCACCTTTCCCCTTGGGCACCATCTGGCCTTGCCTGAGCTGTTTGAAACACAAGCCCTGTCCCTGTTCCCCCTTCCCTGACAGTGGTTCCCAGCTTGCCTCCTTCCCACTCCCCCACTGCTACTTCTCAGTCTAAGTTTTTCCTTCTCACATCTCTATTTATGTTTCCCTTCTTTTTGTGTCCTTCGAACTTTTCTTTCCTGTTTTTAATTCCTTTGTTTTCTTTTCCTTTTTGTTCCTGTTCCCACCCACTGTAGCTTGCCATACTCCCTTCTATCTTGGGTTTCCTATCCCCTAACATCTCTCGGTCTCTTCCCTTCCCTTCCCCCCTCCTCTGCTCCCCTCCTCTTTCTTTCCCATCCTTCCCTTTTCCACCTTTCATAGTTAGCATTATTTTTAGCAGCAAAGCATCTCCATCCTCCATATTTCCATTCTTCTTCCCAGTCCCCAGTTTCTCTTATTCAAAATTAAAATGAATGGGAGCCCAATCCCTTAGACCACTAGTATGAGGTGGGAAGGTTGGAATGGTCAGCCTAGGAGTTACCTCTACTGGAGTCCTCAGGGGGTTATATTTTAGCAACCAGCACAGGAAGCATGTATGTAGGGTGTGTGTGTGTGTCAGAGCTGTATTTTGGGTAGAAAGTGCTGGCTTGGTAGATTTCCCTGTGTTTGTTTCATCACCATCCCCAAAATGCTGGATCTCAAGCCTGTTCCAAAGCCAAACATGGCCATTGAACAAATGTCCCTGAGATAGAGACAGCCAGGGAGGCAAAGCAAAGGGCAAGTTCACTCCCCAGATTAATCACAGCAGAGCAGATCATCATTATGAAGAGGCTTGGGCAGGTCAGCCAGCTCAGCAAAGGAAAACAGCTGGTGGAGAGCGAGTGCATGCAGGCTACCTCTAGCTGCTTAGCAAGTAAGGGCTAGGCCTGAAAATGACTGGGGCTTCTAAACGAAATTTCTTTGGGCTTATAGCCATAGCTCTCCCATTTAAGGGATGCATGGGCATATGTGTCTCGGCACATAGAAATGCCAGTTGGTGACCAGAAGGACAGGAGGCCAAGCAGTCATGGAAGCAGAGAATCATTGATGATGTGAGCAAAGAAATTCACTTATTCTCCTCAGCAATTTTGAGAAGAATAATAATACTATCAATAGCACCACTTATTGTACACTATGAACCAGGTGGTCTTCTTTTCAAAAGAGGAAATCAAGGCTCAGAGAAATCAATTAACTTACTGCAGGTAACAGTGAATTAGTGACTAAGCCAGCTTTCATGCAGCTGCCTGGTTTAGCATTAGTGTTAGGAAATAAGGCAGCGTGTAGGCCGACCTCATCACTAGGGGCACTAGGACGCAGGACTGGGATTACAGTGAGGCAAGTGAGGCGCCTAGGGCACCCACTTTAAGGAGCCCCCCTTAGGTGCTGACCCTACAGTTACACTATGCTGAGTGTGAGTGCCTCAAACTTTGAGCCCTAGGCACCTCACTTGTCTCCCCATTGTCCCAGCCTTTCTTGGATGGATTCGTTTGTACAGAACTGGAGGAAAGGCCCTAGGTTGGAAATGAATTTTACACCTGTATTTGCATATTTCAGTTGCAGGTGCTACAACTGTAATCTAATTAAATACTGAGCACACAAATTAGAGGATTGTTATATTGGTCTTAAAGGTTAATTGCCATAACGAACAGCCTCAACATCTTAGGAACTTAACGTAGTAAAAGGTTTTTTTCTCACATGCTCCACAGTCTAATAAGGTGTTTGACCGGCAGCCTTCCACATGGTAGTTCTGGGACCCAGCTTCCTCCCATCATTTTCTAGAGCCTTGGTGTCCTCTACCAGAGCCTCTACTACAACCAGGAGATGAGAGGGGAGAAATGTCAGAAGGACCACAGGGGAGATTTTATGGGCCAGACCTGGAAGTCATGTACTTCTCTTCCATCTACATTCTATTGGCCAGGATGCAGTCACATGACCCTATCTAACTACAATGCAGGCTTATCAGATGGCAAAGGAGAGAATACAGACGGCAGTTAGTAGTGAAAACTTCACCTATGTCTGATGTTAGTGAAAAATGTCATCTGTGTATATATGTGTGTGCATGTTTGCACTGTAAGCAGCAAGCTCACAATGACACAGCATGGTAAGTAGGAGCCACAGGTAGAGTTAATCATTGACAGAACTCAGTTCCACCTGACCCTAAATACTAACTACTACTACTACCACCACTATAATTACTAGCTAATATTTGCTGAGCACTTACTGTGTTCTGGGCATTTTTCTAAGTGCTTTACATATGCATTAAATCATTTATCCTCATAAAACTCCATTGAGATAGATGCTACTATTATCCTAAGTTTATGGATAAGGAAACCAAGACAGGTTAAACAAAGAACTTGTCCAAGGTCACGCAGCTGGTGAGTGATGACGCCAGAATGGAAACTCATGTTCTTACCCAACAATTTATGCAGACATTAGTCTACATGTATCTGAGCACATGTGAGAAATAGGGAGTTATTTCTGGGCCTGGAAGGAATTGATTGGGTTATAGTTTGAGAAGGTGGGAATCCACATATGATATATTAAAATAAAAACGTGATACACTATGCTTAGGGATAAGAGTGTGTGGAGTGGATGATAGTACTATGGGAGAAGGATTCATGGAATTTCTAAGACTAGAATAGTCTTTAGAAGGTAATGGGTACTGATAATCATAGCTTTAATATTACTCTAAATTGTGGCTTATAGAATTACCTCCCAAAAAATATGTGCAGAAATGTCCCACAGGGGACATAGTAGCAACTGCCCTGAAGGTAAAAGGATTCAGAAGTTATACAGCTTCCTGGGAGGGCAGATATGCAAAATATCCCTTAAAAAATGTGTTCTCAGGTATGCCCCAGAGAATTGAAAAAAGGCATTCAAACAAAAACTTGTACATAAATGTTCATAGCAACACTGTTCACAATATTCAAAAGGTGGAAACAACCAAATATCCATCAACTGATGAATGGATAAATAAAATGTGGCATCTGCTTACAATGGAATATTAGTCATAAAAGGAATGAAATTCTGACACATGCTACAAGATGGATGAGCCTTAAAGACATTATGCTAAGTGAAAGAAGCCAGACCCCAAAGGCCACATTGCATATGATTCCATTTATATGAAATAACCTGAATAGGTAAATCCATAGAGATGGAAATCTGATTAGTGATTGCAGAGGCTAGGGTGAGGGAGCAATGGGTACTGAAAGCTTAATAAGTATGGAGTATTCTCTTAGGATGATGGAAATGTTCTGGAAGGAGATAGTGCTGATGGCTGTACAACACTGTGAATGTACTAAATGTCACTAATGGTAAATTTTATGTCATATGTATTGGACCACAATAAAAAAGTCATAACTCTCACTCATACCTACAGGGAGGGCCTCAAGAGGTTTTAAAATAGGACCTGAATGAACCTTGAGGACATAATGCTAAATGAAATAAACCAGGCAAGAAAAGAACAAAACTATATGATTCCACTTATATGAAGTTATCTAAACTAGTCAAATTCATAGAGACAGTAAGTAGCACAGTGCTTACCAGGGGTTGGGGAGGAGGAAATGGGGAATTGTTTACTGGGTATAGAGCTTCAGTTTGACAAGATGAAAAGGTTCTAGAAATCTGTTGCCCAACAATGTGAATATACTTAACACTACTGAACTGTATACTTAAAATGGTTATTAAGATGGCAAGTTTTATGTTATGTGCTTTTTGTCACAATTAAAAATAAGAAAATTAAAATAAAATATTTTTAAATACTTAAAAAATTAGAAATAAAGAATACACATATGAATGTACATATATATGATTTGAGGGTTGAGATCCTAGGGATTCTGGCTCTACTAGAGATTCTTATAAAAAGGATATTTATGAAAAACCTTGTGGCCTAGTCTCTTAGAAGAAAAGTCAATTGTCTCACCTTATATTCTTGATGTTACCTGGGACTTGGAAGAACTAAGAATTTTCTGTATCTCTCTTTATATTTTCCTGGAGCTCATGGGGAGCCATGGATGAATTCATGTGTTAACTGCCTAATGGTGCCATAATGGTTGGAAGACCTCTTTTATTTTCCTTCCTTCTTCCTATTTTCTATGTGTTGACTGATTTTGCTGCTCAGATTTCTTCCATTGAGAGAAACGATAAACAAAACCAGTCAGTATTGTTCCTTATGGGTCATCTTAGTGAGAAGTTTAATTGTAGGGAAAAGAGAGTGTCACTATTGCTTCAGATTAGGTGGAATCATAAATGATTGCATATGTCCTTTATAAGAAGATTCATCAGAGAGCTACCAGCCTGCCTGCCAGCCTATTAGTTTCTTGAGGTCTGCCCCATGTTGTAAAGGTAGGAAAGATGGGTGCATTGCCCAGGACAGAGAATCTGGGAAAGCATATGTGCTTTTAGAGTCGAACAGCCCTGAGCTCAGCCACTTACAATATGGGTGAACTTGGACTAGTCACTTAATCTCTACAGACCTCAAATTTCCCGTCTGTTAGGGTTCATACTTTGTGGAATTGTTTTGATGATGACATGAGATACTACATGTAAATGGTTTAGTCATTCTGACACATGGAAAGTAGGCAAAAAATTCTAGTTATTTTACAAATGAAAAGCTGGCCTTTACCTGCAAGGAGAGGACTTCAGAGGCAAAAAATGCAACTGCTTGGCTCAATCCAGAGAGCCACATTAGTTTCCTTCTACTGTAAAACATCCAACACCAACATTTACATCCCAGCCTGAGTAGGAGAACTTTCTTAACTATTTCTCACTTCCTTTCTGCCTTCTTTCACATAAAACAAGCTCTTGCTTAGCCAGTGAATTCAGAGCTGTATATGTTCTTCCTAGAATATTCCCATACTCAGGCTTTCCATTTCCTCTTTCAAGCCTTCTCTCAACATTCCTCATATTAAAATTTTCTCAAACCTTTATGTGCTATATAAACTCCATCCTTTCCTGTTTTTCAAATGGCTTCTGCAATTGGCCTCCATGCAGCCAAAAGTTAGTACAAAATCTCCTTGGCTACTATCTTCCAAACAGGTAAATCCCCTTTATACTCAATCTCCCCAAGACTTCAATTTATGCAGAATGCTCTTTCTTTGCTTCAATGGATTTGGATTGCATGTGTGTGTTTTTCCATATTTTTGTCACCATGCAAGCAGTTATGCTATCCATACACAGCATTACAATTTGTCTAGATGGAAGGCATCTCAAGGGCAGGGATCATGACTGATGGTTCATCTTTTCAAGAGATGAAATAGACCATGATATACACAGAGAACCATCTGTGAAAAAGCATCTCTGAGAAGCCAGCAGGGAGTGTGCAGGTATTTTCAATTCAAGTGGATCAGAGGAGATGGGCCAACTAACAATACTCAGTAGCCTAAATCTTAAATGCATGCCTTTCACTCTGCGGACAAAATGTAATCTTACAGACTGATCTCAGTCTTTTATACTGAAGATTACCAGACAATCATTTCAACCAGACTGCCCTTTTGCCATGCAGAATGAGCACATATGAATCTTAGATTTTTTTTTTGGAGTGTGTATGTATGTGCATGTGTGTGTGTGTGTGTGTGTGTGTGTGTGTGTGTGTGTGTGTGTGTAAGAGGAACTACCCCCAGAGTCCTTTCTGAAGCATTATGGCCAAGAAGCATTGTTAAATTTGTGTCTGACGGGATAGGTCAGGATAGCTTCACTGACTCCCAGATAATTCTGCTGCTAGCTGTGGTATGTTCTCTTTCCAGCCTATGGGTAAAATCCTGAGACTCCAGCCTGGGCAGTGGACAAACCAACCCAGGCAAGAAGTTTAGGCTCCCTTAACCACTCACTAGATTTCTTTCTGCAATAAACTAAGCATAATGCAAGCTCTTTTGCCATTTCAGGTAACATTGAGACTCCAATAATCAAGTTTATAGCAGAATAATAAAGCATAGTTCTGGTCCCTGAGAATATTCCTCAAAGATGGAAACTATTCTCTTTCTGCCACCATGGTTTTCTCTTTAAACCTTTTACTCTTTCTCTATAATGTTCATTATTATTTTGTATATTACAGGGGTTTTTGATTAAATACATAGGCAATAGCAAAAAGCCCCAAATTAAATCCATAAGGCAAGCTCCCTAATACAAGCACCACTACTATTTTGCTATGTGTCCTCCCTGCAGCTTGCTTTTGCTGTGCCATGGATTGTTTGCATGGTTTCAGTCATATTGAACTAGTGTGATGGAATAGGAGGAAAATGGACTGTGGGGTCAGATAAACCTTGTTCATACCCTGGTTTGTCCACTCATGAGCTGTATGACTTCGGCCTACATTCTCAATCTCTCTTGGCTTCTATTTCCTCATCCATACAATGAAAGCAGATTATTGGTATTTCATAAGGTAGTTGTAAAGTTTATCAGTGATAATATGTATAAAGATGCTCAACACATAAAAAGAAGTTTTCATATAAGTTTTCCATTCCTGAGTGATTCGTGATAACTCATTCATTCATTCATCCAATAAATAATTGTTGAATGTCTACAATATGCATCTTTCATCGTATATCTAGTAATTTTAACACAAGGACCTAGTTGAATGCTATGTATTTTTGCTGCTGATTTGTTCTTTCACATACCACCATGTTTTGACTCTTGGCACCTTATAACATCCGTTTTTTTGTTGTTGTTTTTTTATTTTTTTATTTTTTTACAATTTATTTTGGTATCTTTAACCTGCAATTACATTATTGTGCACTATTATGGTGATTAAACTACCCCCTTCATCAGGTCCCCCCCACCAAACCTATTACAGTCACTGTCCATCAGCGTAGTGAGATGAGAATCACTACTTGTCTTCTCTGAGTTGTACAGCCCTCCCCATGCCACCCCTACGTTATGTCTGCTAATTGTAATGCCCCTTTTACCCTCTTATCCCTCCCTTCCCACCCTTCTTCCCCAGTCCCTTTCCCTATGGTAACTATTAGTCCGTTCTTTGGTTCTGTGAGTCTGCTGCTGTTTTGTTCCTTCAGTTTTTTTCTTTGTTCTTATACTCCACATATGAGTGAAATCATTTGATACTTGTCTTTTGGCTTGGCTTATTTCACTGAGCATAATACCCTCTAACTCCATCCATGTTGTTGCAAATGGTAGGATTTTTTTTCTTCTTATGGCTGAGTAATATTCCATTGTGTATATGTACCACATCTTCTTTATCCATTCATCTACTGATGGGCACTTAGGTTGCTTCCATTTCTTGGCTATTGTAAATAGTGCTGCAATAAACATAGGGGTGCATCTGTCTTTTTGAAACTGGGCTGCTGCATTCTTAGGGTAAATTCCTAGGAGTGGGATTCCTGGGTCAAATGGTATTTCTATTTTGAGTTTTTTTAAGGAACCTCCATACTGCTTTCCACAATGGTTGAACTAGTTTGCATTCCCACCAGCAGTGTAGGAGGGATCCCTTTTCTCCAAGTCCTCGCCAACATTTGTTGTTGTTTGTGTTTTGGATGTTGGCCATCCTCACTGGTGTGAGGTGATATCTCATTGTGGTTTTAATCTGCATTTCTCTGATGATTAGCGATGTGGAGCATCTTTTCATGTGCCTGTTGGCCATCTGAATTTCTTTTTAGAGAAGTGTCTATTCATGTCCTCTGCCCATTTCTTAATTGGATTATTTGCTTTTTGTTTGTTAAGGTGCATGAGTTCTTTATATATTTTGGATGTCAACCCCTTATCAGATACATCATTTATGAATATATTCTCCCATACTGTAGGATGTCTTTTTGTACTACTGATGGTGTCCTTTGCTGTACAGAAGCTTTTCAACTTGATATAGTCCCATTTGTTCATTTTTGCTTTTGTTTCCCTTGCCCGGGGAGATATGTTCATGAAGAAGCCGTTCATGTTTATGTCCAAGAGGTTTTTGCCTATGTTTTTTTCTAAGAGCTTTATGGTTTCATGACTTACATTCAGGTCTTTGATCCACCTTGAGTTTACCATTGTGTATGGGGTTAGACAGTAGTCCAGTTTACTCTCTTACATGTAGCTGTCCAGGTTTTCCAACACCAGCTGCTGAAGAGGCTGTCATCTCCCCATTGTATATCCAAGGCTCCTTTATCAAATATTAATTGACTGTAGGTGTTTGGGTTAATGCTTGGATTTTCTATTCTGTTCCACTGGCCTGTGGGTCTGTTTTTGTGCCAATACCAAATTGTCTTGATTACTGTGGCTTTGTAGTAGAGCTTGAAGTCAGGGAGCGTAATTCCCCCTGTTTTATTCCTCCTTCTCAGGGTTGCTTTGGCTATTCTGGGTCTTTTGTGGTTCCATCTGAATTTTAGAATTATTTGTTCCAGTTCATTGAAGAAAGCTGTTGGTAGTTTGATGGGGATTGCATTGAATCTGTAGATTGCTTTAGGTACTATAGCCATTTTGACAATATTTATTCTTCCTAGCCAAGAGCATGGGATGCATTTCCATTTGTTAGTGTCTTCCTTAATTTCTCCTGGGAGTGTCTTGTAGTTTTCAGAGTACAGGTCTTTCACTTCCTTCGTTAGGTTTATTCCTAGGTATTTTATACTTTTAGATGCAATTGTGAATGGAATTGTTTTTCTGATTTCTCTTTCTGTTAGCTCATTGTTAGTGTATAGGAAAGCAACAGATTTCTGTGTGTTAATTTTGTATCCTGCCACTTTGCTGAATTCAGATATTAGTTCTAGTAGTTTTGAAGTGGAGTCTTTAGGGTTTTTTGTGTACAGTATCATGTCATCTGCAAATAGTGACAATTTGACTTCTTCTTTACCAATCTGGATGCCTTGTATGTCTTTGTTTTGTCTGATTGCCGTGGCTAGGACCTCCAGTACTATGTTGAATAACAGTGGAGAGAGTGGGCATCCCTGTCTTGTTCCCGATCTTAGATGAAAAGCTTTCAGCTTCTCGCTATTAAGTATGATGTTAGCTGTGGGTTTGTCATATATAGCCTTTATGAT
>JAQQAC010016209.1:93364590-93383951 GCA_029783875.1 Phataginus tricuspis
GATCTTAGATGAAAAGCTTTCAGCTTCTCGCTATTAAGTATGATGTTAGCTGTGGGTTTGTCATATATAGCCTTTATGATGTTGAGGTACTTGCCATCTATACCCATTCTGTTGAGAATTTTAATCAAAAATGAATGCTGAATTTTGTCAAATGCTATTTCAGCATCTATGGAGATGATCATGTGGTTTTTGTTCCGCTTTTTATTGATATGATGGATGATGTTAATGGATTTTCGAATGTTGTACCATCCTTGCATCCCTGGGATGAATCCCACTTGATCATGGTGTATGATCCTCTTGATGTACTTTTGAATTCGGTTTGCTAATATTTTGATGAGTATTTTTGCATCTACATTCATCAGGGATATTGGTCTGTAATTTTCTTTTTTGTTGAGGTCTTTGCCCGGTTTTGGTATTAGAGTGATGCTGGCTTCATAGAAAGAGTTTGGAAGTATTCCCTCCTCTTCTATTTTTTGGAAAACTTTAAGGAGAATGGGTGTTATTTCTTCTCTATATGTCTGGTAGAATTCAGAGGTGAATCCATCAGGTCCGGGGGTTTTGTTCTTGGGTAGTTTTTTGATTACCGATTCAATTTCATTGCTGGTGATTGGTCTGTTTATTTTTTCTGTTTCCTGCTTGGTGAGTCTTGGAAGGCTGTATTTTTCTAAGAAGTTCTCCATTTCTTCTAGGTTTTGGAGCTTGTTATATAGATGCTCGTAATATTCTCTTATAATTCTTTGTATTTCTGTGGGGTCTGTCATTATTTTTCCTTTCTCATTTGTGATTCTGTTTATGTGTGTAGATTCTCTTTTTCTCTTAATGATTCTGGCTAGGGGTTTATCTATTTTGTTTATTTTTTCAAAGAAGCAGCTTTTGGTTTCATTTATTTTTTCTATTGTTTTATTCTTCTCAATTTTATTTATTTCTTCTCTGATCTTTATTATGTCTCTCCTTCTGGTGACTTTCGGCCTCATTTGTTCTTTTTCCAATTTCAATAATTGTGTCTTTAAACTGTTCATTTGGGAATGTTCTTCCTTCTTTAAATAGACCTGGATTGCAATATACTTTCCTCTTAGAACTGCCTTTGCTGCATCCCACATAAGTTGTGGCTTTGTGTTGTTGTTGTCATTAGTCTCCATATATTCTTTGATTTCTGGTTTCATTTGGTCATTAACCCATTGATTCATTAGGAGAATGTTGTTAAGTCTCCATGTATTTGTGAGCCTTTTTTATGTCTTTCTGAAATTTATTTCTAGTTTTACACCTTTGTGATCTGAGAAGTTGGTTGGTAGGATATCAATATTTTTGAATTTACTGAGGTTCTTTTTGTGGCCTAGTATGTGGTCTATTCTGGAAAAAGTTGCATGTGCTCTTGAGAAGAATGTGTATCCTGCTGCTTTGGGTGCAGAGTTCTGTAGATATCTGTTAGGTCCATCTGTTCTAGTGTGTTGTTCTGTGCCTCTGTGTCTTTACTTATCCTCTGCCTGGTTGATCTATCCTTTGGAGTGAGTGGCGTGTTAAAGTCTCGTAAAATAATTGCATTGCTGTCTATTTCCTCCTTCACTTCTGTTAGTATTTGTTTCACATATGCTTATGCTCCTGTGTTGGGTGCATATATTTTTATAATGGTTATATCTTCTTGTTGGACTGACCCCTTTATCATTATGTAATGTCCTTCTTTATCTCTTGCTACTTTCTTCGTTTTGAAGTCTATTTTATCTGATACAAGTACTGCAACACCTGCTTTTTTCTCCTTGTTGTTTGCATGAAATATCTTTTTCCATCCCTTCACTTTTAGTCTGTGTATATCTTTGGGTTTGAGGTGAGTCTCTTGTAAGCAGCATATAGATGGGTCTTGCTTTTTTATCCACTCTGTAACTCTGTGTCTTTTGATTGGTGCATTCAGTCCGTTTACATTTAGGGTGATTATTGATAGATATGTACTTATTGCCATTGCTGGCTTTAGATTCGTGGTTACCAAAGGTTCAAGGTTTGCTTCTTTACTATCTGAGAATCTAACTTAACTTTCCAGTTAAGTTATTGTGAACACTGTCTGATGTTTCTTTATCTCTCCTTACCTATTCTTCCTCCTCCTTTCTTTATATATTAGGTGTTTTATTCTTTGCCTTTAATTAGTATTTGGATGGTCTGCTTTCTTTGCTATGATTTTATTTTCTCTTGTGACATCTTTATAGCCTTAGGTGTGTTTCCCTCTAGAGCAGTCTGTTTAAGATATCCTGTAGTGGTGGTTTATGGGAGGCAAACTCTCTCAACTTTCTTTTGTCTGGAAATTGTTTAATCCCTCCGTCGTATTTAAATGATTATCTTGCTGGATACAATATTCTTGGTTCAAGGCCCTTCTGTTTCATTACGTTAAATATATCATGCCATTATCTTCTGGCCTGTAAGGTTTCTGTTGAGAAGTCTGATGACAGTCTGATGGGTTTTCCTTTGTAGGTGATCTTTTTTCTCTCTCTAGCTGCCTTTAATACTCTTTCTTTATCTTTGACCTTTGCCATCTTAATTATTATGTGTCTTTGTGTTGTTTTCCTTGGGTCCCTTGTGTTGGGAGTTCTGTGGGCTTCCGTGGACTGCAAGACTATTTCCTTCCCCAGTGTGGGAAAGTTTTCAGCAATTATTTCTTCAAAGACACTTTCTATCCCTTTTTCTCTCTCTTCTTCCTCTGGTACTCCTATAATGCGAATATTGTTCTGTTTGGATTGGTCACACAGTTCTCTTAATATTCTTTCATTCTTAGAGATCCTTTTATCTCTCTCTGCCTCATCTTCTTTGTATTCCTGTTCCCTGTTTGTAATTCCTTGATCGTGTCTTGAACCTGATTCAATCTGCTGTTGAGCCCGTCGATGGCTTGTCTCATTTCTGCATTGTCTTTCCTCACTTCCCTCACTTCCTCCCTCAGCTCTTGCACATTTTTCTGTAGATTTGTCAGCATGGCTATGACTTTTATTCTGAATTCTTTTTCAGGAAGACTGTGCATATCCATTCCTTCAGATTCTCTCTGGGGTGGAGTTTGTCTGAAGCTTTGTCTGTATCATATTCTTTTGTCTTCTCATGACTATAGAATTGGTTGTTGGTAGTTGTCACGTATGTCAGCTGGGCTCTTTATGACTTTGAAAAGGAAAGAGAAGAAAGGAGAGAAAAGAAAAAAAAAGAAAAAAAATTCTACTAATAATAGAAAAAGTAAAAAGAGAGAGAGAAAAAGGAAAAGAAAGGAAAGAAGAAGAAAAAGCAGCAACACCTAAAAGAAAAAAAAAAAAAACGCCCGCCGGGGTTGGTTTCTGTGTGAATGCTGTAGGTGGCGCTGTTGCTCCACTATTCCAGAGCCGTGGTTGCTCCGCACGGCCCTTTAAAGCTGTGGCCTCGGTGAGAATGAATGGAGGTTCCCTGCTGCACTCCCGTCTAAGACCGCTGAAAAACAAAGCACGCACTTTTCTCCTCTTTTTTTTCTTTCTTCTCCTTCCCTGAGCCAGCCGCGAGCAAGCAGGCGTTTAAGACCGCTGAAAAACAAAGCACGTGCTTTTCTCCTTTTTTCTTTTCTTTTTCTTCTCTCTTCTCCTTCCCTGTGCTAGCTGCGAGCAAGCAGGTGTATTCCTGCTGCGACCGTGCACCCTCCGTCTCTCCAATCTCCGCCACTCTGTATTTTGTGCGCCCGCGTTCCCAGGCCGGTCCGGGGCTGGTTATCTCCTGGGCCTGCACTTCCACTCCCTCCCGGCTCTGAATCCTCTCCTCCCGCTGGTGCGCTGGGGTGGGGGAGTGCTCGGGTTCTGCCGGGTCACGGTTCTGTTTCTTACCCGCCTCGCCCGCTGCTGAGTCCTCTCAGGTGTTTCTGTACTGTGTGCGCTTTCCTGTTTGTTCTGGTCTCTCTTTTAGGTACAGTTGCGTTTGCTGTTTTTTCGTGGGTAAATATAATGTTGGGAGGAAAATTCTGTCATTCCGTTCACGCCGCCATCTTCCCGGAAACCCCCTTTCACCATAACATCCGTTTTAATATCTGATAGAGCTGGTCCCGTCTCACTAATTTTATTCCCCTGCCCCACATTGCATCATTGCCTCTTTATTCTTCTAAATTAAAATTTAAATAATAAGATTATTTAATAACCTAAATAAAAATTTAGGTTAACATGTAAATATTTAATAACCTTTAACAAATATAAGGTTCTTTATATTCCTCTTTTAATTTGTGTGAAACTGCACTAAAATGGCAAAATCTTTGGCTAAGAATCTTTCAATGTTCTCTACTGAGTCTTAATTCTTGACATCCAGCTAAAATCATGGCCTAATCCATACTGGTGGCTTAGTGATACTCACACCAAATAACCACAAACCAAGACTGGAATCCGTATTCTACCACTTACTATAATTTCACCTAATACAGTTTCCTCATCTGTAGAGCAAGACAGTAATTCCTAGCTCATCTGGTTGCCATGAGGGTTAAATGAGGTAATTCAAGTCAAGGTCATTACTAAGTGCTCAATAAAAGAGAGCTGGTTAAAACCAATGTGATTTTCTTTTTTGGTATCATTAATCTACAATTATATATGCAATATTATGATTATTAAACTACCCACTTCATAAGGTCCCCCCTACCTACCTCATTACAGTCACTGTCCATAAGCATAGTGAGATGCTATAGAATCACTACTTGTCTTCTCTGAGTTGTACAGCACTCCCCGCGCCCCCCAAACATTACGTCTGCTAATCATAATGCCCCTTTTTCCCCTTGTCCCTCCCTTCCCACCCATCCTCCCCAATCCCTTTCCCTTCGGTAACTATTGGTCCATACTTGGGTTCTGTGAGTCTGCTGCTGTTTTTTTTTTTCAGTTTTTTTCTTTGCTCTTATGCTCCACATATGAGTGAAATCATTGGATATTTGTCTTTTTCCGCTTGCCTTATTTCACTGAGCATAATACCCTCTAGCTCCATCCACGTTGTTGCAAATGGTAGGATTTGTTTTCTTCTTATGGCTGAATAATATTCCATTGTGTATATGTACCAATTCTTCTTTATTCATTCATCTACTGATGGACACTTAGGTTGCTTCCATTTCTTGGCTATTGTAAATAGTGCTGCGATAAACATCTCTCTTTTTCAGGGTGCATCTGTCTTTTTCAAATTGGGCTGCTGCATTCTTAGGGTAAATTCCTAGGAGTGGGATTCCTTGGTCAAATGGTATTTCTATTTTGAGTTTTTTGAGGAACCTCCTTACTGCTTTCCACAATGGTAGAACTAATTTGCATTCCCATTAGCAGTGTAGGAGGGTTCCCCTTTCTCTACCTCCTCATCAACATTTGTTGTTGTTTGTGTTTTGGATGTCGGCCATCCTCACTGGTGTGAGGTGATATCTCATGTTGTTTTAATTTGCATTTCTCTGATGATTAGCAATGTGGAGCATCTTTTCATGTGCCTGTTGGCCATCTGAATTTCTTCTTTAGAGAAGTGTCTATTCATGTCCTCTGTCCATTTCTAAATTGGATTATTTGTTTTTTGTTTGTTGAGGTGCATGAGTTCTTTATATATTTTGGATGTCAACCCCTTGTCAGATATGTCATTTATGAATATATTCTCCCATACTGTAGGATGTCTTTTTGTTCTACTGATGGTGTCCTTTGCTGTACAGAAGCTTTTCAGCTTGATATAGTCCCACTTGTTCATTTTTGCTTTTGTTTCCCTTGCCCGGGGAGATATGTTCATGAAGAAGTCACTCATGTTTATGTCCAAGAGATTTTTGCCTATGTTTTTTTCTAAGAGTTTTATGGTTTCATGATTTACATTCAGGTCTTTGATCCACCTTGAGTTTACCTTCGTGTATGGGGTTAGACAGTAGTCCAGTTTCATTCTCTTACATGTAGCTGTCCAGTTTTTCCAACACCAGCTGCTGAAGAGGCTGTCATCTCCCCATTGTATATCCAAGGCTCCTTTATCAAATATTAATTGACTGTAGGTGTTTGGGTTAATGCTTGGATTTTCTATTCTGTTCCACTGGTCTGTGGGTCTGTTTTTGTGCCAGTACCAAATTGTCTTGATTACTGTGGCTTTGTAGTAGAGCTTGAAGTCAGGGAGCGTAATTCCCTCTGTTTTATTCCTCCTTCTCAGGATTGCTTTGGCTGTTCAGGGTCTTTTGTGTTTCCATCTGAATTTTAGAATAATTTGTTCCAGTTCATTGAAGAAAGCTGTTGGTAGTTTGACAGGGATTGCGTTGAATCTGTACATTGCTTTAGGTAGTATAGCCATTTTGACAATATTTATTCTTCCTAGCCAAGAGCATGGGATGAATTTCCATTTGTTAGTATCCTATTTAATTTCTCTTAGGAGTGTCTTGTAGTTTTCAGAGTACAGGTCTTTCACTTCCTTCGTTAGGTTTATTCCTAGGTATTTTATCCTTTTGAATGCAATTGTGAATGGAATTGTTTCCCTGATTTCTCTTTCTGTTAGGTCATCGTTAGTGTATAGGAAAGCAACAGATTTCTGTGTGTTGATTTTGTATCCTGCAACTTTGCTGAATTCAGGTATTAGCTCTAATAGTTTTGGAGTGGAGTCTTTAGGGTTTTTTATATACAATATCATGTCATCTGCAAATAGTGACAATCTGACTTCTTCTTTACCAATCTGGATGCCTTGTATGTCTTTGTTTTGTCTGATTGCCATGGCTAGGAGCTCCAGTACTATCTTGAAAAGCAGTGGAGATAGTGGGCATCCCTGTCTTGTTCCCTATCTTAGACGAAAAGCTTTCAGCTTCTCACTGTTAAGTATGATGTTAGCTGTGGGTTAGTCATCCATGGCCTTTATGATGTTGAGGTACTTGCTGTCTATACCCATTTTGTTGAGAGTTTTTATCGTGAATGAATGTTGAATTTTGTCAAATGCTTGTTCAGCATCTATGGAGATGATCATGTGGTTTTTATTCTTCTTTTTGTTGATGTGGTGGATGATGTTGATGGATTTTCGAATGTTGTACCTTCCTTGCATCCGTGCGATGAATCCCACTTGATCATGGTATATGATCCTCTTGATGCATTTTTGAATTCGGTTTGCTAATATTTTCTTGAGCATTTTTGCATCTATGTTCATCAGGGATAATCGTCTGTAATTTCCTTTTTTGGTGAGGTCTTTGCCTGGTTTTGGTATTAGAGTGATGCTGGCTTCATAGAATGAGTTTGGACGTATTTCCTCCTCTTCTATTTTTTGGAAAACTTTAAGGAGAATGGGTGTTATTTCTTCTCTATACATCTGGTAGAATTCAGAGGTGAATCCATCAGGTCCGGGGGTTTTGTTCTTGGGTAGTTTTTTGATTACCAATTCAATTTCTTTGCTGGTGATTGGTCTGTTTAGTTTTTCTGTTTCTTGCTTGGTCAGTCTTGGAAGGTTGTATTTTTCTAAGAAGTTGTCCATTTCTTTTAGTTTTTCCAGCTTGTTAGCATATGGATTCTCATAGTATTCTCATATAATTCTTTGTATTTCTGTGGGGTCCGTCATTATTTTTCCTTTCTCATTTGTGATTCTGTTTATGTGTGTAGATTCTCTTTTTCTCTTAATGAGTCTGGCTAGGGTTTTATATATTTTGTTTATTTTTTCAAAGAACCAGGTCTTGGTGTCATTGATTTTTTCTATTGTTTTATTCTTCTCAATTTTATTTATTTCTTCTCTGATCTTTATTATGTCCCTCCTTCTGGTGACTTTGGGCCTCATTTGTTCTTCTTTTTCCAATTTCAGTAATTGTGTCTTTAGACTATTCATTTGGGATTGTTCTTCCTTGTTTAAATAGCCCTGGATTGCAATATACTTTCCTCTTAGGACTGCCTTTGCTGAGTTCCACAGAAGTTGTAGCTTTGTGTTATTGTTGTCATTAGTCTCCATATATTCATTGATGTCTGTTTTAATTTGGTCGTTGACCCATTGATTACTTAGAAAAATGTTTTTAAGTCTCCATGTGTTTGTGGGCCTTGTTTTCTTTGTACAACTTATTTCTAGTTTTATACCTTTGTGGTCTGAGAAGTTGGTTGGTAGAATTTCAATATTTTTAAATTTACTGAGTTTCTTTTTGTGCCATAGTATATGATCTATTCTGAACAATGTTCCATGTGCACTTGAGAAGAATGTGTATCCTGTTGCTTTTCGGTGTAGAGTTCTGTCGATGTCTGTTAGGTCCATCTGTTCTAGTGTGTTGTTCAGTGCCTCTCTTTCTTTACTTATTTTCTGTCTGGTTGATCTGTCCTTTGGAATGAGTGGTGTGTTGAAGTCTCCTAAAGTGACTGCATTGCTTTCTGTTTCCTCCTTTAATTCTGTTAGTATTTGTTTCACATATGTCGGTACTTCTGTGTTGGGTGCGTATATATTTAAAATGGTTATATCCTCTTGTTGGACTGACCCCTTTATCATTATGTAATGTCCTTCTTTACCTCTTGCTAATTTCTTCGTTTTGAAGTCTATTTTGTCTGATACAAGTACTGTAACACCTGCTTTTTTCTCTTTGTTGTTTGCATGAAATATCTTTTTCCATCCCTTTACCTTTAGTCTGTGTATATCTTTGGGTTTGAGGTGAGTCTCTCCTAAGCCGCATATAGATGGGTCTTGCTTTTTTATCCATTCTATTACTCCGTGTCTTTTTATTGGTGCATTCAGTCCATTTACATTTAGGGTGATTATCGATAGATATGTACTTATTGGCATTGCTGGCTTTAGATTCATGGTTACCAAACGTTCAAGGGTAGCTTCTTTACTATCTAACAGTCTAACTTAACTTTCTTGTTAAGTTATTGTAAACACAGTCTGATGATTCTTTATTTCTCTCCCTTCTTATTCTTCCTCCTCCATTCTTTATATACTATGTATTTTATTCTTTGCCTTTAGTTAGTATTTGGATGGTCTGCTTTCTTTGCTATGATTTTATTTTCTCTGGTGACATCTTTTTAGCCTTAGGGATACTTCCATCTAGAGCAGTCCCTTTAAGATATCCTGTAGAGGTGGTTTATGGGAGGCAAATTCCCTCAGCTTCCGCTTGTCTGGGAATGTTTAATCCCTCCCTCAAATTTAAATGATAATCGTGCTGGATACAATATTCTTGGTTCAAGGCCCTTCTGTTTCATTATGTTAAGTATATCCTGCCATTCTCTTCTGGCCTGTAAGGTTTCTGTTGAGAAGTCTGATGATAGTCTGATGGGTTTTCCTTTGTAGGTGATTTTTTTTCTCTCTTTGGCTGCCTTTAATACTCTGTCCTTATCTTTGATCTTTGCCATTTTAACTATTATGTGTCTTGGTGTTGTCTTCCTTGGGTCCCTTGTGTTGGGAGATCTGTGGGCTTCCATGGTCTGAGAGTCTATTTCCTTCCCCACCTTGGGGAAGTTTTTAGCAATTATTTCTTCAAGGACACTTTCTATCCCTTTTTCTCTCTTCTTCTTCTTCTGGTACCCCTATAATGAGAATATTGTTCTGTTTGGATTGGTCAGACAGTTCTCTTAATATTCTTTCATTCCTACAGATCCTTTTATCTCTCTCTGCCTCATCTTCTCTGTTTCGTGTTCTCTGATTTCTATTCCATTAACAGTCTCTTGCATCTTGTCCAGTCTGCTGCTAAACCCGTCGATCGCTTGTCTCATTTCTGCATTGTCTTTCTTCACTTCCTCCCTTAGCTCTTGCATGTTTCTCTGTAGATCCATCATTATGGTTATGACTTTCATTCTGAATTCTTTTTCAGGAAGATTGTGCATGTCCATCCCATCAGGCTCCCTCTCTGGGGTTGTCTGGCTAAGTTTTGTTTGTACCATATCCTCTGTCTTTCATGGCGATAGAAGTGGTTGCTGGTAGGCACCACGTGTGTCAGCTGGGCTCTTTAAGACTTTTAAAAAGAAAAAAAATAAGGAAAAAACAAACGCCCACCTCGATTAGATTCTGTGAAGTTGCTGTAGGTGTTGCTGCTCCACTGTTACGTTACGCTGGACCCTTTGTGGTGCCGGCCAGGGGAGAACAAATGGGAGGCTGCTGATCTCTGTGGGAAGCCTCGGTGTGGCTCCTTTGCTCGGCCTCTGGCCTAGGGGTCCGAAATTCCCCACGACTCCCAGGTTGCTGGGCTGAGTGTGCTTGGACAATTTTGTTCCGCTGTTGGTCCCTTGTCTCTTTAAGACTTTTAAAAAGGTGTTCACTTTTCTTTTTTCCTGGGGAGCCGGCTGAGAGGACCCGGCAGCAACGTCCCTCTCAGATCCTGCCCATACACAGCACGATGTGTGTCAGCGTTCCCAGTACAGATCACCAGGGTTGGTTATTTGGCGGGCCCGTGCCTCCACTCCTTCCCCGCTCTCAATCCTTTCCTCCCGCCAGTGCAGTGGGGTGGGGGAGTGCTTGGGTCCCACCGGTTCGTGGCCCCGTATCCTACCCGCTTCGTGAACTGCTGAGTCCCCACAGGTGCAGCTCTAGCCTGGCTGTTGTACTGTATCTTCTGGTCTCTCTTTTAGAAATAGTTGTATTTGTTGTATTTTCATAAATATATATGGTTTTGGGAGGAGATTTCTGCCACCCTGCTCATACCACCATCTTCCCAGTAGTCTGAAAACCAATGTGATTTTGTATTTAACTTAGAGAGGTTAAGTAACTAAGCCAGTCACACAGCTAGTAAAGACAGATCCAGAGCCCAACCCAAAATGTATCTGACTCCATGTTCCTCTTATTATATCACACTGTCTAAGTGTGACTGTGAGCATGCAAACAATCCACTGCATTGCAAAAAAAAACAAACTGCCTAGCAGGTGGTGCTCAATGAAAAGATAGCTAGTTATATCCCATTTAATTGTATTATTTTTAAACTGCTATATACTCCCTGATCTTCAATACACCACCCTTCAAGCCTTGTTATCATGTAGACTTCAGAGCCCTGAAGACAGGCCCATACCATGGATGAAGGCTAGTCCAACTAATCTGCTGAAGTGGAGGCAAAATAGAGAACCAGAAAACAGTGGTTCCACACCACCTGAGTTTAAATCCAAGTGCCGCCACTCACCAGCTGTGTGACTTTGGGCAAGTTTCCTGGCTGCTCTGTGCCTCAGTTTCCTCATCTTTAAAGCTGGAGTAAAACTGGTAAAGTACTCTTAGGTACTTAGAAAATTATCTGCCCCATATTTAGTGCTCAATACACACGAGGTGATATTATTATTATTAGTCTCTCTTTGTCCTGGCTTACCACAGTACCTTTCATATAGGTATTAGATTCCATGCAATTTTTTAATATAATTATGAAGTGTTTTGTGCTAATCTCTTAGGTGTGTATCATGTCGTCTCAACTAGATTGAAAACTCCTAGGGCAGGAGCCATTTCTTGGGCACTGAATCTTCCATATACTGAATCTTTCATATCATCTAGCATATTGCTGGGCATAGGACATTTGCTCAGCAAGTTGCTGTGTTGAAATTTCACATGAGCCTCCATGCAGAAGACAGTCAGAAAGAATCATCAGTGTCTTAAAATCACTTGGTGCCCTCATCATCTCCCATTACTCTCCAGAGAGCCGCATGAAAGCTGCTGGCTCTGACAACTAATGGCCAAGTCCCCAGGAGCTCTATGGCATCTTTATGGTCTGTGCTTCATGATTCTCTAGGGTGCAGGGCACAGAAGTGGAATGTAATTGAGAATTCAGTCTCCTGACACAAACCTGCAGGGCCGGACTTCAGGGGTTCCTAGCTGGATGCACCTGCAATGTAATGTCAGGAGAGGTCTTAAAAATGATGAAAACCCCTCAGGATTCAGGTATAGGGGAGAGAGGGGAATGGTTTTGGTGGGGCAGAGTAACAGGGGATGGTCTATTTTGGGAAAATAACTTGCAGACTTTTTACTAAGGCTGGGTGGATCTTCGCAAAATGGAGGAGGCTGCCAATCCATACATCACCAGTGCTAGCAAACAGAGATTGTTCCATCATCTAAACTCAGGCTCTGGAGAGAGGTAACCTGCATGTGAATCCTGGTTCTGCCATTTGATAGTTATGTGACCTTTCTTTTGGAAAGATGAGATGGAGCGGAGAATCAGAATGCAGATGCTGAAGTTAGGAACATAGAGGGCTTTGACTCAATAGCTCCCATTACTTTGGCCCATGGTTATCTAACATATGTGATAGTGTCACCTGTTGCTCTCACTGTAATCTGCTGCTGCTGGGGAGCCAAGACCTTGAGAAAGGCATATCACAGCCATGCAATAAAATGACAAAACAAGTGTTTTCCGTTCACCCTTTGTAGCTGTGTAGAATGCAGCATTTCATAGTTAAGAAGATCAGCTATAGCTACCACCATAATAGCAAACCTTGCAGTTTTAACCAATGATAATTTTGTCTCTTACCCTCATCCATACTCTGTGCATCTCAGATCAAGCTTCCCTTCTTCTCTAGATCTTTTATTTCCACTGTTCTCTGGAGTCTTCTGCTTTCTCATTTACCTATTAATGTTGCAATATAAAGGTAGGGCAGTGTATTTTAATTTGGGGAAATAAGTACACACACCAAAGTGGATTACTTACACCACACACACACACACAGCCTCAGCGTGGACCATTTTTCTGTGGCTTATTTAAATTGATCATCCACAAGAGTCCAAGCAAGTAAACTTCTCACTTACCTATCTCACTCTATGCTCAGGAGACATATTCCAAGATTTGAGATAGGGAAGAAAAGAACATTGTTTCAGAACATCATATTTTTAGAAAAGTAATTCCTTTGCCTCTGGTGCCAATAAAAACCCTCTGTGGCTTCCTCATTATCTCTCCCATGGTTTTCAGAGTCACCCATCAAGGGAGTTATTAATCCAGAACATGTGCCTACATGTTGGTTTCTCCATTTACTGAGACAGATTCAAAAGGCATAGCCAAAAATAGACTTCAAGTCTTCTCTCAGATGGACTTGTCCAAATTATGGTACTTCTGCCAGCTCCATGGACCTTTTGGTCTAAAGGTGAGGGCCAAAGGAATTAGAAATTATGGGCCCTGTCCATCAGCCAGGACCATGCCCCAAGAGAGTCGCAGCATCTGGCCTGGTCCTTTTTCTTTCCCCTCCAAGTTAAACAGAGTTTTAAAGTCTTTCCTCTTAGACACTTCAATGTTAATGAAGTGCTTCCAAATACATTATTTCATTTTAGACCTTTAAATTCCAGATTGGCAAAGGGAACTATTATTAACTCTATTTTTTAGTCAAGGAAGGTAAAACCAAGAGAGACAAAGCCTGTTCCCATGGTCACATAGCTCATAAATGACAGAGCTGAAAGTCAAATTCAGGTTTTCAGATTTGAAGTCCATTGCTTTTTCTACCTCTTTGTCAACAAACCTGTTCTCCGGCCTTTCCTCTCTTCAGAGGCCTAACCCCACCAGTCATGTGACAGACCTTCATCACCATGAAAATGATTCCTGGCTTAGCCATTCCCAAGGGGCTGAATATAGTCATCTGAACTATATTATAAAATTGATTTGAAGGTCACTGCTTTACTGTTTTCTTTTGTACCACCTGACCACTGACATCAACTCAGTTTTATAGGAATAGTATGCACACCATTTCATGAGAATATTTATCTCCTATATGATGGCCTACTAGAAGGCCACCACTCTGCAGAAATCTCTCAATAATCAAATGAACAAAATGTCTCAACTGTGGCTGTCAGTCAGCTTTTTCTCCCAGCCCCCTGGTACTTACTCAATGAGCTTATATATCAAGCATCTGTGGGGGCAGAGATCGAGGTCATGCACAGCATCAACCACATGGACTCTGCTTTGCAAAGGCTGATTCGGTTACTGTCTCTGCTGAGTGCCCACTGCCAACACCAGTGCTAAGCAACACCCATGCTAAGCCCCCATGAGGGCCCATTCTCCAGAGTCACAAGGTAGCAGATTGATGACTTTGGATGCCCTCCATTGTGAAAGAGCAAGCCATTTGTCCTTACTGGAAATGAGAGTCACTGTGATAGGTATTTACTTCTCCAGCCTGCAGTGCTTCTGCCAGCACCACCACTCACAGACGTAATGAATATCCTCTTCACTGCCATTGTATCCCTCCCAAGAAGCTCATTTTACAGAGAAGGAAGGAAGGTGATAGGCTAATCCTCACAAGACTAACTGATCTTAGTGCAGACATCATAAACCAGAAGCAGTTATTTTGGCTGAGCAATGCAGCGGTCTATTAAAGACCCAATTACAGAGCCTCCAGGAGTCAAGATCTGAAAATTGGAGGTGTTATCCCATAAGATGCGGCATATGCTCTGAAATAGTGTCCAAAAGACAGTGCTATTACTGTTATAGCCACTTTTCTGGGAACCAAGAGATGGTCATTAGAGTGGCTCTTCTCAATATGACATCTAATAGCTCACTCACAAATTTTATGGATTTACTGGGTTAGAGGTTTCAGTATTGGAGGGAGATATGCTTCTTCTGGACAGATACACAACAATGTGTCTGTTACCTGGAAAAAGGAGAGAGCTATCTGGATTTGGGGGGCTCTTCATGCCACCACAACAACAGCCAAATGGGAGTTTCACAACATAGAGTTGTCACTGTAATGAAACTGGGAAAGTGTATGTCTGGGACACAAAGGACTCTTCAAGGTACCTCCCTCTGCTGCCATTCCAGTGGTAAAAAGTTAAAAGGGAAGACTTGGCCAACCACAAACAGGCAGGACTCAGTAATAAAGATTTATGTAATGGTGAAGGATCTTGATCTGCTTAGATTCTGATTAAAAGCAAAGGAAATGTAGGCTGCTCTGAGAGCTTCATTTGCTCAAGGGCAGCCCTACAGAGAAGGATATAGATGTGAGCCTTTAGCATCAGCACCCACAGTGGCTGGGGGATGGGCACACCAGACCAGTAAAAACAATCCCTGGGGAAACTGGGAGGAGAACCTACAACTAGTCAGCACTTTTGAATATCCTTCCTGTTTTGAGAATCCTTCCCCTTAGAAGTCCCAGACTCCTCAAAAAAAAAAAAGACGTTTACTTTCCAAGTCTCCCTACTTATAGAGTATAGGCATGGGACCTATGCTTCAGTCACGTGTACCTACTCAGACCTAGAATTGGAAACTAGTGATGCAGGAGAGCAGATACAATATGGATTTCATTCTGGCCAAGGCATGGGCAGTTCCACTAAAGTTTTAGAGGCAGCAGTTGGAAAGTTTCTAGGGGCAGATCTGGTACCCACAGTGAGTGATATTGGCAGTTGTCAATGCCCTGCAGCCAGAGACCACCAAGAACACATCTTGTAATTGAACCTGTCAGGTTTATCTCTGTTTGCTGCAAGGGAAAGTGCACACCAGAGGTAGGATTTTAAAGTAGATTTAGAATTTTAAAATAGGATTTAAATTTTTGCTAGGTCCTTTGGGGGAGTGCTTAAGGAAGCAGAGCTTTATACTGGATTGGATGATGTCAGGAAATAGTACTAATTCCATGATTGGGTGTCTTAATAAATTTTATCTAGGTGTAGGGATAACTAATCTGAAGTTAAAACGGTAATTGGTAAAGAAGTAAGTCATTTATATTAGCCAGGGTAGGGGGATGTCTGGTTATTTTTGTGACTTATATTTATGTCTTGATCTATCACCATTGTAAAGTGATCCTGTCTGATGTTGTTCTGTAAAATTTATGTTCAATAGGAAAGCACCGAAGCCAAACTATGAGTGCCATACCACCTTCGAGAAACACCAAGGCCTGGGTGATAGCACCCTTATGTTAGGTTTGGCCTTTCTCTTTCTCACAGTTCAAAATTGTAGTCTCTGTCCCCAGAAGTAGTGTCTCCACTTTCACCTTGAGATTTTGAGTGTTATTTTTTACTGCATGCCTCTAAGTTGGTTCTCTGGCTTTCTCAGGGTTATATAAGCTTCTAACTAGCCTCAAATAATTTGTTTTCTGCTTAAACTAGTCAGACTTGCGTTTTGGTTCTTTACAACTAAGACCCCTGACTGATAGACATCACCTCAGCCCCTAGACACCAGCTCCTAGGACTACCTGGATTGGCACTTCCCATTAGGACATAAAAGAAACAAGATTAGTTAAGGAATTCATGTATCTTTTGGAAGGATGAACTGTTCTCATGAGTCCTTTGATATTGGTGTGCTGTCATATTTTAGGCTCAATATGGGGCTAACAGGGAATCTGACAGTCATATATTGAGGGGTCATGGATTCCTGTGAGGAAGAATCAGACTCACCCTGTCTTTATTCTATCAACTACAACTCCCTCGCCTACTCTTACTATCAGCAAGCTAAGATGGCTAGGAGATGAGATCCTGCATAATGAAGTACAAAGCTGCAGGCTTGGAAAGCAGGGGAAGGAGATTTTATTGTGGGCTGTTGTTGTTGGAGAAGGCTTTATGGAAGGAATGGAACAGAGGGTAGACATTGAGGGACAAGAAGGCTTTGACCCAGAAGCAATGAGGGACAAGAGCATTCAGATGGCAATGGTTAGCTCATTCTCCTAGTTTTGACCTTTGACTGCTATTGACCTTGGTTCACAATGACCTCAATTGGTTAATAGGCCCTGGTCTTGATCCTTGTTACTGATTCCAAATCACAGGATTCTGCCCTCACTAGAATGTAAGTTCCATAAAAGCTGAGTTTTTTTCCTCGTGTTTGTATTGCTAGCTCCTTAAGTAGTGGTTGACACATAGTAAACCCACAATAAATATTTGTTGAATGAATGAGTGGATGAATAAACAAATGAATCATTTCCAACACTCACTCCTTCAGGAAAGAGACCAAAAAAAAAATACTGCTTAACTTCACCAATTTAGTTTTCCATTGCTGTCTCTTCCAAAAGCACTCTATTCCTCCCCTACCTTTCATAAACAGCTTCATTTCTTAGGCTCTCAGCTTGCTGTTGGCAAGTTCTTCAGTGGCTTCAGTTGAACTCTTATTGTGCAACCAGCGCAGGAGACACAAACACAACTCTGTATTCTAGGCCAATTACACTCAGCTGAACTGAGGTATTAATTAGGACACAGACAGGAAGTGTTCGATTCAGAGATCTGCAGCACAGGGGATAGGTTTCCCCTGAGTCAGGGACTGTTTCCAGGGAACAGAGAGGAGATACATAAACTTCAGTTTAATAGCATCAAGTTTGATTCTATAGTCGATAAGTAATTTTACCTCTGATTTTTTTTGGGGGGACCAGTTCCTCAGTCTAATGTCCCTGGAAGAGCTGAATCCTGCCAACAACCACTGAGTAAGCTTGGAGGCACATGCTGTCCTTGTACAACCTGAAGGTGAGTGTGGCCCTAGCCACCACCTTGTTTGCTGATTTGTGAGATCCTCTGAGCCAGAGAACCCAGCTAAGCCATCCACAGATACTGTGAGGTAATAAATGTGTGATATTGTAAGCCACTACCAGGATGTGTAATTCTTGCACAGTAATGAATAACTAATACAACAGGGAAAGCAGCCTCTGAGCTCATGTGTGGAATGGGGAATGATGAAGTGGGTTTTATAACATTTTGAGGATATAAGGGGCAGCAAACATTAGGTCACAGTGCTGATCATAACAGGCAATGGGGAAGTGGACTGTTTGATAAATAATATCCTAGAAAATCCCCTTTTCCTATTGTTACCAAGCATACATAATGGAAACAGATCAAGTTCACAGAAAAGGCAGTTTAAACTAAGGGCCAGAGGCCAGAAGTCCAAAAGAATTGGCAGCCCGGGTCAGTCTCATGGTCTAGTCATCGCAGGCATCTCTCTTTACTAGAGACCTGGTGGGACAGAAACCACCCATGTGACATCTTTTTGAAGTCTTCCCTTGAGCAATGAGGACTTGGATGGGAAGAGGGAATAGAAGGCTTCTGTTACATCTACAGCTTCTGAGATGTGCTATGTGAATTGAAGAGGAACTCAGTCGGAAGGTGAGTGGGGAATATTTACTTGAGCAGGATGGTGAGAGGAAGGAAGAGTCATTTGCAAATAGCCACTGAGCCTGCTTTGTTGTTTACTGGGACGGGGGTTGTGGGGTGATGTGAGGCAGGATGAAGGTCATCACACAGGCACTCCCGTTACCTATGCTCCAGCTGCTCTCAGTCCTGAAGTTTCTGATATGCCAAAATCAAGGGAGGATGAGAGGGACTCACAAAACTTGGGCTCATAATGATGCATTTCATCAGCCTTGTTTTGACTTCCAGTCCTTCTGGAGCAATGATGGCACTGCACTGTGCTTTATGCACATCATCAGAGCCCCTGATACAATGTTGCTTCTCTCTGGTCCTACCTCTCACCTTAGTGGCCCTGTCCCACTGTCTCTGTGCCTTTCTACAATTCCAGGAAATTTTCCAATATATTCAGTTGTTTGATCCTCACAAAAACCCTTTGAGGTGGTTAAGACATTGTTGTTCTTTATACTTTATATAAATAGCATAAAAAAAGAAGTGTTACAGGAATGGTAGTGTTCATTACTTTACAATCACAGTGGCTCTTTCAAAAATGAAAGGTTTTTTTTTCCTACCTGACCTAGGCAATGACACAAATGGTTACAAATATACAATAGTAATAAACCCTAAATGAAGATTTGGTGTTACACTGGATGACTTCCAAAGGTCCCCTCATTAATATCTGTCTTTGAAAGCATTTTCTACATGGTAATTGCAGTATTTCATAAAGTGTTCCTCCAAGAAAATGTGCCATGCTTATATGACTGGGATGTGATGGGTTTAACAAAGACAATTAGGTTTCATAATTGAAGGACTTCTTAGAGCCTTTAATAAGATTATATGCAAAGTAAATACACAAGATCACATTTAAAATATGCAACCTTACCAAATGTATTTTTAATGGAATCCATTTTTCTCAGAGAACTTTTTGGGACTTAGTGTACCTTAAAATATAGTTTGGAAATGTTGCTCTATGAGCTATACAAAATATGCTTTATAAATTTATTATATTCATACATATATCTTCATTCCTGGAAACCATGAAGGAAAAATATTGCACCAAACACACATAGAACTCTTCTAGGCTTTGGTTTGCTAGGACTGGTAGAAAGAATTGCACAATAGAACTATGTTGGAAAAACACATTTCATTTCCAATAATAAGGAAAAGGCCTTCTCCCCTAACTACTAGTGAAACGGACTGAAGTTTGGGAAAATGAGCCAAATACTTAAACTCTCCACTGAGCTAGTACCTATCTACCCCAGAATGGTTTCTAAGCCCTGTGTACAGCCCCTGAACAATTATAGGTGTTGCTCCATTATTCAACCAGATAGCACAGGAAGCTTCAGAGCACAGCTAAGTTTCTAGATTTGAAGTGTTTGGAAAGATATAAGCATGAAAAAGACACCAGTGGTAGGCCAAGGAATGTAGCCTTAAAACCCTAGAATTTTACAGTTTATTTTGCAGATTGAAGAACCCAACACAGA
>JAQQAC010016209.1:93384451-93463049 GCA_029783875.1 Phataginus tricuspis
TTACCCCCTCTTTCCCCTGTCCCTGTCATCCTTCATTACTGAATAAATTCCTAACGATCCTTCAGAATCCATGTGAAATCCCTCCTGTTGATCACCTTTCCAGACACCAACCCACTTCCCGCCTCCCCCTGACCCCCAGCCAATCATTCTCTTTGCCGTGAACCCATAAGACTTTGTGCTCATCCCTGGTTAGCACTTGACACCTGTGTCATCATTGTCCAAGTGTCTGTCCTTGCTCTAGACCATGAACTAGGACAAGCCATGAGTCTGAGATACCTGTGAGTGGGACCAGCACAACTCCTACAGTAGGCGATCAATAGATGCCTGGTGAATGATGAATGGCTTGTATCTGCAGGGTATGTCCTGCAGCTTCCCGAGTCAACAGATGTTATGAATATCGCTAGCTTGTTGCTTACTTGAGGAGTCACTGCTGGGTTTTTCTACATTGTGTTGCTCTTTCTGCATGGGTTTTAGGAAGAGCAGAGTGCATTGGACGAGATTTTTCCTACCAAGTCCATAGAACTATTTCCAGTCTTCTCACCTCTGATCATAAGAGGTTGGGAAACTTCCTCATGAATTGGAAGTAGTGAATTCATGAATGAAATGCTCACTTATGAGTAAAATATGTATCCTTCCTAACTAGACTTAGATAGTAAAATATCACAGAGAGAAGTTGCAGAAGCCGCTACAAAGGCCCACATACCCCTTGTGCTTTTCAAAAGTGGACGTTTATTACCAAGTATTTTGACAATGGTTTGCCTGAGCTCCTTGAACTGCCCTGTATCCACTCCATATTGAGCGTCACAGAGATTTGACTCTAATCTCTAGTGGCTTGTTGCTAACTTGGAGTGAGAAGTACGGCACTTAGAGGCAGTGTGCACTCCAAACGACAGATCACCTTTCATTGCGTGGACTAAGGCACTATTTTAGCATCAGACCCTGTATTGGTACTCGTGTCTCTCATGTGTGAATCAGCCGCTAGTGACTCAGCTCAGAAGTGGCTAGTCAAAATAATCGCCAACATTTCACAGGCACGGTTTTTCATTGGCAGCTTCCTAATGAGCTCACCCACGGGATGCCAAGTAGCAGAGCTATGGACTTCCCTCAAGACATTTGAGACACGTAGTCAGATAGCCAGTTAGTATTTTTACATGCTTTGGGAGAACTCTGAGTCCCGACACCTGCCTGAGATTGTCCTGGTAAGACTTGCACTAACAAAGCATCTCAAAAATTGCATACTTTTTGCCCTAGTAATTGGCAGTAACAGGACTGAGCAGACCAGGACTGAGAGGTTGGTGACTGCTGAATTGGACGTGGCTCAAGAGTCAGTATCTACGAACAGTCTGCATGGAACTACTCTGGCGAGAACACTATTGAAGAAGTTGAAAAAAACAGTAACTGCTGTAACCTGAAGTGCAATCTGCTAAGATGTGTTACAGCTGATGGTGATAAAAATATGCATGCAGCAAAACAAGAGTTAGTGAACAAGTACACAAAACTTGTGAAGATGTAAGGTATTTAACTCGTATGATTATTCATTATATTATTTATTGCCAGTCATACTGCAGACAGTGTTTGAATCCCTTATGTGTTATTAAACCAGTAGTGCCCATGGGGAACTTCATTCACTCGCATGAACTTAACCCCACAGTTTTGTGACCTTTTGTCAGAAATAAAAGCTGGATATCCTGCCTTGCCCTACCACACAGCAATTCGATGGCTCCACAGTGGTCAAGGTGTGTGTGTGGTGTGTGTGTGTATGTGTGGTGTATGTGTGTGGTGTGTGTGTATGAATTTTTGAGCTCAAGGTGGAAATTGAATTACTTTTCACAGAGAAAATTTCCCTCAAGTCTTACTATTGAACACTGAATGGCTTTGGCGATTACCTTTTGTTGTAGGCTTGGTCATATCTCTTAATGAATTCAACCTGAAATCACAAGGCAAACAATGCTTATTACAAAACTTACACTGTGGTAAAGTGATTTCAATGACAACTGAAGGTGTTTTAATCAAAGTAATGTCAGGCTACTCTATATGTTTCCCATGCTGACAAAAGTTAAAATAAGAAGTGAGATCCCTATGCTCATGCAAATTTGCTGTGAACAAGAATCCGAGTTCAGACTTTAGATCCAGCAGCTTTTTTCAGACTTTCATGCAAGCACAAGGGAAATTTCTATATTTCAAACCCACTTAATTGTGCAGATGAGGAGGTTCCACATACACTTCAACTGGAAGGGATTCATCTGCAATGTAACATGCTTAAAGGCAGATAGTAAGAGAAGAATCTAAGAAGTGTACAAACGCCTTCTAAGATATGAAAATGCTCATTTAAAATCATATGCGTGAGGACATCCGGGAAGACAGCGATGTGAACAAGGTGGCATAAATCTCCTCCCAACATCATATTTATCCACGAAAACACAGCAAATACAACTATTCTAAAGGAGAGACCAGAATACACAGGAAATCACACAGCATGCAGATACACCTGAGAAGAATCACCACCCCGCGAGGTGGTCATAAAGAGCCCAGCTGACATACGTGGCAACTACCAGCAACCACTTCTATAGCCATGACAAGACAGAGGAATATGGTACAGACAAAGCTTCAGACCCAGACAACCCCACAGAGGGAACCTGAAGGGATGGACATGCACAGTCTTCCTGAAAAAGAATTCAGAATAAAAGTCAAAATTATGCTGACAGATCTATAGAGAAATGTGCAAGAGCTGAGGGAGGAAGTGAGGGAAGTGAGGAAAGACTATGCAGAAATCAGACAAGCCATCGACAGGCTTAACAGCAGACTGGACGAGGTGCAAGAGACTCTTAATGGAATAGAAAACAGAGAACAGGAATACAGAGAAGCTGAGGCAGAGAGAGATAAAAGGATCTCTAGGAATGAAAGAATATTAAGAGAACTGTGTGACCAATCCAAACGGAACAATAATCGTATTATAGGAGTACCAAAGGAAGAAGAGAGAGAAAAAGGAATAGAAAGTGTCTTTGAAGAAAAAATTGCTGAAAACTTTCCCACGCTGGGGAAGGAAATAGTCTCGCAGTCCACGGAAGCCCACAGATCTCCCAACACAAGGGACCCAAGGAAGTAAACACCAAGACACATAATAATTAAGATGGCAAAGGTCAAAGATAAAGACAGAGTATTAAAGGCAGCTAGAGAGAGAAAAAAGATCACCTACAAAGGAAAACCCATCAGACTATCATCAGACTTCTCAACAGAAACCTTACAGGCCAGAAGAGAATGGCATGATATATTTAGCGTAATGAAACAGAAGGGCCTCGAATCAAGAATATTGTATCCAGCACTACTATCATTTAAATATGACGGAGGGATTAAGCAATTTCCAGACAAACGAAAGTTGAGAGAGTTTGCCTCTCATAAACCACCACTACAGGATATCTAAAACGGACTACTCTAGAGGGAAGCACCCTTAAGGCTAAAAAGATGTCACCAGAGAAAATAAAATCATAGCAAAGAAAGCAGACGATCCAAATACTAGCTAAAGGCAAAGAATAAAACACCTAATATGTAAAGAATAGAGGAGGAAGAATAGGAAGGGAGATATAAAGAAACATCAGACGGTGTTCACAATAACTTAGCAAGAAAGTTAAGTTAGATTGTTAGATAGTGAAGAAGCAACCACTGAACCTTTGGTAACCACGAATCTAAAGCCAGCAATGGCAATAAGTACATATCCGTCAATAATCACCCTAAATGTAAATGGAGTGATTGCACCAATCAAAAGACATAGAGTAACAGAGTGGATAAAAAAGCAAGACCCATCTATATGCTGCTTACAAGAGACTCACCGCAAACCCAAAGATATACACAGACTAAAAATGAAGGGATGGAAAAAGATATTTCATGCAAACAACAAAGAGAAAAAAGCAGGTGTTGCAGTACTTGTATCAGACAAAATAGACTTCAAAACGAAGAAAGTAGCAAGAGATAAAGAAGGACATTACATAATGATAAAGGGGTCAGTCCAACAAGAAGATATAACCATTATAAATATATATGCACCCAACACAGGAGCACCAGCATATGTGAAACAAATACTAACAGAATTGAAGGAGGAAATAGAGAGCAATGCATTCATTTTAGGAGACTTCAACACACCACTCACTCCAAAGGATAGATCAACCAGACAGAGAATAAGTAAAGACAGAGGCACTGAACAACACACTAGAACAGATGGACCTAACAGATATCTACAGAACTCTGTACTCAAAAGCAGCAGGATACACATTCTTCTCAAGTGCACATGGAACTTTTTCCAGAATAGACCACGTACTAGGCCACAAAAAGATCCTCACTAAAATCAAAAATATTGAAATCCTACCCACCAACTTCTCAGACCACAAAGGTATAAAACTAGAAATAAATTTTAGAAAGAAATCAAAAAGGTTCACAAATACATGGAGACTTAACAACATTCTCCTAATTAATCAATCGGTCAATGACCAAATCACAAAAGAAATCAAAGAATATATGGACACTAATGACAACAACAACACAAAGCCACAACTTATGTGGGACGCAGCAAAGGCAGTTCTAAGAGGAAAGTATATTGCAATCCAGGCCTACTTAAAGAAGGAAGAACATTCCCAAGTGAACAGTCTAAAGACACAATTACTGAAATTGGAAAAAGAAGAACAAATGAGGCCCAAAGTCACCAGAAGGAGGGACATAATAAAGATCAGAGAGGAAATAAATAAAATTGAGAAGAATAAAACAATAGAAAAAATCAATGAAACCAAAGCTGGTTCTTTGAAAAAATAAACAAAATAGATAAACCCCTAGCCAGACTAATTAAGAGAAAAAGAGAATCTACACACGTAAACAGAATCAGAAATGAGAAAGGAAAAATAACGACGGACCACACAGAAAAACAAAGAATTATAAGAGAATATTACGAGCATCTATATGCTAACAAGCTGCAAAACATAGAAGAAATGGACAACTTCTTATAAAAATACAGCCTTCCAAGACTCACCAAGCAAGAAACAGAAAAACTAAACAGACCAATCACCAGCAACAAAATTGAATTGGTAATCAAAAAACTACCCAAGAACAAAACCCCCGGACCTGATGGATTCACCTCTGAATTCTACCAGACGTACAGAGAAGAAATAACACCCATTCTCCTTAAAGTTTTCCAAAAAATAGAAGAGGAGGGAATACTTCCAAACTCTTTCTATGAAGCCAGTATCACTCTAATACCAAAACCGGGAAAAGACCTCACCAAAAAAGAAAATTACAGACCAATATCCCTGATGAACATAGATGCAAAAATACTCAACAAGATATTAGCAAACCGAATTCAAAAATACATCAAGAGGATCATACAACATGATCAAGTGGGATTCATCCCAGGGATGCAAGGATGGTACAGCATTCGAAAATCCATCAACATCACCACATCAACAAAAAGAAGAACAAAAACCACATGATCATCTCCATAGATGCTGAAATAACATTTGAAAAAATTTAGCATCCATTCATGATTAAAACTCTCAACAGAATGGGTATAGACGGCAAGTACCTCAACATCATAAAGGCTATATATGACAAACCCACAGCTAACATCATACTTAACAGCGAGAAGCTGAAAGCTTTTCATCTAAGATCGGGAACAAGACAGGGATGCCCACTCTCTACACTGTTATTGAACATAGTACTGGAGGTCCTAGCCACGGCAATCACACAAAACAAAGACATACAAGGCATCCAGATTGGTAAAGAAGAAGTCAAATTGTCACTATTTGCAGATGACATGATACTGTACATAAAAAACCCTAAGACTCCACTCCAAAACTACTAGAACTAATATCTGAATTCAGCAAAGTTTCAGGATACAAAATCAACACACAAAATCTGTTACTTTCCTATACACTAACGATGAACTAACAGAAATAGAAATCAGAAAAACAATTCCATTCACAATTGCATCAAAAAGAATAAAATACCTAGGAATAAACCTAACGAAGGAAGTGAATGACCTGTACTCTGAAAACTGCAAGACACTCCTAAGAGAAATTAAAGAGGACACTAACAAATGGAAATGCATCCCATGCTCTTGGCTAGGAAGAATAAATGTCAAAATGGCTATACTACGTAAAGCAATCTACAGATTCAATGCAATCCCTATCAAACTACCAACAGCTTTCTTCAATGAACTTGAACAAATAATTCTAAAATTCATATGGAACCAGAAAAGACCCAAATAGCCAAAGCAATCCTGAGAAGGAGGAATCAAACAGGGGGAATTACGCTCCCTGACTTCAGGCTCTACTACAAAGCCACAGTAATCAAGACAATTTGGTATTGGCACAAAAACAGACCCACACACCAGTGGTACAGAATAGAAAATCCAAACATTAACCCAAACATTTACAATCAATTAATATTTGATAAAGGAGCCTTGGATATTCAATGGGGAGATGACAGCCTCTTCAGCAGCTGGTGTTGGAAAAACTGGACAGCTACATGTAAGAGAATGAAACTGGACTACTGTCTAGCCCCATATACAATGGTAACTCAAGGTGGATCAAAGACCTGAATGTAAGTCAGGAAACCATAAAACTCATAGAAAAAAACATAGGCAAAAATTTTTTGACATAAACATGAGCAACTTCTTCATGAACATATCCCCCTGGGTAATGGAAACAAAAGTAAAAATGAACAAGTGGGACTATATCAAGCTGAAAAGCTTCTGTACAGCAAAGGACACCATCAGTAGAACAAAAAGACATCCTACAGTATGGGAAAATATATTCATAAATGACATATCTGATAAAGGGTTAACATCCAAAATATATAAAGAACTCGTGCACCTTAACAAACAAAAAGCAAATAATCCAATTAAGAAATGGGCAGAGGACATGAATAGACACTTCTCTAAAGAAGAAATTCAGATGGCCAACAGGCACATGAAAAAATGCTCCACATCGCTAATCATCAGAGAAATGCAGATTAAAACCACAATGACATATCACCTCACACCAGTGAGGATGGCCAACATCCAAAACACAAACAACAACAAATGTTGGCGAGGATGTGAGAGAGGGGAACCCTCCTACACTGCTGGTGGGAATGCAAATTAGTTCAACCATTGTGGAAAGCAGTATGGAGGTTCCTCAAAAAACTCAAAATAGAAATACCATTTGACCCAGGAATCCCACTCCAAGGAATTTACCGTAAGAATGCAGCAGCCCAGTTTCAAAAAGACAGATGCACCCCTATGTTTATTGCAGCACTATTTACAATAGCCAAGAAATGGAAGCAACCTAAGTGTCCATCAGTAGATGAATGGATTAAGAAGATGTGGTACATATACACAATGGAGTAATATGCTTCCATAAGAAGAAAACAAATCCTACCATTTGCACCAACATGGATTGAGCTGGAGGGTATTATGCTCAGTGAAATAAGCCAAGCCAAAAAAGACAAGTATCAAATGATTTCACTCATATGTGGAGTATAAGAACAAAGAAAAAAAAAACTGGAGGAACAAAAGAGAAGCAGACTCACAGAACCCAAGAACAGACTAATAGTTATCGAAGGGAAAGGGACTGGGGAGGATGGGTGGGAAGGGAGGGATAAGAGGGTAAAAGGGGCATTACAATTAGCAGACGTAATGTAGCGGGGGCACGGGGAGGGCTGTAGAACTCAGAGAAGACAAGTAGTAATTCTATAGCATCTCATTACGCTGATGGACAGTGACTGTAATGGGGTTGGTGGTGGGGGACCTGATGAAGGTGGTAGTTTAATCACCATAATATTGCACATGTAATTGTAGATTAAGAATACTAATATAAATTATAAAAATAAATAAATAAATAAATAAATAAACACCTTCCCTCAAAACATAATCCCAGTTTACACAAAAAATAAACAATAAGTAATAAATAAAATAAAATAATAGGCGAGTGGTTTGATATCAATATTTAGAAGTATCTATCTCATAGTTGATATCAGTATTTGCCACTATATGCGTGAAGAGGCATTTGTAAAGATGAACTCCATAAACCATCACTATAGATCAGAAGATGAACATATGGAATCAATTTTGACGATAGAAAATACTAACTTTGAACCCCAATTAAGCAAAATGTTATTCTCCCGAAAGAATTCCATTCTTCTTATTAATAGACATATACTATAGTTGCAATGATAAAAGATTCGTGGAAATTTGTTTTCTCTCTTCTTAGGTAAGTACCAACGTAATGGTCTCGGTTTTACCTCTGAACTCGCTAAATCCAAAATGCTTACTCTCTGCCCTTTACAGAAGTTTCCCCAAGCCAGGCTGTCAGTATATTGGAGCACTATAGTTTTTTGGACAATCCTACAATTGAAAGGACAGGAGTTGTGTGGACCTAAATGGAGCCCAAAACCCTGAATTCTCAAATAACAGGGAGGCAATTGTGAGGAATCCTAGAACCTAATTCATCGGATGTAGGGCATGTCAGTCATTGCTTCTCAGCAAATGAGCTCAGGAGTAGGGGGCGTGGCCCTCGGGTGACACTCCCGGCCCCACCTCCCTTCCCCTTTCTAGAGGCATCTTCTGCGCCTCCTGCACAGTCGTCCTCAGAGGCGCACCTTGGTAGGCCAGTCCTGACATCAGCCCTCTGCCTGTTGTGTGGTGGGGCCTCCTCAGGCACCACCACAGATAGTCTCTTGTCCCCTCAGCGGCCGGCTCCTCTGACACCCTGCCTGCCTCAAGTGACGCCCCCGTGCCCAGGGCCTCCCCTCCGCGGCAGCCACCTCAGGGGGCACCCACCATCTTTGTGGTGGTCGCCACAGCCCAGTCGACGGCGGTTGAGGTACTGCCTGGGGCCATGTCTGCCACAGGAGATGGAGACCAGGCCCTGGGTGGTCAGGAGAGCCCAATAGATGTGGTGGGGGTGCCGGCTGAGGTAGTTGGAGCTGGCAACCCAGGGGCCAGTGACTCTGAGCCCCCCGGGGGTGGTGCTGCAGGGGTCGATGGAGCAGCACGGGCCACCAGTGGGGTGGGGATCAATGAGGCGTGGGCCTCCGGAGTGGCATGGGGGTATGCGGCGAGGGCCGCCGGCGTGGCATGGGAGGACGCGGCATGGGCCGCCGGAGTGGAACGGAGTGACGTGCTATTGGCCGCCAGAGTGGCAGGGGCCGCCACACCGGAATGGGTTGACGTGACGGAACCCACCAGAAGGGTACTGGAGGCCATGATATGGGCCTCCGGAGTGGCGGGAGGTGACCCAGCGGGGGCCTCCGGAGTCGTGGGAGGTGACTCAGCAGGGGCCGCCAGAGTGGCACGGGGTGATGCGGCGGAAGCCACCAGAATGGCTCTGGAGGACATGGCATGGGCCTCCGGAGTAGCAGGGGGTGACCCGGAGGAGGCCGCCAGAGTGGCATGGGATGATGCGGTGGAGGCTGCCAGAATGGCACTCGGGGACATGGTGGGGGCCTCCGGAGTGGCAGGAGGTGACGAGGCGGTGGTCGCCGGAGTGGGAGGGGCCATGGGAGGCCTTGGGGAGGAGGCGGGCGAAAGCGGACGGGAGGGCTCAGACATCTGGCAGGCTGAGGAGAGCGAGAGCGACCTGCCAGATGGCGCGAATACGGAGGAGACCCTCCACTTTCTCGTGTTGTGCATCTGCTTCGGGTTCCTGGACCTGATCTATTCGCTCGTGACATGCATCGACGCCCTCATGCAGTACCATCACAGGCAGCTGCTGTTGAGCCAGCAGCCTCACGCTCTTGAAGGCTCTGCTGAGCTCCTGGTGCCCCTGGTGTCTCAGGAGATGCAACAGTTCATGGTAGGCTTTCAGTCCTCAGAGGAGTCTGAGGGTGAGGAGGAGCCTGAGGGTGAGGAGATGGCCACCTTGGAGACGGCTGCGGAGCCGGCGGAGGAGCCCGAGGGGGCGGCAGCTGGGGAGTCCTCGGCCGGGGTCACAGGCCTGGCAGGTGAGGAAGGCGCTGGGCGCGGGCGGACCGTGCACCCTGGGCGGGTACTGGGGGAGGCAGATGGGGAGGCGGCCTCTCGGCAGGCCTGGGGTGGCAGCGCCAGCCTGGGGATGAAGCCTGGGTCGGGGCCCTGAGCAAGCAAAGGCTGGGCATGCCCGCGGAGAAGCCCAAGGCCGCTCCAGCCTCTGCAGCTTTGAGAAGAAAAGTGCTGCCCTCCACCAACCTGTGAGAGGTGCTGTGCGTTCTCCGCGCCCTTCCCCAGCCCCCTAAGGGGTCGGGGAGGTGGGTGGGCAGGCGGGAGGCGGCCTGGGAGGAAATGCAAGGGAAAGACCCAGCGCACGGTGTACCTCGTTTCTGCTTCAAGCCTTTTGAAATGACGAGATTCGCGGGAAGTTGATCCCAGAATATTATGCGCTGCGGATACGGGAGCACTTGGTGCCCATTAAGTATTCAGGGGGTTGAGGCACTGATGAGCTTCACCACAGAATTTGTCAACGAGGCAAAACATTTTCTCAAGAAAGTTCTAACCACAGCGTACAGAATGCAGCCCACCCCAGTGGTTCTGATCCTTCTTGTCCAGAAATCATCAGTAGCACCGGGTGGTGGCTGGTTCAGTGGAACGGCAGAAGTAATGTCAGTGTGAATGGAGCGAGCAGCAGAAATGCGAGGGCCCCGGGAGTGCTGTGTCAGCTAGCGGGAAGGGGTCCAGCTCTGCTTTTCTGAGTTACTCCTACCCTCCTGCTTGTCCTGAGGGTACAGTAGGGGATGTCACTTGTCATTACGAATTGGGATGTTCCTTTCCTGTGAATGTCTGATCTCAAAATCTGTATTATTCTTCACTAAAGAAACAACTAAATATCAGCACGAAAACTTTGATGAAGAGGCCCAAGGCACGGAAAGTAACGACGAAAAAGTAAAGTCTCGCAAAAGAAAAAAATGCCCCTAAACGCATCTGGACCCTGCAGAGAGCAGAAACCCAGGTATGCTTTGAATATCATCCAGCAATTCCTGGCATTTAACTGTTCCTGACAACTTTATTATTTTTGAAAAAAATGTCCTACTAAATTAAGAAAATCTTAATTTAAAAATTCGATTTTACCTACTTAGAATGTTAATAAATTATGCATATACCTAGTAAAATAAAATAGAGTGTTTTCTGAAATATCCCTCATGGCTACTCGTTTGTTCTTGTGGGTCCTTTGTCCTCTGTGTGTAACATTACTAACAAGAGGTAAATGTATCAGTACCTGAGACCAGTATTTGTCTAGGAAAAGTCAGCAGGAGCTGAGCAGCTAAAGTGGCTGGGCTGAGCACCACTTGGACTTTCATTATTGGGCCATGGAAACACAGTCCCTTGTACTAACTAGGAGACAGTGCCCCTTAGACTATGACTACATACAGGGAGCAAAAAGTTAGGAATTTCAGTAGGACCACATTTAATGATGAACATCTAAGTACTCATTCAGTTGTAGATTTTTGGATTTTATGTGACAGCAGCAACTTAGTCATACTGTGATTATTATTTATCACTGCACTGGTAATTAAGTCTTAAATATATCATGTCCTATTTATTTAAAAGATAAACTAACATTTTTGTCTTTCTTTTTGTATTTTCACAGCTGTGTTTTCATAATTGATAACAGCCTCTTTCTCTTATGGTAGATATGGAAACTGAGGGTCTGGGAGAGCGAGGCAGTACCTCTTGTGGAATGACACAGGCCTTTAAGGTGGAGAGATTTAAATCCCAGTATGGCCTCTCAAGCTAAAAAAGGCATTTATGGTGTTAGGCAAGCGGGACAAGTTTGGTATAGTCACGTGATCTAAGCCATCAGGTGCACGGCCATCCTGTGTCCCAGGGAACAGGGTACAAGAGGAAAATGACCTGCTCTTGTCTACTTGTTGAGATGCAGCACGCAAATGCAGCAGATACACATAGCGCTGACTATTTTCTTACACTTATAAAGTCA
The DNA here is from genome assembly GCA_029783875.1 of Phataginus tricuspis. NCBI lineage: Eukaryota > Metazoa > Chordata > Mammalia > Pholidota > Manidae > Phataginus > Phataginus tricuspis. Next base: position 93,396,382 of record JAQQAC010016209.1, read on the forward strand.
CTTGTGCTGGTTAATGTGTAATTGATTTTCTCTCATTTTATCCTATAGTTGGGAGGAATAGAAAAAGGAAGGAGAAAGAAGAAAGAACCTGTTCTCCACTCTTTCGGTCTTTTGTTTTTTAGAAGCCAGAGGGAATTTTATCAACACTGATGTCCTTCCAAACTTCACCGCCCAAAAAATGATATCCAGTGGCATCTGACTTTTCTATGACCTTTTACATATATATTTGACAGCATTTGTTCAAATTAAAAATAATAGTTTCTTTTAAATGAGTAAGTGGGATATGGGCAGATTTTTGTTAAACGTAAAAAACAGATCTCTGTTTTACCTTTTGTTTTTGCCCACTTTATCTTCATTGTAAAGGATCCTTTGAGCTTAAATTCTTTTATTGCAGAGCAAATAATTAAAATAGCAAGTTTAAATGCTTTTGTAAAGAGAGAGATGATAAAGCCTTCAACTTTGTGCTGTTCACTGTTATTAGTGACTAGGCACATGTGGCTGCTGAGCATTTGAAATGTGGCTCTTCTGATCTGAGATGTGCTATAAGTGCACAAAATATCAAATATATTATTAATAACTAGTTACATGTTTAAATGTTAATATATTTGGTTAAACAAAATAGATTAAAATTAGTTTCACCAGTTTCTGTTTACTTTTTTAACATTGCAACTAGAACATTTACCGTTAGACGTGGCTCATGTTATATGTGTATTCGACAGCCCTGCTGGGCATGGATTGGAGGCAGCCTCATGGATGGCCCAACCTACCTGCAAGCCAGATGGTGCTTCTGAGCCTGGGCCCAGACCCTGATTTAGAGCAATGGTTCTCAAAGGGTGTCTGTGGACTAGCATCATCAGCACCAGCTGAGAACTTGTTAAATTCTCATGCCACATCCAAGACGTGTGGGTCAGGAATTCTGGGAGTGGGGCCCAGCAGTCTGTGCTTTAACAAGCCCTCCAGGGGAGTCTGATGCAGCTAAGGTTTTGAGAAACCCTGGGTTGGAGTCATAGCAAAAGAAGCTGAGAATGGGGTGGCAGTGGGTGGAATGGGGAGGTGTGGATAAAGTGAAGGTTCTGACGTCCAGGATTCTCAAGTGGCCCTGGTTGGCCCACTCACTACACACATGTGAGCAATACGTTGTTATTGGCTTTATATAAAGAGCTCCACCCAGTGCTCTGGGCGATATGGTGGCACAGCTGCTGCATGGCTGCAGGAGAGCAGAAGCTGGAGTGGTGGTACTGCCAAGGACAGAGACTGAGACGGCTATCGGGGCAGAGAGACCCAGAGGCAGAGACCAGCCTGCTGCATGCAGACTCGCTCTGAGTGGATAGGATTCTAGTGATGGACCTGCCAGCATGGGAATAAAGTTGGGTATAAGTCCTTTCACCCCAAGAATGTTCCACTGTCATGTGTTCGGTCTCATTGAGTCCACAGTGAACTCGTCCAGGGCTGAAACCCATTCACAAGACAATTGGCAATAGTCAGCAGGATTTGTTGTTGACCGAAAAAGAGAACAGGCTGCCCTCATGGGAGGAGTGTTTCAGTGGGCTACACCTATGGATCGGGAGACATCCAAGTGTCCCTCAGTGGACATGTGGTCCAACATGGCTTGCCTCCTAGAGGACTGGACTCCACCCACAAGACTGAGAAGTGGTGGAGGCAACACCTAAGGTAGCAAAGTTGGCCCTCAGCAAAATAGGGAATTACTTAGAGAAAGAGTGCCTGTGAGGCCGCAGAAATAGTGGGGAGTTATATCACAATGTTAAAGGCTGAAAGGGAATAAGACACCCTCCTGCAGGAAGCATGAGAAGAGCCAGCTTGAGAATGTGAGCTGTGAGGTGCTGTTGAGGAGGTAAAAAATTTGCTGGTGACTGAAATGGTGTCACTATGAGGTGCTGTGGAAATGGTAAAGGATGTCGTGGTAGCCTGAGAGGAAGCAGCATGAGAAGGATGAGCTGCCTGAGAAGCAGCAGCATGAGAGTGCAGGCTGCCAGGTGCCGTGGGGTAGGTGAAGGGTGTAGTGGAGCCATCAGCCCCAGAAATGGAGGAGCGGACATTTGACGAACAGGTGGGGGTGGAGGCTCTGCTGAGACTGGAGGCATCAGTCCCTCCTCGGTTGAAACCCTACCTGTTTGCAAGCCAGTGTAAAGCCCAAGAAAAAATAAAGACTCGGCAACCATGGGTTCTTCAAAGAGAGGTGCAGCCCCCTCCCCAAGATGTGGAGCACCCTATGCTCTGCTCCTATACTCAGGCTCAAGCAATGAAAGCACAAAAGGAAATATGGTCTGCTACTCGGAGGAAGAATTTAAATGGCCCTGTGAAGTTCACGAGGACCCAGATGTGAGCTGATGTGATAAAGGCAGCAGCAGACAGAAAGAAATTGGGTGTAAAGTCAAATGGAATCTTACTGGACCTGTGACAACAATTGAAAATGGACCAGCAGTTCTGGCTGCTGAGGCTGAAGAAGCAGAAGCCAGAGACAGAGCAACAAGATTGGCCTGTGGGTCTGCCAGACTTTCTGCTGGAGAGGCTGGAGAAGGTGGATATTGTAAGGTCCACATTTGGCCCTTTTGGTTAACTCATTTGAGTAGAACTGATTTGAATACAGCCAGGATAACCACTTAATAGCAATGGATCTCCTCAGGCTTGAGGGTTATTATAATTTGTTGTAATTTTTGTTATTTGTATATTGTCATAGGCACTGTTGTTGTTATGGAATTTGGTTACAATGTTACAGCTTCCTCACACAGGGACCCCTGCAGAAGACTGAGGGAATGTAGATTGGGAGGCAAGAATCTTGGAGGGGTGGAGTGTGGATAAACTGAAGGTTCCTATGGCCAGGATTCTTGCCTGGCCCTGGTCGGCTAGCTCACTACACACATGTGGGCAATACGTTGTTACTGACTCTATATAAAGAGCTCCACCCAGTGCTCTGGGTGACACAGTGGCATAGTGGCATGGATACAGGGCTGCAAGGCTGCAGGAGAGCAGAGACTGAAGTGGTGGTAGCACTGAGGACCGAGACTAAGACGGCTGTGGGGGCAGAGAGGCCCAGAGGCAGAGACTGGCTTGCTGCATGCAGACTTGCTCTTAGTGAATGGGATTTTAGTGATTGAACTGCCACCATGAAAATAAAGTTGGGTATAACCCTTTCACTCCAAGAATGTTCCACTGTCCTGTGTTTGGTCTCATTGAATCCATAGTGAAATTTTCCAGGGCTGAAACCCAGAAGGAAGACAGGTGTGTAGACGTTACTAGTGTTATTCTCTAAACCTCTGTGTAGGTTTGCAATCTTCCCTAATAAAAAATGAGAAAAATAAACAGAGTAAAGAGAGACAATGGGCTTAATCTCCAGACTCTGTTTAAGGGGGAGAAAAGGTGAATTCTTAGTTGACCAAAGGATGAGAGAAGGGGAAGGGCCTGGGGCTTGGGATGATAAAGCCTCATTTCTGCCTTTAGTTAAGGCTTCTTAGGTGCCCCCTGGGTAGCATGGTAACTGCTCTTGTGTTCTGTGGTAACATATCTCATATTCTAACATATTGCTATTATTAGCAGGGCCCATTCCTTTTGAATGTCTGTCCAATAGCCCATCTTGCTATAATTTTCAGACCTAGTCCCTGGGCCAGGCTGGGGTACAACCAACATCTTGCTCCCACTACTCACCCCCATCTGTGTTCTGTCTCCCACTGCTGTTTTTGTTTTTTGGTTTTTTCACTCCCTGGGTATTTACACAGACTAAAAGTGAAGGGATGGAAAAAGATATTTCATGCAATAGGGAGAAAAAAGCAGGAGGTGCAGTACTTGTATCAGACAAAATAGACTTCAAAACAAAGAAAGTCACAAGAGACAAATAAGGACATTACATAATGATAAAGGGGTCAGTCCAACAAGAGGATATAACCATTATAAATATCTATGCACCCAACATTGGAGCACCCAAATATGTGAAACAACTACTAACAGAATTAAAGGGGGAAATAGAATGCAGTGCATTCATTTTAGGAGACTTCAACACACCACTCACTCCAAAGGACAGATCAACCAGAGAGAAAATAAGTAAAGACACAGAGGCACTGAACAACACAGTAGAACAGATGAACCTAACAGACATCTACAGAACTCTCCAACCAAAAGCAGCAGGATTCACATTCTTCTCAAGTGTTCATGGAACGTTTTCCAGAATAGATCACACACTAGGCCTAAAAGGAGCCTCAGTAAATTCAGAAAGGTTGTAACTGTGCCAACCAGCTTCTCAGACCACAAAGATATGAAACTAGAAATAAATTATACAAAAAAAGCAAAGCCCAAAAACACATGCAGGCTTAACAATATGCTCCTAAATAATCAATGGATCAGTGACCAAATAAAAACAGAGATTAAGCAATATATGGAGACAAATGACAGCAATAACTCAACACTGAAAAATCTGTGGGACATAGCGAAGGCCGTGCTAAGAGAGAAGTATATTGCAATACAGGCCTACCTCAGGAAAGGAGAACAGTCCCATATGAACAGTCTAAACTCACAATTAATGAAACTAGGAAAAGAAGAACAAATGAGGCCCAAAGTCAGTAGAAGGAGGGACATAATAAAGATTTGAGTATAAATAAAGAAAATCAGGAAGAATGAAACAATAGAAAGAATCAATGAAAGCAGGAGCTGGTTCTTTGAGAAAATAAACAAAATAGATAAACCCCTAGCCAGACTTATCAAGAAAAAAAGAGAGTCCACACACATAAACAGAATCAGAAATGAAAAAGGGAAAAATCACTACGGACACCACAGAAATACAAAGAATTATTAGAGAATACTATAAAAAATTATATGCTAACAAACTGGGTAACATAGAAGAAATGGACAACTTTCTAGAAAAATACAACCTTCCAAGACTGACCCAGGAAAAACCAGAAAATCTAAACAGACCAATTACCAGTAACAAAATTGACCTGGTAATCAAAAAACTACCTAAGAACAAAACACCTGGACCAGATGGCTTCACTGCTTAATTTTATCAAACATTTAGTGAAGACCTAATACCCATCCTCCTTAAAGTTTTCCAAAAAGTAGAAGAGGATGGAATACTTTCAAACTCATTCTATGATGCCAGCGTCACTCTAATGCCAAAACCAGGCAAAGACACCAGAAAAAAAAAATTATAGACCAATATCCCTGATGAACATAGATGCAAAAAAACTCAACAAAATAGAAGCAAACCAAGTTGAAAAATAGATCAAGAGGATCATCCATCAAAATCAAGTAGGATTTATTCCCAGAGATGCAAGGATGGTACAATATTAGAAAATCCAACAACATCATCCACCACATCAACAAAAAGGACAAAAACCACATGACCATCTCAATAGATGCTGAAAAAGCATTTGACAAAATTCAAGACCCATTCATGATAAAAAAAAAAATCTCAACAAATGGGTATAGAGGGCAAGTACCTCAACATAATAAAGGCCATATACGACAAATTCACAGCCACCATCATACTTAACAGTGAAAAACTGAAAGCTTTTCCTCTAAGATCGGGAACAGGAAAAGGATGCCCACTCTCCCCACTTTTATTCAACATAGTTCTGGACATCCTAGCCATAGCAATTAGACAACACAAAGAAATAAAAGGCATCCAGATTGATAAGGAAGAAGTTAAACTGTCCCTGTTTGCAAATGACACGATATCGTACATAAAAAACCCTAAAGAATCCACTCCAAAACTACTAGAACTAATATATGAATTCAGCAAAGTTGCAGGATACAAAATTAATACACAGAAATCTGTTGCGTTCCTATACACTAACGATGAACTAGCAGAAAGAGAAATCGGGTAAACAATTCCATTCACAATTGCATCAAAAATAATAAAATATCTAGGAATAAACCTGACCAAGGAAGTGAAAGACCTATACCCTGAAAACTAAAAGACACTCATGAGAGAAATTAAAGAAGACACCAACAAATGGAAATACATCTGTGCTCATGGATAGGAATATTGTCAAAATGGCCATCCTGTCAAAAGCAATCTACAGATTCAATGAAATGCCTATCAAAATATCAACAGCATTCTCCAACGACCTAAAGTAAATAGTTCTAAAATTCATATGGAACCACAAAGGACCCCGAATAGCCAAAGCAATCCTGAGAAGGAAGAATAAAGCTGGGGGGATTATGCTCCCTGACTTCAAGCTCTACTATGAAACCACAGTAATCAAGACAATTTGGTACTGGCACAAGAACAGACCCATAGACCAATGGAACAAAATAAAGAACTCACATGTAAACCCAAGCATATATGGTCAATTAATATACGATAAAGGAGCCAATTGGACATACAATGGGGAAATAAAAGCCTCTTCAACAGCTGGTGTTGGCAAAACTGGACAGCTACATGCAAGAGAATGAAACTGGATTATTGTATAACCCCATACACAAAAGTAAACTCAAAATGGATCAAAGACCTGAATATAAGTCATGATACCATAAAACTCTTAGAAGAAAACATAGGAGAAAATCTCTTGAATATAAACATGAGCAACTTTTTCCTGAACGCACCTCCTCAGGAAAGGGAAACAAAAGCGAAAATGAACACATGGACTACATCAAGCTAAAAAGTTTCTGTGCAGCAAAGGACACCATCAGCAGAACAAAAAGGCCTCCTACAGTATGGGAGAATATATTTGTAAATGACATATCCAACAAGGGATTAACATCCAAACTATACAAAGAACTCACATGCCTCAACACCCAAAATGAAAATAACCCAATTAAAAATTCAGTGGAGGATCTGAACAGACACTTCTCCAAAGAAGAAATTCAGATGGCCAACAGGCACATGAAAAGATGCTCCACATCGCTAATTATCAGGGAAACGCAAATTAAAACCACAATGAGAAATCACCTCACACCAGTTGGGATGGCCAACATCAAAAAGGCTAGGAACAACAAATGCTGGTGAGGATGTGGAGAAAGCAGAACCCTCCTATGCTGCTGGTGGGAATGTAAACTAGTTTAACCATTGTGGAAAGCAGTATGGAGGTTCCTCAAAAAACTCAAAATAGAAATACCATTTGACCCAGGAATCCCACTCCTAGGAATTTACCCCAAGAATGCAGCAGCCCAGTTTGAAAAAGACAGATGCACCCCTATGTTTATTGCAGCACTATTTACAACAGCCAAGAAATGGAAGCAACCTAAGTGTCCATCAGTAGGTGAATGGATAAAGAACAGGTGGTACATATACACCATGGAATACTATTCAGCCATAAGAGGAAAACAAATCCTACCATTTGCAACAACATGGATGGTGTTAAGAGGGTATTATGCTCAGTGAAATAAGCCAGGCAGAGAATGATTTCCTTCATTTGTGGAGTATAACAATGAAGCAAAACTGAAGAAACAAAACAGCAGCAGACTCACAGACTCCAAGAAGGGACTAGTGGTTACCAAAGGAGAAGGGTGGGGGAGGTCGTGTGGGGAGGGAGGGAGAAGGAGATTGAAGGGTATCATGATTGGTGCACATGTTGTGTGTGGGGTCGTGGGGAAGGCAGTGTAGCTCAGAGAAGACAAGTGAGGATTCTGTGGCATTTTACTACACTGATGGACAGTGACTATAATGGGGTATGTGGGGGGACTCGATAATGGGGGTGAATGTGGTGGCCACATTGTTTTTCTTGTGAAACCTTCATAGGAGTGTATATCAGTGATACCTTAATAAAATATATATATATGTTATCATAAAAAAATAGAGGCTATTCTATTTTATGTAGAAGCATGCTGATAGAAATACAGTGCAAGCCACATAAATAATTTTTTAAAAAACAGTCTGATTGCTGTAGGCAGAATTAAAAGGCTATGGTGGGACAAGACTGACCACTGAGCCCATCAGAGTTAGGTAATCCAGGCACCCATACCAGGAAGAGAGGATGGGTTCAGTACCAGGCATACCCTGCCTGGCCTCTGCATTGTGGAGAGCTGAGTCAAAGGCTTGAGCCAATGGGAAGCCCTTAATCAGTGGAGAATGGTCCTGGGAGTCCTGTGCAAATACATCCAGGTGAATCGGGAGCAGCTGATGAACTTGATCTGACCTTGATATACACAATTGTCAAAACTCATTGATTTGGATACTTAAGGGTTGTGCATTTTATTGTGTATGCATTAAACTTCAATGTGTTAAAACAACTACATTCAAATTATTTGTCTTAATCAGTAGTACTTCTGGTGAAGAAATAGTAGGTAACTGTCCTGCCTGTTTCCGTGTGTCCTAACCAGAGCGGAACTTCCCTGAGTTGAGGGCAACTGTGCCCTAACTGAATAATCTGTGGAGTCTCACCTGCACTTAGTGTGCTTTTCTGAGGCACTGACACAAATGACCCTGCCACCCTGGCTACTCCGGCTGGTGGGAATTTGTTCAAGTCTGTTTTCCCAAGGCTGCCCCATCCTACTTACTAGTTCATGTTCTGCCTTAAATGCTTCTTTTGGTGTTTCAAATTACTACATTCTTGTCTGATTGTGTCAATGGCCACTTCTTAACACCAAAAGTTCAGTGATACTTTGTCTTTATCAAAGACTTTTATAATGAGATTTTAACTGCCACCCAAGAACAAAAGAAAATCCCGAAGAAACAGAATATCCTGACTGGGAAACTGTAGAAGAACCATGAGCATGGAGGCCGTGATAGAGAAGTAGACTGGAAAGTAGCTCCATTCCAGACAACAGTCAAGATAAACCACTGGAAGCTTTTTGCTTGAGGATGTTACAAATAAGAAATAAAAAGCACTACTTCAAACCACATGCAGAGGAAAATCCCAAATTACAACATTCATTCCATTTTGTAATAAACATTTAAAAGCACTTGTAAATACTAAGCACTAAAAGAGAGCTGAGAGTTACAGAAATAAATAAGATGTCTTGTTGCTCTCAAGAAGTTTGCAGACAAGTAGACTTCCCATGATCTCTAAGGCTCTATCTGGTCTGCCTCTCCTGATTCATTTTGGACAAGTCCTCACACTATACATCAGGCACTCCCATATTATTTCTGTTCATTGAACACACCAAAGCTCCTTTATCCATCATTCCTTAGAATTTTCTCTTCCCTTTGCCTGGAATGCCACTCACTCCAATCTTTCCCCATATGGGTCCTCTTCATAATCATCAGTTCAGTAAGACCTTCCCTGAACATCCTATATAAAGTAATTCTCCCCTTTACTCTTTTCCTCAGTATCCTGTTTGTTTTCCTCATTGCAACTGATCATTGTTTCATTTATTTATTTTTGTTTGTCTTATTCCCCATAATGTAAATGCCCTGAGTTTAGGCATTGATTCTTGTTTACCACTGAATCATCAACAATTAGCACTATTCCTGGAACACAGTAGTTGCTCAAAAATATGTGTTGAATGAATGAATGAATGAGATGATAAGGTATGCACAGAAATAACTACTATACAATGTGGCATGAAACAAATACAATCAGACGGTATTGTGGATGTTTGCTTTTCCAGGATTCATTCTCCCCTGTTCTTGCAGTGGTCTTGATATTCCATTCCGAACTTCAGTCCTCATCAAGCCTTAGAGGGTGGAATATGTTACCCAGGCCTAAGCCAAGCAGTTAATTACACTCCCCTGGCCATACTTAACTGATTCAGTAGTTGGCACAATTACAGAAATCTCAGGACTTTCCTGAGAATGCTGAGACAAAGGCTATTACAAGATGGCTGCTTTGGCTCCAGTCTCACCTGCCCTGCCAAAAGAAAAACAGAATAACGTTTGTCTCAACATTCCCAGTAAAGTCCTGAGATGTTTTTTAAACTTTTCAAATTGGAGATAACCTTAGTGATCTGGAAAGGTGAGGCTCAGAGAAGTGAATTAGCTTGCTTACAGTCACATGGCAAAGCCATATGTCAATGGCAGTGCCACAATGAATACCCATACCTACTGTCTACTGGCTTAGTATTCTTTCCACTTTATAGGTAGGATTTTGGTTCTGCAGTTAGGCATTCTTGGTGGAGGTAAAGATATATACCATGAAACATTTGGCATAAAATTTAAAAATAATAAAATGCTCATAAAGTAATAATCTGTCTATGTGGCTATAAGAAACGGTGTCAGTAGGGGGACAGGAAACATCAATTGGGGTCAGATTTTAGAAGACAAAGGGAAGTGATTCATAATATTCAAGTAAAAGAGCATGTATGATTTAGGTCCCATGGAAGTTGAGGGCAATGAAGGCAAAGAGACCAACTAGGTGATTGTTGTATTCATCTAAGTGTGCCAAAATACGGGGCCAAAAAAAAGTGGTTTGAATTTAAAAAAGAAAAAGAAAAGAAGGAACAGACCTACACAGCTGACCTCATACTTGTATTACTGTCTAAAATCAATTCCAATTATGTTCATTTCTGTGAATGGTTTGCTATGTATATCTATTGATGGAACAACAGTAAAATAACCATTTACTATTAAATATGTTTCAAATCAATTATGCTGTAAATTTTATTTCACTTTAATGAATTTCGTTCACGTATGCTCACTCTCAGCTTTCTGGATTTGATGCTCATTATGCGAAAGGGAGAATAGAGAAACTCGGCCAGCCACTTGGCCTTAGGCTTTATCATTTTTCACTTATTTCCACTTGAGCATAGCCTTTTCAATCCCCAAAAGTGAGCTCCTCCCTCACATCCTGGATGGAAATTTGGGGTAAACCCCATCAGGAAAGGGTAAGACCATCTCCTAAGACAAAGCCTTAACACCTGCTTATTCTGTTGTAAGGACCAAAGGTGGCCACTTCTCAGCTTCTCCATTGACTACCCACCCAAGATGTGCCCCAGGCCATTGTGTCTGGCTGCTCAGTTGGGGAGGCTGTCCAAACCAGCTCTTGTGGTTCTGCCTTGGCCTATACTTAGCAACATATCAGAGGCAAATATTAGAGGGGAAGGAGCAAAAAGAACCCAGGGAAGAGCTGGAGCCCGTTCAAGTGATCAATCATGAGCCAAAGCTGTGCATTGCAGCTATTTATGTGGAAATCTTTTGGTTGTAATAGTGACAGGGAGAATAGAGTTTATTCATGGCCCAACTTTATTCTAGGTCAGATGTTTCAGAGAACACACACACAATCATACACGTACATTTTCTTGCTTTCCCTAAAGAGGATGTGTGGCCTAGAAGATAAAGCAAAGCATTTTAGAGTGAAGCCAAGTAAAGATGTGGACAGGATGGACAGAATGAAATGAAAGTCAGAGTAAGGGTAACTGTAGTCTGGATTTGCCTAAGACAGTCCCATTTTATGTCTGCTGTAGATTAACAACTGTTCATAATTATTTCACTTCTAAATTTACCCTGATTCAGAGGGTAAATTATATGGTCACTACTTTAAAGAGAAACACCTTGTATTTTGTATCGCTCAGTATAATTTTCAGTGGACTTTGTCCTCCATTATCTCTATTAACACTTAAAACAGTTATGCGGGGTAGGTACAGAAATTGTTGTTATGCCCTTTTAACAGATGAGAAAAACTGAGGTCAAAAGAAGTTCTTCTACCTGAGGCTAATAAAGGGAAGAATGAGATTCCTGTTTTCTGTTCTTGTGCTTTTCCCAATTTTATTGCTTTTCTGTCCCCATTAGTATTTAAGACATGTGGCCAGCTGTAATGCATCCACTATCAGCATAAAGTTAGCAGGGCCCAGTATGTAAAATGCTTAGCCTTTTGATTCCTGAGTTAGAGACAAGGTTCATATAAATGTGGGAAGAGTGGGAAAATCCTCTGTAGGTTAAAATGATGAGAAAGTGTAGGGTTAGTATAACCATGTTTTATATCCTCATAGCTCCAATCAGGGGCAGTCAAAGCTTGGATGACAAAGTTGGCAACCTGGTTTGTTGACTGAATCCAAGTAGACTCTTGATGAAATGTGAAGTAAAAAAGCTTGAATTCAGGACAGGTAACTTTTGTGCCAATTCCTGCTAAATGCCACACTCCCTCTGGACCCCCACTCTGCTCACGTTGACCATTTACCTCTATTTTCCCACCTACTTCTGCAGCAAGTAACAGATCCACAATGTCCTTTTACTTAAGCCCCGAACTCCAATGAGAGCAAGTTAAAATAAGGTAGAAGGTGAAAGGGACCTGATCGTTTAAGTTACTCACTGTGACTGAAGCAATGGCTATAGCCATGATTTTCAACCCTATTCCTCTTCAGCAATGCCTGTAACCTTACGTCAAATCTACTGAATCAGAGCTTCAAGACCACTGCCATAATATCTGTAATTTTTTGCCATCTTCACTGGTGCATTTAATTATGTGCACCAATGACCCAGAAACTAATGTGCCTAGTGAATCATAGTTGCTCAATAAATATTTTCCTTGAACAGAAAAGCAGATAATTTCAGTGGTTTATCAAGTTGCATTTTATAGTCATCTAGAACTTTGGGTTTTGCATGTAGACCCAGAATGCGATACACCTATGGGATGTCCATCCCCATGATCTATCTGAAAGCCAGGAGCAGTGATGTTTAGTTTTTGTTCCCAATTTAGGGCTCAGATCGAGCTTGGGTTGCTCTTTTTTATATCTTGACAAGCAACACTTTACATATGAATTTAGAGACCCCAATTATTGAGCCTACTGCTCTTGCCCCACTACAGATGGCTGGAGACTGGCTGAGACCCATGGCTGGCCTCTTACTCGGGAATCATTCTAGTCAAGGCCTTATTTGGGTCAGCCTTACTTATGCCACGTAAACAAATACCTTCTTCCCCAGAGAAGCACCATCACTTTTCCCTGGCTGATCAATGTGCCTTGTTGTGACATGAAGTGCTCATGATCTGCATATAATCTCCTTTTCCATAGTTTGAAAGTGTTTTTTTTTAAAGTGAGGCCTGAGAAGTACATAAATGAGAGAATGCACAACTATCTGAGTTAGCATGTGCATTTCAGATGGGGTCTTCTAACAGGAAATACTGATATGTGTGTGAGAAGAGCAGGAACAAGGATAAATGAGCGGGGTGGAAGTCATGAGTACAGTACACATCATATAAAAAGGAAGTGTGGAGGACTGTAAGGAGTGAGAGGGGTCAGGGCATGAGAGAGGTGAAGGCCACGAGAAGCTCTAGGAAGAAGTGACAGAGCTGCTGGAGTCCCAAAAAACATACTCAGTCTCTACAACGCAATGCAGTTTGAGGACCTCTGCATCAGAAGGCTCTGGGGAGCTTGTTCAAATGCAGATTTCTAACTGGATTATGCTGGTGGTTGCACAATTCCATAAATTTACTAAAAATCCTTACATTGTGCACTTTTATAACAGGCAGATTTCATGGTATGTAAATTATACCTCCATAAGTAGATCTGTTAAAATGCAGATTCCTAGGCACCTAGATTCCTAGAGTCCCAGGCACCACCCAAAACCTCCTGAACAAGAATCTCTTGGAGTGGAACCCAGAACTCTTCACCTGAACCACTTCCCCAGGCAATTCTAACACCTGCTGAAGTTAGAGATCCATCTGGCAACATGGCTGAATCATAAAAGAGCTGATTAGGAGAGTAGCGGTGAGATTTAGAACGATGTTTATGCAAATTAAAAACCCATACAGATTTTTCAAGAACACACACAAACAAAACATATGCATTGGTTACCCTGAAATGGTTGGATGCAGTAAAGATACAGGACAGAGAGAGAGAGAGAGAGACAGGAGGAAAGAACACATGCTTCAGCGGGGAGGCTTTTGACCAGTTCTCAGAAACATTAAATCCTATCTTTCCCAGAGTACCCATTCTAGTTTGAGAGCTTGCTTGGCCTTGCTGGTTAATGGTGGTCCTTTCTGATGCTGTGCAAGCCCAGCACTTCCAGATCTATCATGGGAATTTCCAAGCTTCAGCAAGAAAACCACAGGGCAGAGTGTGTTTATGGTTGCCTACTGGAGTTACTCCCCATGGAGAAATGAAGGACTTAGATCTCAGGTTCAAATGAGTCAATTCTCCACTGATTGCTTTTATGTCTCTGGAAAAACCACAATCTGTAATTAAATACTTCCAAACTGTTTGCCACAAAAAAAAAAGAGAAAAATCGGGGTAATTAGTAACAGGAAGAATGTACAAAGAACATGAAATTCAATTTATTGGATTATAATTTATGTCTATCCCTCTTGAGCATAAATCATTAATAATAAGTCTCAGATGAGTTATCCCACCTCACCTCACCATAGGTTGAGGATTTCACCAGGAATGCTCAGAGTGGTCCTGGACCAACTGCGTCAGCATGTCCTGGAAACTTGCTAAAATTGCAAATTCTTGGGCTTCACCCCAGAACTACTGAATGGATATTCTAGAGGGTGGGGCCCAGCTATCTAGGTTTTAACATGCCCTCCATGTGTTTCTGGCCCACCGAACCACTGAGCCCCAGTTCTACACTTAAGCAGGGAGCCAGCTCGGCCACCACGACTGCCTCACTCCGTGCACTCCTCTATTAGCTGGGGAGGTGAGCCACACTTAACTGGGTCAAGAAAGGGAAGAAACCCCTTGAGAGCTAGTCCCAAGAGTAAAATCCAGGCACTTTTATAAGTGACTGCCCACTCATTCCTTTCCTGCCAGAAACATCCAGAGTCCTGCTATGTTACAAGACAACCTTGCTCAGAACTCCATGTCACAATACATAATGTCCACCAAAGTCAAAGAAAAACTATTAATTGGAAAAGGACCTCTTTCAACTTGATAAAGTTTCTAAAGATAGTTCTGTATATTTGTTCTTTGTAAAGTTGTGTAGAAGGACATTCATTTATTTTTATTAAGGTATTATTGATATACAATCTTATGCTCAGGTTTCACATGAGCAACATGTTATCAAGTCCCCCCCACACACGCCACTGCAGTCACTGTCCATAAGCATAGTAAGATGCTATAGAAGGACATATATTACTTCAGGGTACTAAGGCTCCAAGTAAATAAAACAGTTCATCTCAGGACTTTATTCTCACTCTCTCTCCCCCTCCCTCTCTCTCTGTCTCCCCTCATTTAGCTAAGGTACATAATCTACATGTAGAAGCCACCCTATTGTCAAAAGGCCGAAAAGAGGATTCAATTTAGAAAACTCTTGTGCCCTGTATGGATTCCAGAATTGTGACTCAATTCCATCTCTTAATGACTAAATTCCATGATGGACTCTTAGAAATTGGGCTAAACTTCTCCCTGGCCTCTTTCTTCAAGATCTGTATTTACATTTGTCCAAGTCTCTCACAGCCTGGTTTTCTTTGCAAGGGGAAAATGACACTAACTCTTAAGCGAGACCATTCCTACATAGAAAATATGAACAGGAAGTCAAAGAATAAATGAAAATAACTAAAAACTGCAGTGAGATATCACTATGTACCCACCAAATGGCTGAGATCAAAAGGACTGCCAAGACCAAGTGATGACAAGGATATCGATCAACTGGAATTCTTCTGTGTTGCTGTTGGGAATGTAAATTGGTTCAACCACTTTGGAAAACAATTTGGTCTTATCTGCCGAAGCTCAACATATGCCTGTCCTGTGGCCCAGCATTTCCAGTCATCAGTAATTTTCCTAGAGAAATGCACATATATATCTACCCAAAGACTTGTGGCAAAGTTCATAGCCATTTTACTCATAAGAGCCAAAAACTGGAAATAACCCAAATATCCATGAATAATAGAATAGATTAAAAAATTATAATCTATTCCTAAAATGGAATACAACATGTTATTTTTTAACAAACTTCTGATACCCCAAAATATTGATGAATGTGGAGACATTCTGTTAAGTGAAAGAAGTCACACAACAGACTACATACCGAATGACTGCATTTATATAAAATTCAAGAGTGCATTAAATTCAGTTAAGGGTGAGAGAAGTGAGAGCCACTTTGGCTGCAGTATTGGCTGAGAAAGGGCACATGGGAAACTTCTGGTGTGCTGTAAAGATTGTATGTTTTGATCAGGGTGGTAGTTACATGGGCATACATATTTGTCGAAACTCATTTTAGGATTTGTCCACTTTTCTGTGTATAAATTAAACCTCAATAAAAATAATAGAGCAATAAAAACAATACAAAGGGCTTATGTACAGGACATATAAAAATACCCTACAAAAACAAGAAAGATGAAGTGTCCAGTGAAAAACTGGGCAGAAGATGGAAATAGGCTAGTCACCTAAAAAGAGCTGTATATATCACCAAGGAGCCTATGAAAAAAAAAATCCATTAGTAGTAATTGGAGAAATGCCACATAAAACACAAACTACAGAACCTTATTTTGGACCCCAAACTGGCAATTTTGTTGGGAGGGTACTGGAGGAGTGTCTCTCTCTCTCTCTCTTTCTCTGCCCCACCCCCAAAATATGTGTACACATATACCTATTTTTTGACTTATTATGATGAGTAGAAATTACTTTTTTAATTAAAAAAACTAATAGTAAAAATTCTGTGTATTCTATTCAGGCCTTCAGTTGATTGATGAGGCCTACCCACATTACAAAAAGCAGTCTGTCTCAGCCCACCAATTTAAATGTTAATCTCAACCAAAAATACCCTCCTAGACACACACAGAATAGTGTTTGACCAAGTATCTGGACACCCATAGCCCAGTCAAGTTGACATAAAGGTAACCATCACAGAGTACTTGGCCACATTAAAAAAGAAGCTACTCTGCTATTAGGACTCTATCCAGGAGCGATATCATGAATCAGATAAATAAAATATATTATACTAATGGTAGTAATATCTGTGTAAAAATTCTTGAGTAAATTACTTAAGCTTTCTAGGCTTCAGTTTTTCTCATCTGTAAAATGGTGATGATAATGGTCCTATCTCACAGGACTGTTGTGAGCTTTAAAAGAGTTTATACATGTCAAGCACTTTAAAAAGGGCCGGTGTTGGCTACTACTATGATCTGAATGTTTGTGTCCACTCAAAATTCCCATGTTGAAATTCTAACCCCCAAAGGTGATGGTATTAGTAGGTGGGGCCTTTGGGATATACTTAAGTCATGAGGATGGAACTCTCCCTCATGGATAGGATTAGTGTCTTATAAAAGAGGTTCCAGAGAAATTCCTAGGCCCTTCTCTCATGTGAGGATACAATAAGAATTCTGTGACCCAAAAAAGGGCCCTCATCTGACCATTCTGTCACCCTGATCTCAGATTTCCAGCCTTCACAACTGTGAGAAATAAATGTCTTTTGTTTATAAGCCACCCAGTCTGAAGTATTTTGTGATAGCAGCCCAAAGGGACTAAGATCCTATAAACTTATTAGCTATGATTACCCACTTGAATATAAAGCTCAGGAAGTCAGGAATCTTGGCCTGTTTTTCCCCTGATATATCCCAAGTGCCTAGAAAGTATCCAGCACATAGCAAGCACTTAAAATATTTGTGGAATGAATGAATTTATATAATTGTTTATACTTTCCAGAGGATTTCCATCTCATCTGAGAGACATGCATACTTTGTTCAAGTCTCAGATCCCTTTCTGGACAGTTCTTTGGGTAACCCTATCAGCGACAGCTTGGTACAATGGGTAAGGATGGCCATTGCATGTTTGAATTACATGGGCAGCAGGCAGACTTACTGCAGAGGAAGGGGAAGCTTTCAAAACCTATACCCTTAGTCCCTTCCTCAACATACAGGGCCCATCAACAGGAGGTGGAAGCTGAGGTGCTCAGAGACTGAGGGGTCAGCTCTTGCTGGTGTGCTTCTGGGAAAGACTCTACCACTACCTCCCCAACCACTCTTGCTAAAGCCAACCATTGCTTTCCTGGGGGGCAGAGCCTGTCCTTTCTCCATCTGAGATGAGCTATCCCTGACAAAGACCACTCAAAGGCTCTTATAATAATGGTAGTAATATCTGTGTAAAAATTCTTGAAAAAGAATTTTTTCAAAAGAAAAACAAGCCGCTCCTTTTCTAGGAGCCACTCTTGGCTAAGAAGAGTTGAGAGAAGAGAGTGGGAATGGAAGGCTCCTGGGAAGAGGATTATAGCTGGCAAAGTCACCCATACCCTACATCACAATGCTGTTTTAAGCAGGATCTGCGGAAGGGGACAGCCCCCTAGGCACTTGCCCAGGAAAGCCAAGCAGTTCAGAGAGCCCACCACTAAGCAGCCAAAGCGGTTCCTGGGACATCTCTTAGCCCAGGTCGGTCCAAGAGCGTGCTTGTAAGCTCAGGTTGGGTTACAGACCACTACTGTTTTTGACCACTTGGTCCAAACTTTGCCAAATGTTTGCCAATCATTTACAGCAGTTGCTTTCTTTATTTTTCTCTCATGAACTCCCAAAAGACTTTTGAGAAACAATGTACTCCCAGGTGCATGTTTAGCTAACATCTAACTTGTATTACACATATAATAGAAGGAATATTTTTTCTGGCATATTTTAAATATTGACTTGTTAAATAAAACTACTATATATGGCTCTTTTAAATGTGTTCAATGGAATCTGACTACCGTAGAGATTTGATATGCAACCTCAACCATTAAAAATATGTGAACATCTTTTCTCCTTAACCTTTTCTACTCTTTTCTACTTACTCCACAGAATATTGTATTATATCCTTGAAAGTATTTTATTGATCACCCACAAGTACTTATATTTCAGCACACTAAATTTTTTTTTATTTCTTGGGACTATAGCCTATAATTGCTATTTTTTCCTCTGGAGTAAGTTACCATTACAATTATGAGTAGTACATAATTGATAAAACTATATTAATATATTGCACATTTTTTAAAAATTGCTAAATATGAGAAAGTAAAATGCTATTAAAAACTGCTGGATTTAAATATTTCAGAATTGACTTAATTTATTTCTTTTAGTTTTCATTTTTCACAGGATAAGTATTGAGAAATCTTGTTCATAAATAACCATATGAGAATGGAAGTTTTATCATAATGTCACTTGACTGCTTGATTGCCTTCTGTGTAACATGTAAAAGATTACAATGTTCTATCATTGACATTCTTTTTGATGATCAATCAGCTGATAATTTGAGAGTATCTCAATATAGTTGAAAGTTAGTAATTTAAACCATCTGACATGGAAAGGGATTTCTCTCCCAATTATTAGAGTTCCCAAAAGTCAATGCTAGGACACTTAGAGCAAGAAAATCAATACCAACTGTACAGGATTATGGCTTATCAAACACAAGAAATATCTATGAGTTCATACTGATACAATATGTAATTGAATGACTTAATGAATAAACAAATAAACAGAGACGGGATAGCTATTCCTGCAGAAGAATTCCATTTAATAAGTGTATAAGGATTAAGGGAAACAGAAGATCACCATTAGAACACCACAGTAATAATCATAGAATCCACCAATGAATGCTAAAAATAGTGGGCAAAAGTTTAAGGAAGAACAGAACATTTCCATAGTCTCAAGGAATCTCCCCCAAGATACGCATTAATTACAAAGAGAAAATCTAGCAGTATTTCAAAATGAGAAGATAAAAACAAACAAATGAAATGGAAATTGTTCATTTTAGGATTTATCTCATGGGCCACAAGCACATAAACATATACTTACACATATACACATATACATATTATATATGCTGTATTTCAGTTTGCTAATCTAAATTTTCCATAAGTGCTTTAAAATTCAGGGTAGACAGAAAGACACTTGAGAATTATTATTATATATAGATTAGTAATTTAATTTTATTGTTGAAAATAATTCATTCGTAATTCATTTTGAAGTCAAATGAAAAAAAAATTATTCGTTTAACAGAATTAGAAAAGCATATTAGCTGAAGAAGGAGATTTTTTTCCTAATTATATGAAAGTGGTTCCCTAAAATTCTGGGCAGCACTTTCTGGATTGCACTTTAGAAACAGTTCATCCTACACTGTACATAAGTAGATATTTTGCTTTTATGAGTACATTTTTAATCTATGTGTGAAAATTAACAGCACATTGAAGAGAAGCTATAGGACCATTAAGAAGTGAAAGGTCCACCAAAGTTATTTCTCACTAGCACTTTCTTTGCTTTGCTCTCATAGGACTCTTTCTCAAGAATATTGCTATTGCTTTTAAACAACAGTCAGAAGATGGGATACCTTATAGTAAGAGTAAGGATGAACATTCTGCCTTTCTTTTGTATAGAGAGATGAGAATGACTGTCAAAGGAGAAGTAGGAAAGGGAAACCTTAGTAGGACATCTTGACTGCAGGCACACTCTCAAGCAGATCGATTTTAGGAATTACACATACAAAAGTTGAGACAACACTGGAAACTGGTTCTGTTCATTCTTTGCCTGAATACCCTTTGGGAAGTGTTTGTGTTCCTCCAGATAAAAAAGGTACTGCGATTTGTGGTGATTCCAAGGTTTCAGAAAGACTTGCCAATTTTTGCTTCAATTCTTCAACATGTTCAAGTTGAACATTAATTTTGATGGTTATAATTAGTTACAAATATTTCTAATATTATATATTGTAGTAATAGCTTATATTAAAAAGCACTTTTTGGTTTTCAAGTTCTTTCATTTATGTTATTTCACTTATCATGAAAGCAGAGATAGAGGGAAAGGCTTGGTAATATACTTGGGAAGCAATTTCAGGGAGAGAGATGGGGAAGTCACATGGAAGGAGGGAAAGACAATACAAGGAGGCATTCTTGAGTTGAGTATCTCTGCGGATGGTTGGAAAGCTGAAGAAATGAAGAGTGTGTCTCAGAACTACCAGCCCAGAGAGAAAATATGGAAAGCATTTATCCACCAATTCTGGCTCCCATAGGTCAAGAGTAGTCCGAAAGACATCCAACCCCAAGATGCCCTCAAAACCACAGGGTAGGGAGAAAGAGATAGCATCAGTGGATCCAAAGTGAAGCAGTGTCAGGTTGGTAGTCATTGAGGAAATAAACAAAGCAGTCAGTAGCAGCTGGAGTAGGAGGTAAGGTCATACAAGAGGTGTCCTATGCATGCCCTTATAGCAACAGTAGGAGATAGGACAGTCAGTCTTATGAGTCCCATTTTAAAAGACAAATGTACCAACAATCCATTGTGCTACTGTTAGTAAATGGCTTGGCCACTCTGTGCCTCAGTCTCCATAGCTAGAAAAAAAAATACAAGGGTTAAAACCTCTTACCCTTCCATTATGAGAACAACAAAGAGAACAGTTGCAAAATGCTGTGAGCTCCCAGAACACAGCTATGTAAATAAATTATAGTTATTGTGCTTTATAATCTATTTGAAAACAAGATGACCCTTTTGTCATTTTGAAATATTGAATTCTATATGCAGCAAAATTGAAATATACATAGGGGCCAATTTTATCTCTCATTCTTCATGCATATCTCTCACTGAGTTTAAAGGGAGTTGGGCTTTCTCTGGCTATATGTAATTATGTAAAGCAATCATAAAATTCCATATTTTAGTATTTGTATAATGAGCCTTAAAAGTCAATAATGAACTACAAATATTCATGGAAAACATTCCTTTCTAATTTTAGGATTGATAATTCACTGCTGCTTCTGTTTTGTGCCTCAAGAACAACCATTGGTGTGATTACTTCTCAGCATTTATGCCTTCATTCAGGAGCTGAGTGACTTCTTTTGATTGTACCTCATTTGTGGCATTCTTTGAAGGAAGCCATGTTGAAGTCTTTCCTAGCTCCCTGGCCATCTGTGACTCTGTGTTATACCAATACACCTCCACTTCAGAGTACAAGGAGGAGTTAGTGAAAAGTGACCCTTGGCTGCTGGCCCATGGTCTGGGTCCTGGGACATACAATTAGCTGGAATGATTCCTTTTTTTTCCTTATGAACTAACTGAGTTCTGGTGTGGTCCTGGAGCTAAAACATTCAGATCGTGACCCATACAATCATGCCCAGTTACAGTCACCTTCCTGAGAACTCAGGCCAAGGCAATGATATAGACAGAGAGAACTTAGGACTGAATAAACTTGCAAGAACTCATTTATCCTTTTTTCTGCTTCTCCTTCTTCCTCTTCTTGTTCATCACTAGTTTGTATATTATGTGCTAGATTCCGTTCTATGTTAAACTCATTAGTTCTCACAATAACCCTATGCAGTAGGTATATTATCATCTGTTTTACTGATGGGAAAACTGATGCTTAAACAGGTTTAAAAAAATTGTCCAAAGTTACGTAGCTTGTCAGAGGTTAAGCTGGTATTCAAACCCAGGTCTGTCTGATGCGAAAGCCTCTATTTCTTCTTTTTGGGTAGTGTTCTGCCACTGATGAAAGAAAGCTCTGTGTCATCTAGACACTGGTTATCAGGGTCAACTTCACACTAGACTTAATTTGTTATTTCAGTCTTTTCTCATTGACTTAATACAGATGCAATTACTGCTGGAAGGAGAAGAAAAGAGATGAATCAAGGATGACTCTTATGTTTTGGCTTGAACAACTGGACAAATGGTGAGGTGATTTATCAAGATAGGGTGTGCTGTGGGAGGAACAGATTTGGGGAAAAGAATATCAAAAGTTCTGTCTTGGTGATGTTCAACTTGAGTGGTCCCTAAGACCTAAATGGAAACATTGAATTGGCAATTGGATAAATAAGTCGGGAGTCCCAGGGGGACATCAGGGCTAAATATGTAAATTTAGAAGTCAAAGTACAGATGGATGACCCTAACAGTCACATTTGGTCCTACTCTAGCCTCCCGCCCTAGGTTTCTTCCATAGTCATATTCACTCATGATAATAACAGCGATCACATGTCCAAGGTCCAGGGAGTGTTCTTAGCGGGTTACATCTGTCTATCCTGATGTGTTCTCTCTGAGCTTCCTTTGCCTAGACCTTGTGACACCTTCATTACCACAACTCCCACTTCTTTGTGCCAATACCCTAACCTAGAGAGAACACCTAAACTTGGATTCCACATGACGATATCTGAATCATGGTCAGGTTGGGAACTGGCAAAAAGCTTCCTGCAGCACTGGAGGTACAAGGAACAAATGCGGTAACTTCAGAGGCGCTCCCATTCCTTGAAGCAATATGAGCTGCATCATTTACAGACAGGGCTGCTTAAATTTGTTGTCTAGAGTTTGTAACTACAGCAAATGTTCCTAGGATCTTTTTAATCCAATTGTACTGTATAATTTCCCTCAGATATTTTGAAACAAATCCTCATTGCATGTCCAATCTGAATGCTACCAAGCATGACACCACACGATGTGGATGCCTCAAAGCAGACCCGTGTTGGCTCAAACCAGTACTCAGTGAGAGTGCTATTAGAAGCTGCCTTTTCTGGACTGTTTGTCTTTATCAGAAACTCCCTGAACTGCCTGGGACAGTCAGATGGCTGGTGGTCCCCTGAGCTAAAGATGTTACTTGCTTTAAAAAATGGATTGCTGTTAAGCGGGCCATATAGCCTGCAAGGAGCACAAATAGTAATTTTCTACATTGGTTTGACCCAACCCAACTCAACAGGGACTGAGTCATATTAAGTAGAAAAAGAAAGAGACAAGCCTCAGACCTAGAAGAATGCCATAACTTCTTATGTGGACTTGTGGACTCTCATTCCTTCCACGTGTGTGTTCTCTAGGTCACTGCCAGAGAAATTTCTTACTGGGCTATTGGCATACTTAAAAACCTCCAATAGCTCCCCCACAGCTGGTCAGCTCCAGAATTCTTGCAGACTTTCAATACCACCATCATCTGGCTCCAATCTACTATGCAATAAATCCCACCACTCGAAACACACACACACACACACACACACACACACCTCTTCTGCTTACATAGTCAGGCTGCTCCACTACCCCTCCGCTTCTCCATCCTAGTGCCAATGCTAGGCTCATTCCCATTTCTGGGCCTTTGCTTATCCTGTAACCTCAGTCTGCAGCACTTTCTACTCTTCTTTTATACTGAAATCTTACACTCCATTTCAGACCTAGCTTAAAGCCAACCTTCTCTGTGGAATCCAGCCCACTGTGATATTTTCCTTCCTTAGGGTTCCCTGGTTTTCTCATATATTTTCCATGCATACATTTTATTGTCCATCTTAAACTCTGTCCTCCTCATGCTAACGCTATTTACTCCTTTAAAACCCCCCAGAATGCTTATGGGACTGAGCAAACCATAGATATTTAATGACCTCTTGTTGAGGGTATCTTACCATTCTTGACTCTCCCATAAGAGATAGGGAAGGGAAAGTTGAGAGGCACAGCTCTGCCCCCCGCCCCTACTCCCTAGCACCAATATAATCAGAGCGGTTCTCCTCCTTTTATCCATTCTGTATATTGCGTTTCAGGCTTATATTATATTTGAAAGGAAGGGTTCTGCCGATTTTTTAAGTATGAAAGTCACATTCATTCATTCAACACTTACAATGTGGCCATCATTGTGCTAAGCATCCCAATGGGTGGTTGGAGTTATGAAGGAATTCCACAAACCAGGGATTTGAAAGCATACAACCCATGGGGAAGAGCTTCTGGTAACAAGGGTAACTCATCCCCTAGTGCATGATGCTCTGAGAGGGCACAGGCCTTGGCTCTTGGCCCTCTTCTCCCGGAGGGAGGAGCACAAAGAGTAAGGCATCCCTTTCCTGTGCACTGCGGCAGACCCCTCCCATTGCTCAATCCCTTGCCAGTCTTGCCACGGCCGAATTATGGGGGTAGTCATTCCTTGCATTTCTACATCAGGCTGGACATACTGTGGCACGGGGTTGGTTGTTTTTTGTTTTAAGCACCAGGAGCCCCTGTGCGCACTGGCATTTCTGCATCTGCTCAGGCTGCCTACATGAAATCTTCCTCCTGACCCTCCAGGTCTGCTGGGAAACTGAGCTGGCATCGGGAAGCTACCTTCCCCATAATTCATTTCTATAATACGGAACACCAAGCACCTGAAGCAAAGTGTCCTGCTGCCACCACCACCGGGCAAAACTGAATCATGTGCAGACACCAATGCCCCAGGCTGCTGGCTAAGAATAAGATAAGCTCAAAATAACCTGCCCTATCCCCAGCAGACCTTGTTGCTTGCCAGTTCCCTCTTTACCCCTGTCTATGATTGGCTGGAAAGCCAGGTAGATGACTAGGTCGTAACCCTGAAATAACATCGACAACAGAAATAAATCTCCTTCCTGGGTTAGAGGCTCATCAGAGCTGAAGGAAGAAATGCTCAATCATTCTGGCACTTACTTAGCTGAGCTCAGGATTTCTCGTACGGGCTTCTGGGGAGTCCTGAACATCCCAGTTCAGGTGGGTAGGGCGTGCATTTGAATGGTAGAAATTGGGAACAGATTGAAGAGGTACCTAGGCTTAGTGGCAGAGGAGAACCAGGAGGTCTGTGCCCATAAGCTCGAAACTCCATTCTTGTACTCAGGCCCCTGGTCTCTCTGAACAGACCTGTATTCAGGCTGTCTGAATGGACAACCACAGCCAAGGATACCTGGTTAATGGGAAGCAAAGGGAGCTAAGGATGGGGGCTCCTCTCTGACAATGAGAAATCACACTACTGCATACCACTTTGTCCAGTGCTGGGACACCATTTCTAAGAGTGAATGAAGCAGGAGGTTAAGGCACTGGTTTTACCTATTTTGAGTTCTCAGCTATTGAACAATGTGGCCTCTGAGAGATCCAAGAGCCCCTATTACTGCTCTGATGGTTCTCCTCAACTTTCACTTCAAAAGAGGCATTTCCTCTCACCCAGAGTCTATAGTGGTAAAATAGGCTGGGTTAAGTTCTCTACCCAGCCAGAAGCAGAAGGTACTGGCTCTTCTGGGACTAGTCCTATCAGTAATGAGAAGTAGAGATGCGTGGATGTGTAAGACTGCAGAACTTACTGACCTTAAATGTAACAGGGAACAAAGCAGTGGGGCAGGAGTATTTTGAAAAATATACCAAGGTTTTTGTGACCCTCACCTTGAACTTTATAACCATGCAATAGCAACTTACTCTTTTTAATTTCCTAATTCACTGAAGAGACAAAAATGGCCCAGATAAAGTAACATGACCTACAAATGGTCACCTAGCTGAGAGCCATGCCAGAACCTGTCTGCATCCTCCACACCAATGACTTCCATGACAGGAAGTGACTTAGAGCAACCCTCATCCAGCATTGAGAACCAGGGCTCGAGATCCATCTTCTTTCACATTTGGGTCAGCCTGCTAGGACTACCATAACAAAACACCCCAGACTAGGTAGCTGAAACAATAGAAGTACATCTTTTTATAATTCTGGAGAGTAGAAGTCCAAGATCAAGTTGTCAGCAGGATTGGTTTCTCCTCAGGTCCCTCCCCTTAGCTTGCCTATGGCCACCTTCCTGCTGTGTTCTTACATGGCCTTTTCCTTTGTGTACATATGTCCCTGGTGTCTCTTCCTTTTCTTATCAGGACACTAGTCCTATTGGATTAGATCTCCATGCTTATGATTTCATTTATCCTTAATTGCCTCTCTAAAGGCCCTGCCTCTAAATACAGTCACATGAAAAGTCAGGGCTTCAATATATGAATGTTAAGGGGACACAACTCAGTCCATAGCAATGTGAAAACTCTGTGACAACTAGGCACAAAGAATGTTCATCCTCCCCACCTCACCCTGCCTCCCTGAAGCTACATTTCAATCGTCCTTCCCAAGCCCATGCCATAAAGACCCTTCCTCTGCACTTCTATAGCCATCACTGCCGCTTCCACTAAGTCAAATCCCTCCCACCCTTCTCCTCCAGCCCCACTATACCCTGTCCCCTCAGGTCTTATGCATGGTTCTGGGGCCACCTGTGCCTTCTGCATGTCTTTCTCATACATGGGCTTTATGCTCCCTGGCAACCCTGTGATCTCCTGAAGGGCAAGGACCAAATCTTCTGTTTCCTTTGGAGCCCAAGATGTCTGGGCTCAAAGTAGGCACTTATACTGAAACTACCTTTACTCTATTTCATGACATGACATGGAATGACAGTAAATGTCACAGCACTCCAGAAATGTTGAATGAGTGACTGCCAAGGGACAAGAACAGGGTCACCTCATCCTCCTTTCTGCCCTCTTTTTAGTCTTTTCCAAACACCATGGAAAAGGTCCTGCTCTCTGCTTCTGTTAGACGGTTCTATTTTCTATCCTTACACTCTAAGCAGTGAGAAACTCAAATAAGAATAAAGGGCATTTATCTCACTCTGAGAGGCTGAGTTTTTTTTCCTGCGACTGCTCTGGGGTTCTCACTCTCCCAACTAAGCAGCTCAGTAGCAAAAGATGAAACTAGGAATAGGGGGCAGGGGAAAGGAAGGAAGGAGGAAGCAAAGGAACGAGTATTGGTGGAGAAGAAAGCAGAGCCAATGGTACAGCAGCCACAGCTGCCCTCCCTGCTGAGAACAGGAAGGGAGGTACATTTTGCAATGCACCTGTAAATATAGCCTTTCTTTGGACAAAGACTCTAATAAGAACTGAAAGAGGAGTGAGCTCTTTTCCATTCTCATGGTCATGTTAAAAGTGCAACTTCATCATCTGGCTCCTCATCAGCCGAAGAACGAGGGCAGCAAGTGCCTGGTGGTTTATTTTTATCCGTGATATCATCTCCCTGATCCCAGAGGGAGCCCAGCCCAGCTTATTTAAGACCACACGATGTTGCTGTTAAACTCGTGTGTGCCTGAGGGACCCTTCCTATCTGTTGTAGGGGAATAGAGAACCTCAGCTGAACCCTCCGCTCTCTGGCCGTTGTCTGCTATTGAGCAGCTTAATAGTAGCAGTAAATCAGAGGAGCAGCTCAATGACACTCCAAGTCCAATGAGCAAACTGAGCAATTATACTTGACCCAGTGAGCTTATTTGTCACCAGCTAACAGTTCTGGAGTATTTACTGGACACAAGACTTTGCATTAGGGACAGTGGGCCTTTTCCATAGAGATGACATAATCCATGCCTTCAGGAGCTTCATGATCCTGGGACAAGATTAATTCAGTGATTTATTAGTTTTTATTGCTGCCTAACAAATTACCATAAACTTTGTGGCTTAAAATAACACTCATTTATTAGTTCATAGTGATGGAGGTAAGAAGTGCAGCGTGGTATGAGAGGCATCTCTGCCCAGGGTCTTACAAGGCTGAAATTAAGCTGTCAGCTGAGCCACGTTCTCACCTAGGAGCCCGGTACTCTCTTCCAAGATCGTGCGATTGGTGGCAGAATTCAGTTCCTTGCAGTTACAGGGCTGAGGTCCCCATCTTCTTGCTGACTGTAGCCAGGGATCACTCTGCTCCCAGAGGCCACCTGCAATTTTTCTCACATGGTTCCCTCCAAATGCAAACACGTGACAGCACTACACGTCCTTCTCATGGTCTGAATCTCTCTGATTTCCCCTTCTGCCACCAGCCAGAAAATGTTTTCTGTTTTTAAGGGTTCACATAATTAGATTAGGCCCACTGGGATAAGCTCCCTATCTACAGGTCAATTGTGCCATATACATAATATGATCACAGGAGTGACAGCTCATCATATTAGGGAGTGTAACCTGGTCAGGGAAGCGGGATGCATTTTTAGAATTCTTCCTACCACAAGTCATAACGGGACACATGTATATGTGTGTGCACCCCTCCCTCTTCACCATGCATAGGTATGCAGATCTGTGAGTCCATAAATCAATACGCCAGGAGCTAGCAATAGTCAGAATTTTCCCTAACCCTGCCTTTTCTTGTCATGATTCTGGAAATGTAACAGTTTCTACTGTTCCCATCATTTCAGATACTAGTGTAGTTCTTGAGTTTAAACACAAAAGAGTGAGTGAATTTACAATTGTGGTAGAATGCCACTTTGAGAACAAATTCTCCCTTATGGTTGACCAGAAGAATGGAAACCATTTTTGGTTTTACAAGAGAGCTCAATAGTATGTAGCAGTGCATGGTAGCCACGTACACTTCGTAAGCTCCATGAAACCCCAAATCTCTATGAGTTGCTGATTTTTAAAATAATTCAGTTTATCGAAATACTTGTGATTTTTCTATCATTTAGAAATAAAATTGGTTTCTTCTGACTGCTGTCACATCTGATAATCTAAAATATAAATTTAAAGAGAAAATAGTGTACAAGTGAAGACAAGAAAGCAGGAATCAGGTTTGGTAATGTCCATGCATTGTTATGATTTACAGAAGAAAAGAGATGTGCATTATCCTGCAGAACTCATAAGGGATGGAAAATAAATATGATTATGTTGAATGGTAGTATGCCAGCCATGCAAACGATAAAAGTCCTTGAAACTTACAGTATATTCTAGCCTTTTCCTTTCTAAAAGCAACCAGGGAAAGATTACTTATAGAGGATGTCTCCCATATATACCTCCATCTTCCATATGAGTTATGCTTCATACCTATTATGTGTATATATATCATGAATCTTTACATGGATTCCTTTGAGCTTCCCAAGTACCCTGTGAAAAGAATGGCTGTGCAAGAAAGGGGGGAAAAAACCTCTCTCTCCGAATTTACTAATTGAAAACAACCCTAGTCTGGCAAATGTTTAGAGTTAAGAAAGAGAATTTTGTTGCTAATGAGTTAATGTTACTGCTGACTCAGATGTGAAAGTATGGTGTGGAGATGTGCTGGTCCTGGCTGAGAGAGCAAATCGGTGGGGAAGCCATGTGTCAGAGAGAGGAGGAAAGCTTGCATAACAATGAGAAAGGTCCTTTTTCCTAGGTTGATAGCCAAACAGTTTGGAGTTTGGTTCAGGATCCTGGGATGCTGCTGAGTCAGCATTTTGTATAAATAATGAGAACATGTCTGACCTAGAAAGGAGAAATGAAGTGTATACAGTTCAATCAAAGAGGATTTTGCATTTTTGGGGGGTAAAGGTTGTTGAGACAGAGGTATGGCATTAGACTAAGGGTATAAAAGTATAAGGAAACGTAATGAACCAGTGAAAACTATACAACCACAATTGGTATTTCAATCTACAATAATTGGAACAAAGCCCACAGAAATCGAGGGAAGGACTGGGACTACAGTAGCAAGGCTCTCAGAGAAGAAGAAACCCCAAGAACGCACAAAAGGTGGATTAGCTTGCAACAGAGATGACAAGGCTGTTATTTGGAGGGCACCCTGACCACTCATTTATTATTGGAAGATATTATAATTTTTATTTTCAAATAAGGAAGCAGAGACTCAGACTGGTTAAGAAACTCACCCAAAATCATACAGTTAATTAGCAGCAGAGCCAGGGCTGGAACTCCATGTCTCCTGGGTTTTTCGGCAGCTTTCCTCTTAGGCTTTTGACCTTGAATACATTACTGTAAGATGTTATTGAGTATGGCAAGGATTGAGAAAAAGGAGATTAGCAGACAGGGAAAGAGACCCCTCAGTTACATTTATCACAAACACTAAATAAGGATAATCAATTAGTGACCATATTTACTGAGCTGATGAAGTAATGGATGACAGTCTAAAGAATCTTAACATACCCCCCACACACACACACAAGTGGTAACTGTGTGAGGTGATGGATGTGTTAATTGACTTGATTGTGGTAATATTTTCACAATGTATACATATATTAAATCATCATGTTGTACAACTTAAAAACTCATGTTATACCACTGAAGTATATATAATTTTTGTCAATCATTTCTCCATAAAGCTGGAAAAATAAAGATTCATAAAACCATGGATATCCATTGGTACAGATAAATGAATTTTACAAAGAATTAATCTCACTGAATTGATAAAGTAAAACAGTTTGTCATACAGAACTGACAATTGTGGAGATTTTGCAGGCTGAAGAGCAGGTGAACAATGGTGTTGCTGTCTAGCTGGAGCTGTACTTTTCATTTCGTTTCATTTATAAATTTTTGTATTCACTTATAGTTGATATACAAAGCAATTTATATTGGTTTCAGGTGTACAACACAGTGATTCAACAATTTTTACTGCACCATTTAATGACCAAGAGAGAATCTAATTCCTAGAAGCAAAAATGTGGAATCAGAAGATTGTGAGATAATCGAGATATTCTGGGGGCTTGAGGAAGGGGTAGAAGGAGGAGAATAAAGCGCCAAAGGCTTGACTACTATAGCTGAGACAGTGCTCATATAATGATCTATGTGTTAACCTACTTTCCCAAACTCCCTTACATTAAGGTTGGGAGCCATATAGCTAGTTCTGACCAGTGGACTTTAAGTGGAAGTCATGTGTATCAATTCCAAGTTGTTCCTTCCATCTTTCTCTTCTGCTTTTGTGATCTTGGAAGCCATATGTTCAGATGGTGGTGTCACAAAATGGGTGGTGCCTGAATCTGAGTTACTGCTTGGAGGTCCCCACCAACTTTCTTTAGACTTGGTGAAATAAACTTTCATTTTGTTGAAATAGTAAAGTTTTT
Organism: Phataginus tricuspis; assembly: GCA_029783875.1. Taxonomy (NCBI): domain Eukaryota; kingdom Metazoa; phylum Chordata; class Mammalia; order Pholidota; family Manidae; genus Phataginus; species Phataginus tricuspis. The sequence continues at coordinate 93,427,619 of JAQQAC010016209.1, forward strand.
GTCTTTTGAGGTAGTTAGGGGTTACTAGCCCTAACAAAATCCTTCTCTCATGAGAATATCCAACTTAGTCTTTTGCATGATCCCCATGTTCCTCCCACACATGTCATTAAATGTAGTTCTAATTGTATTGAAAAGTCTAAAAGCTCTTTGTCATTTAAAATTTTATTAATTCTACAGAAATTCATTTTGTGCCACTTTGTCAGAGGCATTTATTCCATAAAACTACTTAGCTAAAGTTTAGATATTTTCTAGGATTCTCATTGAGAATACTAAGTAATGATTCAGGGAATACATTCAGAAGGCAGCCATAAATGTTCTAAAACTGGATTGTGTTTATGGTTATACAACTTTATAAATTTACCAAGAATAGAAGAAGTACCCACTTAAAACAAGTGAATTTTATGATATTTAAATCATACTTTAATAAAATTGTTTAAAAAATGAAGTCAGCTAGGCACAACCATTTTCACAAACCTCTGAACAAGTTTTCACACCAAGTGAAATCATTCCTGAATTCACTTCAAAGAGTCCCAAGCACGTCTATAAAATAGAACTAAATTATGCAGTCTTATAACCAGACGAGCTAAGGATAATAATCCCAGGCCCAGGAAGAAGTCAGGCCAAAAGCACCTATGTAGCAAGTTTGGGGTTGGTTTCTCCTGGCAGGTCCCCAACAGAGGGAGATGACAGGCTGGACATAAAACAGCTAGAAATAGGCCTCAGAACATGGAACATTTGGGAACCTGAAGAGAGGAAATACTTCTCACAGATTTCCAGCCTCTCACCAGCATTATAAGTAACAGACATTAGAGAGTTAGCTCCTGCTGAGACAGAGAGTGATGACTAGAAGCAATTCTGAACAGGGCCATCCTTAAGGAGAAGGGGCAAATCACCCAAGGTTGCCTTTGGAATTTATCCCATCACTTCTTTTCCTAAACCTGTTCCCAGGGCCCTCATGTTGCCCATCTGCCCAGGAATAGAGGAAAGCAAGATACCACATAAAATTAATGATGCTAAACTGTTGAGAACATATTACCAGTGAAGTTTGTAAGAGGCAACTGTAATGGACAAGACATAAACCAAAAGAATAATTCCATAATGGTGCAATTTAAGATGTAAATGACAGGCCAGTGTGGAACACATTATTTTAATAAAGAAACTTTCCAAATTCTCTTGAACTTATACCACACAAGTAACTAGTGGTAGTAGTAGAAGTAGTAGCAATAGTGGTAATAATAATAATAAAGTAGCTAATATTTATTGAGCATTTGCTATGTGTCATGTCCTGTGCTACATGCTTAATATCATTGAATCATTTAATATTCTCAACCAACCTATCAGGTGCATATTATTGTCTCCAGTCTACAGATCAGGAAAATAAGACATAGAGAGGTTAAACAACTTGTTGAAGATTGCACAGCTAAGAAGCAGTGGAATCTACATCTTGAGTACTCTATACCCTATTAAAATAGTTCAACAGAGAAACTGCAGATCCAGCATAGAAATTGAAAAGAAAGGAGACTTTCCTAATTGTGCACCTAGATGACAGGTTCAACACAATGCATGGTGGCAGACATACTCTCCTTGAGCCTTCTGTGTAACCCTCCAAGGCCAGTAGTGTTGTTCCTACTTACAGGAGCACCAGCATTCTTACTCTTTCAGTGAGTGTCTATTCAGTGCCTACTGTGTGCCAGTCAACATACTGAATGCTCAGGCCGCAGCAGTCAGCCAATAAGGAAATTTGTTTTCTTTTGTGGAATTCACATTTTAGTGGAAGGGGGAGGGAAACAATAAACACATGCTATGAGGGAAAATGAAGCATAATAAAGGGGATAAGGATTCCATGTTCCCACCCTCAAAAATAATCACTCTTCTAAATTTACTGCTTATTATTCCTGTTTTTATTGCACAGACATACACATTACAGAGATGTATATACGTCTATGTATACATAAACATAGATGTGTATATAGATGTGTGTATGTATGTCCATAAATATCATTTTACTTTTCAGTTTTTGCTGTATATCAAACCTAGCTTTATATGATAACATTACATTTTTCTCCTGCTTCCCAGGTCTGCATATCAGCTGGAGCAGCTTTTCCCCATGTATTTTCCCTCTGAGGATGACACTGAAGGGGCAATCTCAGACGTTATGCTGTGTCCTCACATGGCAGAGAGAGAGTGCTCACAAACTCTCTGGTATCTCTTCTTGTAAGGAGGCTATTCCCATAATGAGGGTCCCACTTTCATGACCTCAACAAACCTAATTACCCCCCAAAGGCCCCATCTCCAAATACTATCGCTTTGGGGATTAGTGCTTCAACATAGGAATTTGGGGATTGCACACAATTCAGTGCACAGCAACCCTCTACTCTGTTCCATTGGTCTATTTGTTGATCCTGTGTCAATATAACACTTGTTAATCATTATAGCTTTGCATTAAATCTTGATATCTGAATCAAATGTGAAAATCAGCAAGTTACACTAAAAAAAATGGGATATTTATGGAAACTGCACACAGTTTACAGAGAACTGATACACTAAGATATCATGTTTTTCCCTCCGTGAAACCTATTTATCTCTTCAGTCTTTTCCCACGCCCCTCAAGAATGTTCTGTAACTTGCTCTGCATCTTTGTTAGATTTATTCTTAGGTTCCTTACATTTGTGGTTGCTGTTGTGGATGGAATTATTTTTTGTTGCCTTTTTTCTGACTTCAATTATAGTACTTCTAAAATTCCTTATTGAGTATGATGTTTTCAGAAGGCCTGGTATATATCCATTATCAAATTAGAATATCCCCTTTTGGTCCCAGTTTGCTAATGCTTTTTTTTATCATTAATGTCTTAGGATGGGAGCAGCAGAGATAAGAGAAGTAAACAGATGAGGACTGTATTTTATAGGTATAATTGATAGAACTTGCACATGGACTGGAAGTAGGGGCCAAGAGGAATCAGATTACTACAAATGTATTTTTCTGTTTTGGGCATTTTTTTCTTTGATATATTTTTAAGTATAATTGATATACAATATTTTATTGGTTTCAAGTATACAGCACAGTGATTCAACAGTTATCTACATTATCAAATGTTCAACCCAACTAGTGTAGTTCCTATCTGTCAACACATAAAGATGTTACAGAACTATTGGCTATATTGTCTTTGCTGTACTTCCAGATTTTTGACAGGAGCAACTGGCTGGACAAGGGGGAAAGGAAACAAGTAATTTTCTTTTCAACAGGTTAAATTTGAGAAACCTGACCATGTTTACTTAAATTGGAGTGTCATCAACATATAGATGAGATTACCTGGGGAGCAATGTGCCCTGGAGTGTTCTCAACATTTAAGAAGTAGAAAAGAGTCAGAAGTACCAGTAAAAGATCAGAAGGGTCACCCAAGGAGAGAATGAGGAAACCAGGTAAGTATGATGCCATTTTCTTACTAAAATGGGAGTAATTACAAGGAGCAGGTTCATCAAAAAAGATTTGGATCTTGGTTGTGGATATGTACAATTTGCCAAGCATGTTAGATATCTAAGTAGAGATGTGGAGTATGTAGTTTGATTTATGAGCCTGGAGTTCATAGGAAAAGTTTGGCCTAGGGATATTAATTAGGGAGTCATCAATATTTAAGTCAGTTGTCCTCAATCATGGCTACACTTAAAATCACATAGAGACATAAAATCTATGCATGTTCAGGCCCTTTCCTAGACCAATTAAATTAAAACCTCTAATTTAATTGTGGGCCTAGGCATTAGCGGAGTTGTAACTCTCCAGCTGATTCCAATTTGCAATAAGAGCTGAGAACCACTGGCTTAGATCAGCACCTCTCCACCTTAATGCATATGAATCACCTGGGGATCTTGCTGAAGTGTAAATTACCATTCAGTGAGTCTAAGGTGGGGTTCAAGATTCTAAATTTCTAAAGCACTCCCATGCCTTTGAACTATACCTCACTATCTCGCCTGAGGGGGATTTCAGCCCTGGGCAAGTTCACTCTGGATTCCGTGAGTCCGAATAATGAGAATGGAATATTGAGGGTGTGGATAAAACGAAAGTTCCTGTGGCCAGGATTCTCACCTGGCCCTGGTTGGCTAGCTCACTACACACATGTGGGCAATACATTGCTATTGACTCTATATAAAGAGCTTCACCCAGTGCTCTGCGTGACATGGTGTTATGGCTGCAAGGCTACAGGAGAGCAGAGCAGAGGCTGGAGTGGTGGCAGTGCTGAGGACAGAGGACCAGAACATGGCTGTGCAGGACAACTGTGTGGACAGAGGGGCCCAGAGGCAGAGACCAGCTTGCTGCATGCAGACTCGCTCTGAGTGAATGGGATTTTAGTGATTGACCTGCCACCATGGAAATAAAGTTTGGTATAACCCTTTCACCCCAAGAACATTTTGCTGTCATTTTCTTTGGTCACATTGAATCCATAGCAAACTTGCCCAGGGCTGAAACCCATTGGCAAGACAGAGGGTTAAAAGTGTTTATGCCAAGCTTTCTTCTCATCATGGCAGGTCAAGTGGTAGAATACTGTCCACCTCCAGAATATCTGCATGCAGCTAGCCTTTCTCAGTCTCTGCCTCTGCTCCATTCTCTCCTGAGCACTGCGTGGAGCTCTTTGTATAGAAACACAGGCAATGATGGCTTATTGCCAAAATGTGTGCAAGCATATGCCTGCAGTGGGCAAGTACATTAGGATCAGGTGAAGATCCTGGCCATGGAACTCCCATTTTCCCTACATTCACATCTTGAGTAATCAAGGGAATGGATAATACTTAAAGCCATGATTGGATGAACACATCAAGAAATTTGGTGTAGACAGAGAAAGGTACAAAAACAGTTTTTCTCTCAATGGTTGGGAATTTTGTGTAAGCACAAACCAGGCAGATTATTAAATTTAATCAGGACTAAGGCTTTGTCAAACATATATATGACAGGATGAGTGAGGGGTAAAAGAGTAGAGCATTTATTCAAGAGGTGATTACATTGCTGAACCAAGTACTCTAGATTGGGTAAGGAGGATATGATCATTTAGAGTTGATAGAGCAGAAATGTGGAAGAACATGAGCTGAAAGGATAAGAAGTGCTGGTCAGGAATGGGAGTCTTGAAGTCTGGGTTTTGTTGGTGGTGCAGTTATTACTGATGCCAAGAGTGGGCCTGGCAGAGGTTAGGTAGATTAAAAATATCTTTGGAGGTAAGGCAGTTACCAAAATGTTGGCAGAGCAGTTCACATGGATGCTGAAGTTACCAAAAGGATGACAGAAATATGAATGGGAAAGAAGAGTGAGCCAGATGCTGAAGTCTTCAATGAATGAGAGAGGACTAAGTCAGCAGATGATATCAACAATGAAGAGGGGATTGCCAGTGACCCCCAGAGATTTTGACTCAGTTAAGCTAGGGTGGGACATAGGAATTGTCTTGCCAGTGGGTTTCAGCCCCAGGCAAGTTCACTGTGGATTCAGTGAGACTGAGGAATAACCATGGAATGTTCTTGGGGTGAAAGGGTTTATTACCCAGCTTGTTCTCCTGGCAATAGGTCGAGCACTAGAATTATATCTGCATCCAACTGTCTGCAGGTCAGTAATCCTTCATCTCTGCCTCCACCCAGAGCACTGGGCAGAGAGCTCTTTATATAGTGACTCAATCAATAATAGCTCATTGTCTACCAGTGTGGAAGCAGTAACCTAGCAGCAGACCAGTTACATCATCAAGTTGTTTAGGTCCAGGGAGGATCCTGGCCACAGGAACCTTCACTTTAGCCACACTCCACCCCTCCAGGATTCTTGCCTCACAATCTACATGCTCTCAATATTCTGCAATGGTCCCTGTGTGGGAAAGCTGGAACACTGTAACCAGATTCCACAACAGCAACAAAGGATAACAACAACATAAAGATAATAATAAAAAATAAGATACAACAAAATTTTTATACAGGTAACAAAAATTATGATAATCCTCAAGCCTGAGGAGATTATTTCAGCTGTATTCAAAATCAGTTCTACTCAGATGAGTTCATGACTCCCACTTAGTAGTGGTACCGATAGGGAGCTTCATGCACCCCAGTGAGTAGCAGGGTTGTTTTTTTTTTTGCTAGGTTGTGTGCCCAATCTACAAAGACCTTTAGGGCGATAAGACACGTTTTAATGACACCAACATAGGCAAATCTTGTCCATCAGGTAGGATGCATGCAAGAGAGTGGTCCTGTGATAGAACTGTAGCAGGAAGGGGTTCCCATCCAGGTCTAGTATACCATACCTTTACCCCCCTACCCATGGAGGTTACTGAGGGGTCTATATATAGTGCTACTGCTACTGGAGGTGCATGCACTGGCCATAACGATAAAACAAAACTCTCTGGTAAGATGCTCCTACCTTCTAGCGATTCAGGATATATTACTGTGATCTTTAGGGGCACTCTGCTGTTGGTCCACAAATACACAGGAGGCCAGCTTCCAGGCCTTGTCCCCAAGGTACCAGGAAGGCCAGCCATAACTGTCCATGTGTTGAAATGTCCAAGGCCATGTCCACTCAATGGAGTCTCCAGAGTTTAGTGCAGTTGGTGCTGGCAGCTAGATATTATTCTGGTGACCAGACCTCAACTTCAGCAATTCTTCCTTGGTTTGTACTTGCAGTTGTATAGGAGAGGCAGCAAATGTGTTAGCACATCTACAGTGCTCCAGGCTCCCTTTTGGGGTTTCTCATTCAAATGCCATAGCACTGTCCATAAGCAGACTGACCATCCCCACAGACTATTGGTGTCTGACTTCAGCTCAGATTTTAACAAACATTGTACCTCTCTATCATGCCTGCCATGGTAGGATTGTATGGCACATCAAAATTCCATTTGATTCCCAACTCTTGCACCCATTCTTTTAGTGCATGTCCAGTAAAGTGGGTGCCTTGATCACTTTCAATTACCTGCAGTGGGCCATAAGCTGCAAAGAGACATTCAGGCCTCTTTTGGTCATCTGTTAGTCTACACAATATGTAGGAAAAGCAACAAGAAGTCCAGTAGCTGTGTCTGCACAAGTCAAGGCATATTGGTATCCTTCTGACATGACAGAGGCCCAATACAGTCTATCTACCACCTGACGAGGGGTATTGGCCCCTTAGCTATTGTCCCATGTTGCCATAGAACTTGGTGTAAGTCTCTTTTAGAGCATATGATGTTGCACACCTGCCGGGCTCTGCTGACTTCTTCAAAGGTCAAAGACAAGCCCCACTGATGGGCTACAGTCCACATTGTCTTTTGCCCAGCGTGCAACAAACACTGATGTAATTGGGCTACATCAGAGGCAGGATTTCCTTCTAGCCAACATACTGGACCAATTCATCTACCTCATCATTTCCTGGGGATGCCAGTGGCAAATCACCTGTCACATGATATACTATGACTGTTTTAGTCTGACCACAGGCCCATAAGTCTTGCCACAATTCTTGCCCCCAAAGGGATCGGATTGGTGACCAGCCAATTAGTTGGCATGGTACCATGCTGGTAGCCACAGGGTCAAGCCCTGAAAGACAGCCCAGCTGTCAGTGCAGACAACTATAGGGAAGGGCTCATGGCTGATCACAAGCCACACTGCCTGCAACTCTGCCCATTGGCTGCTCTTCCCCTCACCATCTTCCATCCATATTGTCTCAGTGTTAGGATGGAAAGCTACAGCCCTCCACTTTGGGGGCTGCCCATGGCTGGAGCTGTCTGTGTACCATGCATCTTCAGGTATAGGGCCTCTTCCCTCCTGATAAGGACTCTCTGCTACTAATGGTTCTAAAGTAAATTCTTCCTGCTTTTCACTAGTATATGTCACTGGCTCCAATAAGTGTTGCAGTTCTTCACTCAAGGGGCTACTAGAGACGGCTGTAGGTACGCACCTTACTTGGCCAGTGTCGGCATGTGTGCCACACCACTCCTTGGCTTTTGGGTCCAGTCTCGTGCCCACCCCATGATGGGATAGGTAGTTATTACCTTTATAGGGGCCATTCCAGTGATGGGTTCTGTAGACTTCAAGATGTGATACATGGCAGCCAATTGTTTTTCTATCAAGATGTATCATACCTCTGCTACTTTGCAGAGTTGCAACCAGAATCCAATAGGTTGGTGAGTTTGTTCAAGCCACTGCCAGATACCCCAGCCATAACCGTCTTCACTGACATGAACATCCAGCTCACAGGGTCTAGATGGGTCTATCACACTCAAGGCCTGCACGGCCTTCACTGCCCATTTTGCTGTAGTAAAGGCAGATGCATATGTCTCATCCCAGTTCCACCTGATAACCTTTCATACCAACTGATATAAGGGCTTCAGAATTTGTGCCAGCAGGATACTCTCCAGTAGCCTAGAAGACCCAAAAACTCCTGTAACAATGCTACAGTTGTAGATATAGGAAAGGCCTGGACTTGTCTATGACTGCTTCTGGTATAACTTTAGCCTTACCCAACCAGACGACCCCCAAGAATTTGACAGACAAACCAGGTCCCTGAACCTCAGTACTGTTCACAACCCATCCTTTCTCCTATAGATGTTGTAGCAGTCTAGGTGCTGCACCTTCTAGTTCTGAAAGTGTATCAGACATGAGCATGAGATCATCAATATAATGGTAAGCCACACCACTGGTGGTTTCTCCCATGCTGCCAAGTCCTGGGCTACAAGTCCATGAAAGATGGTGGGGCTGTGGAGGTATCCCTGTGGAAGGACAGTGAAAGTCCATTGCCATCCTTCATGTGAAGGCAAAATGTTTCTGACTTTCCTGCTCAATGTCAATGCAAAAGAGGGCATTACCAAGATCTACAACATAATGGTATGTTCCTAGTTCATGACTGATGGTATCCATCAGGTCTGCAGTAGAGGGGATGGCAGCATGCATAGGAGGTATGACTTTATTCAATGCTCTGTAGTCCATGGTCATACGCCAGGAGCCATCCAGACTTTTTACTGGCCACACTGGGGAATTGAAAGGACTATGTGTGGGCTTTATAATACCCACCTTTTCCAGTTCCTGGAGGGTTTCTCCAGTTTCTTTATGCCCTCCAGGGAATTTGCATTGGTTGGTATTAGTCACCCACCAAGGCACAGGCAAGCTATGGGTGCGTGCTTGCATGTCCCCTCAGAATTGCATCCACCACATGAATTCTCAGTCTGAACTCACCTGCAGTAGTCTGCAACCATAGACCCTGCAGGATATTTATCCCCAAAATGTATATGGGGATGGGAGAGATATACACAGTATACTCCTTTGGAGGTAGATACCCTATTCCCAAAGGGATTTGGGCTTGTTTCACTTTGACAGCCTTACCCCCATATCCATCTATAATAGCAGGGGTCCCGGGAACTGCTCAGGGTTGCCATAAAGCAGTGAACATTCAGCCCTTGTGTCCACCAGAGCCAGGATACATTGTATATTCACTGGGAACCAATGGATAGATATTTCAACATGTGGCCTCTGGTCCCCCCACTGCTCCCTCAAGGCAGGTACCTCAACCTTCCCCTCAATCAAACTGAGTTCTCCAATCATCTTCCTGTGTGAGTTCAAGTGAAGTTGGCTCACTCTCCAGCAGGAAGTTTTTGTGGCTCTCTCTGGCCTCTGCCTCTTTGTTCTTAATGGCTGGAACTGCTGCTCTGGTTTCAGTTGTTGCCACAGCTCCAGTAAGATTCTATTTGACTTCCCATCTAATTTCCTTCTGTCTGCTCCTGCCCACATTAAATCAACCAACATCTGGGTCCTCATAACCTTCATGGGGCCCTTTAAATTCTTCCTTTGAGTAGCAAAACTTATTTCTTTCCATGATCTCATTGCTTCACCCTCTCCCAAGTCTGCTACTGTACGGGTAACCTCCCTTATGGGCTGGCCTAAGTGAGGGGCAAGAATGGCCACTAGAGGCCCAAAGAGGGATTTGGGAGCTGTTTGAAGCACAACATTTCTCATCCCTACAGTAAAAGGCTCCTCATCTGGACCATAATTCTCTGGACTATAGATGATATTTTTCAGGCCAAGCTCCAGTAACACCTATTGGAGTTCAGCATACACCTGCCATCTAGCAGGGCAGGATGGTAAATCACCTCGATTGGACTACACAGCATGAAGTGCAGCCATAAGTCAATCGAGAAGTGAAGTGATTTCCTGGGGTCTGATGCACATTTTGTAATCACTGCTTCAAGGCAGGCTGAACTGTCAGGGAAGCCAGCTTTCCCATCTCTGATCAAGACAGAACAATACCATCCACTTCCAAATCCCACAGACACAGGAGCCAAGCTGATATTGACTCCGAGGGCTTCTGCTGAACCCAGGAGCCCAAATCCACCAGCTCAGCCTGAATATAGGGGTGGAGCATAGAGTGCTCCACGACCTGGGGTGGAGGGGACTGCACCTCTCCTGGTTGAACCCTAGGTTTCTGTGTCTTTATTTTCTTTACAACCACTGGGCATGCTTTCAATAAAGGAGGGGCCAGTGCCTCCGGCACCACCCCTTCATCCTTCCCCAGCTCCTCCATTTCTGGGGCTGATGGCACCTTTCTCTCCACTCCCAAGTGTCTCCTCTGCTATATCCTTTACCTTTTCTACAGTGCCTCACAGAAAATCTAGCTCAGTCTTCAATAGCTCTCCTACCTTTACCTCAATGTCTCACAGCTGGCATTCTTGTGCTGCTTCTTCCTGTGCTTCCCTCAGGAGTACATCCTTCTCCTCCATGACCTTTGCCTCCTTCAGAGCACCTGGAAGCCCTGCTGTATCATTGTGTAAGGAATCTTTTACCTCCTCTACTGGACCTCAAAGCTCACATTCCTGCACTGCCCTTCTTGTGCCTTTTGCAGGGGTCTGTCCTTTTTCTTCACGGCCTTTACCTCTTCCGAAGTACCTCGTAGTGATGCCATTTCAGTCACCAACAAATTTTTTACCTCCTCAATAGTACCTTGCAGACAGTGTTGTTGTGCTGCCTCCTCTGGTATCAATGCCATTTCATTCTTCAATGAATCCACAGCAGTTCAAAGCTTGCATTCTTGTGTGCCATTTCTTGTGTCTCTTTCACGAGCATGTTCTTCTCATCTATAGACTTTTTTAATACTGTAAGAAGGAGCCAACCCACAGTTCCCACTACCTCATGGGCAGTCTGTTTCTCAAAGGACCCACTTACTATACCAAGGGCCACCCCTACTGCCTCAGGTATCACCTCTGCTTGCGTTCAGTCCTGGGGTGGGGCCCAGCCCACTAGGAGGCAAGCCACCTCAGACCACATGCCCACTGGGGACAATTGACTATCTCCCCAATCACTGAGGCAGCCCACTGAAGAACCCCTCCCATAAGGGCAGCCTGTTCTTTTCCTTGATCATCAGTGAATACTGCTGATGTCACCAATTGTCTTGCCAATGGGTTTCAGCCCTAGGCAAGTTCAATATGGATTTAGGGAGACTGAGGAATGACAATGGAATGTTCTTGGGGTGGAAGGGTTTATTACCCAGCTTGTTTTCCTGGTGATAGGTCGAGCACTAGATTTATGTCTGCATCCAACTGTCTGCAGGTCTGTAATCCTCCTTCATCTCTGCCTCTTCCCAGAGCACAGGGCAGAGCTCTTTATATAGTCACTCAGTCAGTAATAGCTTATTGCCTATGGATATGGAAGCAGTAGCCTAGCAGCAGGCCAGTTATATCATTAAGTAGTTTATGTTCAGGTGAGGATCCTGGCCATAGGAACCCAAACTTTCCCCACAGGCATCAAACATTTTTAAAAGCTTCTCAGAGGGCTCTAATGTGAGTCGGGATTAAAAATTGCCGTGTTAGTGTAATCAGCACACACTGAGTAGTAAATGCCTTTTATAGCTCCTGGGAAGTATGGAGGCCAAGAGCAGATAGGTGATGCTATCTTATAAAGTTTAGGACACATAGAAGTTAAGTGACTTGCATAGGGAGACACAGCTCAGAAGTGTTTAGACTGAGATTCAAACCTTCATCTGTCTGACTCCAAAGCCTGTACTCTCTTCACTTTACCGTATTGTCTAGAGGGGTAGTATTTTAGCTCAGAAGATACAAAGAGATATTTTAGAAAGAAATTCGAAGTTCCCCAAATGAGATTCTAATAGGCCACAGTGGGAGGAGGCAACATATCCCTGGAATGATTCCAATATTTACCTCTTTATTTACTCCTCTTTATTCCCCCTGATCTTTCTACCAATTTTGTTTCCTTTCTGTAGTTGCCACCACCCCTCCAGGGTGTAGAGGTGCTACACAAAAAGGCACCAGCATCATGGCCCGCCCTCATGGATGCCAGTGTGCCTCAATTTTTCCCCAGGTACTGTTCTCGGGGGACTCCTTTCTGGAGAGGGAGGGTGGAGCAGGATACAGTGCTGCAGTCAAAACCGAGCATTTTTGTCTCCTCTTCCTTCTTCCTCCTAACAAATCAGCAGCTCTGTGTAATGAAAATCTAAATCATTTGTGTGCACACGTAGCAACTGTTTATTTGCTGTTAGCTTTGAGGATTCAGTGGGGGTTCAAATCTCTCTGAGAAGAGATCAACACTGGGAAAGCCTAATTTCATAAGTAGAAAAAATGAAAATTGAAGCTACAGATACATCTTTCTACATCTGAAAGAGAGGCCAGTAATAAATATCCTTCAACCTCAGCCCCCCTCCATCTCAGCAAATGTTTTTGAACCAAGGACATGGGGTGGAGATGACTGCTTAGAAGAGCCCTGCCTCCTACCTGCTAAGAAAGCTTTACTGGGCCTGGTTGGAGATTGATTGTGAGTTCTAGAAATAGCACACCTTTCCCCTTAAGCCACCAAGTGGGATGCCTTCCATCTTTTACAAAATGCATTCACTATTAGTTTTCTTGAAACATCCATTTTTTTTCCCATGGACAGCCTGCCTTGGGGCCAATACAATCCTGAAGCTTCTCCACATTAGTATTTCTACCAACAGTGAATGGTGTACTGAAGAAAGTGTCCTTATCACATTGTAAGGGGCCAGACCTTCACTCTTAGTACAACTTGTCTGACAGTTTATAAAGCCTCTGCTTCCTAGCAGCTTCCTCATCCCCTCATCCTCACAGCAAAAAACCTCATATCACCACCTATTCTTGCAGAAACTATAACTCCCTTTCCCAGAAGCCGGAGCCTTTCCATCTTGGTTCAGGACACATGCTCCCGCAAGGCAGCAACCCACTGCCTGGAAGTCACCAGCAGCTGTCTGTCAATGAGGCGGCTACTCCCCTGGGAGCAGGGGTACCGAGGGACACAGCATTAGAGGAGGGCACTGCTTAAGACAGACCTGAGTGACTTAAACTTGAAGTATACCAAGGGCCACTCCAGGTATCCAAACTGTAACCCTCCAGACACAGGGACATGCCTGCTGAGCAGCTGCTGCACATCTGGCATTGTTTCCCAAAGGAATGTCCTCCTAAATGGGCCCTGAAGCAATGCTCATTGGGTTGCGAGCTAGCCTAAGCGAATACCTTCTTACCTTTCATCCCCACCAACTCCCACCAAGGCCTAAGTCTTGATTCCAGGAGTCGGAAAAGACCCCTGGTTAGCCACTTCATCTATGTACACAGGTGGGGAGCATGACAACCAGCCAGGCATGGGACAAACCACAATCTCTGAGGTCCTCACTTGACTCATCTGGCCCTCTACCTGACCCATGGGGTTCTCCTTTCTCTCTGTTCAACACCAGTGAGAGGAGGCTGACTTAGCTTCCAAGAATGTGCTCCAGGCCACAGGAAAAAAACACAGCCCAGTCAGACATCTATGCAAAAACAAGGCTTGGGAGGAAAGAAACCAGACACAGGCAGGGAGGAATTTAAATTCAAATTGAATGAGGGGCTGGATCCCTCTTTGCATATAAGCCCCTGCAGGTCTGATTTCTTCACTGAAAAGAAAATCCCTTTTAAATCCTGTTCCCTTTCCCTGGAAAAGGGGAGGAAACATTCCAACTAACTAGTACCTTACACAAGGTGACAGTCATTTAAAATGGTTCTTTTGAATTAACCCCTTCTTGCTCAGTCTCCTCTCTAGGGTGCAACTACTTCACAGTGTGTTCAAGTACCTGGACCACAGCAAGCAGCAAAGCATAGCGTTCCCAGGAAGCAATGTGTAAAGGAATTAAAGTGTCAGGACCTAAGAAACCCTCACTGAGCTGTTATTTTCCATTTGCCCCTCACACCCCAAAAGTCCACTCTGCCTTTCTCTGTGCTCTGTGCCAAAGGAAGCTGACCTCACTGGACTGTAGCAACAGGCTTCCTCGCCAGCTGGTGCCTATCTGAGTCTGCTAGTGGCGGGCACTGAAAGGAGATCAGAGCGTTGGAAATACATGGATTTTATCCCCCTCTCTTCTTCCCAGCGGGGCTGCACTGAGGCAAAGCCCACCCCATGTGACATAAAGCCACAGTTCCTATCAGGCAACCCCTCATGAACTGGTACAGCTCTCGTGGGGTTCTACGAATGCAGTTTCTTCCCTTTGCCCCTTCAGTCTTAGAGGTGATAACTGCTCCCTGCTGTTTATAGTCTCTATACACCTCATCGTCACTTGTACACTATTGTGATCCTACCTGGACCACCACAAAGAGTCCCTTCGTTTCGCTTATCTCAGCTAAGGATGCCTTACTGTTTCCTATCAATTCCTATCACAATTTCCATCCCACAGAATTCTGGTAGGTGCCCTCGCCTGAGAAGAGAGATCACCTGATCCAACTGCCTTTCCTAAGAAGAGTGGTCTGCCTGTTCTCAAATGCCTGACATATTCTCCATACCCTGGGCTCTCATAAAGTTGCATTATTGAGTCTGTAGACTCCATTTTTTATTATGTATAATAAAAAAGAGGATTGAGCTAGTTCTATTTTTGTTTTACCTATCTGTAGTCATCTTTCTTGGGGAAAGGGGATGTTACAAACCCAATTACACTGCTTCCCTCCCAGTGAGGTATGTTCAATTTACCTTGCCTTCAACAATTTAAATAATTCAATTCCATGAGGGAGATAAGACTTGACATGAATTCAATCATCAGTCCCTTGCTCTGTTATTCCTCTAGTAGTCCACATGCTGATGATAGGAATCGTCCTTAACCCAAATCCAAAATTTTCCCTTGCCCTCTCCTGCACATATTCTTAGCCATTAAGTGCTGTCAGATCTAATTCCAAAATATCTTCTTTCAAATGCATCCATCTGCTCAAGCCCCAGGGTCACTACCGTAATTTAGGACTTGATCCTCTTACACTTGGATTTTTGAAATTTCTCTAGTATCTCCCTATTCTCTTCCATTCTCCTCACTTCAGTCAAATGGTCTTTGAAAAAACACAAATATGTTCGTGTCACTTCTGTGTCAACGGCCCTCCCATAGCACAAAATGCAAACTCCTTATCTTGGTATAGAAAGTCCCATGGGACCTGGTTCCTATTTCCTTTCAGTTTCGTTCTTGCCACCTCCCTTTTTATACCCTATTCATCATTTTCATTATGGCTCCATGTTGTATCCTGTCTCCCTGCTCCTGCTCTCCCTGCTCCCCTGTCTAGTACCCTCTAACCTTTGCTGGCTAACTCCCCTGATTCATCTCTCAGGCTCATTGTAGGCATCATCTTTCTAGGAAGCTTTCCCCAGAGCCCCTTCACCCCAAGTTGTTTTAATAGCTCTTCTGTGTGATCCTTTAGCCCCCCCTCCTCTTCATTTACTAGCACTTAACACACTGCTCAGCAATTATTTATCTACATGTGTGTCAATACCCCACTACTATCCCTTTTAGGGTGAGAAACTGTCTTCATCCTTTTATCTCCACAGGTATTTAGCACAGAATGTGGCATATGGTAGGATACTCAGGAAAGTGTCCTGAATAAGTGAGCTCATGAATAGAGCATATGCTTGAATTCACTTATCTACATAAGGCCAATATAAGGACCTTGACTCCTCTTGGGATGGTATATTACTAATGAAGCTAGTTTTTGCCATTTCTCTCCTTCCAGGTAGAGCTGTACCCAAACCACTCTGCAGTGATTAAGAATAGAAACAGATGTGCTGGCCTTTTAAGTCACAGACCCTCCTTAGTCCCTAAAGCCATACTTATGGAACAATAGAGCTGACCTGAATTAATTGGGGGTGAGGGGGAGACAAATTCTGTCCCTGAGAGAAATCAAGGTCTTCTATACTGTCCATCAGCCTTGAACACAGATGGGATAGAGGCCAAGCCCCAAAATACATCAGCCCGAGGTGATACTAGGGCTGTGTTCTCGCACGTCTAATTCACCCCAGATGGAGGGAAAATCACTTGATGAGCAGCCTTTGAAACAGGCAGAGAAACTTATATCATGCTAGGAATGACTCTAGGGACAAAAGGCCACTGTGGATTTCCTAGTCGATAAAAACAAACTCTGATAGAAATTTCAATAAGAAGCCAGCAGAAACATTCTGTCATCATCATTGTGAATCCATGTTTATTGAGTGGACAGCAAATGCTTTTCTCTGCTCACAACATTTGATGAACACAATTTCTATATCTATAAGGGACTAAGTAATACTTGCCACTATTTTGATGCCACTCACCCACCTACAACACAAAATGAACTCTTATGAATATTCTAAAGCATAAAGAGGAAGGGGTTTTAGACTATATGCCAGTATCCATGGTTAGTGTTTTCCCCGGTAGAAGTCGCCATCCCCACAATTGGAAGGGAAGAGAAGCAGGAGAAAAGAGGAAGAGTCAAGGGATAGTCCTGAGAAAACTACAAAAATCTGAGCAGTGGCACTCCATAGATGTTTGTAGATGCAATAAATACCAGGAGAAGGGCCATGGGAATGGAGTCGTGGGAATCAGCCCTGTCCAGCTCCTGGTTCCTCCCTGCACAAGTGTTCTTATCCAGCCTTTAAGCTTTAAGGTAAGTGACAGACAGGACCTGTAAAACTCTGAGGAGTGGCTTGATTGTCTACTTACCTTTCAAGAGAGGATCTTCTCCTTATTTTGCATAAAGAAACACTTCGGGACCTAAGGGCTTGTGGGTACTCAGTAGCTAGGGAAACATCTGAGAGTATCATTGCTCTGGATGAATTTTGTAAGTAGCTGCTGACCCACTGGCTTAAGGGTAAGTGAAAGTGAATGACGAGTTAAAGCGCATGCAAACTAGGCTATAGTACTGGCAGGTGAGTGGCGAGTGGCCCAGCCTCAGTAGCTCTTTTCAAGGTTCCCTTCCCTCCTCTTTCCCACCCTCTCCAATCTTCTGCCAAAGCTTAAGGTTTGAGGCAGTGGTCCAGCTCCATAGCATAACAATTGGTGTTCCTCATGATGCTATCCACCAACACGACAGGCTTGTGGTTTCTTCCAGCAAAGCAAGACAGCCAGGTGCATATCAGCATGGCAGCTGCTGCTCCACCTCCAGCACAGTAATAGGCCCAGCCAAGCCGACAGGTGCCTGTAGAAACAGGGAAGAGACACAGGGTTGGGCTTTCTTCTCATACATTCTGTTCAGAACGTTGGGGTTAAAATGAGGTTAAAGGAAACAGTGAACACAACTGGACTTCCTCTTTCCTTCTCTCCTCCTTTGCTGATGGCTGCTATTTGCTTTACCAAGAGGTTCTAAAATTTTATTCTGTTATGGTAGGAATCTGGGGGTGATATGGGTGGTGGTGGTGGTGGTGGTGATGCTAATGAAAATGATGACAAGAACACCTTGATCAAATGTCAAGGACTATGCTAAGCTCCTTAGACATACATCTCATTGATCATTGCAGTAACTATATGAGATATTTTTATTATCCCTGTTTTAATAAGATGAGATAACTGAGGCCCAGTTAATTTGATTGTGAAAAATCACACAGATAGAAAGGGTAGAGTCAGGATATGAACCCTAACTAATCTTGACTCTAAAGAGCCACTTTTTTTTTTGCTGTCAGCATTTCTTTTTATTTTGCGATTATTAATATACAATTACATGAGCAACATTATGGTTACTAGACCCCCTATTATCAAGTCCCCACCACACACCCCATTGCAGTCACTGTCCATCAGCGTAGTAGGATGTTATAGAATCACCACTTGTCTTTTCTGAGTTGTACAGCCCTCCCTGCACCCCCCCCCATTACATCTGCTAATCATAATGCCCCTTTTTCCCCCTTGTCCCTCCCTTCCCACCCATCCTCCCCAGTCCCTTTCCCTTTGGTAACTGTTAGTCCATTCTTGGGATCTGTGAGTCTGCTGCTGTTTTCTTCTTTCAGTTTTTTTTTCTTTGCTCTTATGCTCCACAGATGAGTGAGATCATTTGATACTTGTCTTTCTCCGCCGGGCTTATTTCACTGAGCATAATACCCTCTAGCTCCATCCATGTTGTTGCAAATGGTAGGATTTGTTTTCTTCTTATGGCTGAATAATATTCCATTGTGTATATGTACCACTTCTTCTTTATCCATTCATCTACTGATGGACACTTAGGGAATAATTTCAGTTTGAAAGATAATGCAAAAGGTCACCTGCTCAAAAATATCCAGTCCACCACTCACCATTCTATTAGAGGTAGAATCTTTCCTTTGAAGCATTTGTGTTTGTTCAGAGAATTTTCCCTCAGAAAATATCAATGCCCAAAGAAAGAAGGAGAGTTATTATTTTACAAGGGATCAGAGTAACAACTAACTGCTTAAATCAGGTGCTTAAGTAAACAGGACTCCAGAAATTGGGGTAGATGCCCAGTGATACAAAATTGCAGAGGAGTCCTGAGAAGAGACAGTGACCTTCACCTACCTCACATTTCTGCAAAAAGCTAGTCCTGACTACAATCAGTCGGTTAAACATGTCAAAACTGACCTTCATGACAATCGACTATTTAATAACCAATTGTTTCTGTTCACATGGTGCCTAGTGGACCTTAATTCTCCTTCTTTTAATTGACTGGTTGACATGCCATATGAATCTAAGATGGCCCCAAATTAGGCTGCTTTGATTTTCCATTCAGGCCAGGCTAATTTATCCCAAATTTCCCACTTTAGAAATAGTTTTTCTACCACTAAGTCATCATATATGCTGTCTCTCCTTCAAAAAACTGCTTATTTCCTCTTATTCACCAATTCATATCTTCCTCAGAACACTATTCAGGACTCAGCACCTCCAGGATATGTTCTTTGACCACAGTGGACTCAAGCCTCCTTAACCAAGTAGTCCTGCAGGAATTCACCTGTACATCCCCCACATGGGTGTACCTGTTGGAAGAATGTTGGGAGGAAGATTTCCATATCACTTATTTTTCATCTGCGCTTTATCCTCTTCCATGTTGTTGGCTCAACAGTACAGATTATTTGTTTCTTTCTAGATAATGCCTCGCATATTCTGTCAACAATGTCCAGTATGCATGATTTGACCTAAGAATACTTTGAATATGGGCACACTCGTTTTTTCAACCCTCAACACTCAAACTAGTGGCTTAAAATTTGAATTGAAGGTACAGAACCAGCTATAGTATATTCTGTTTGTTTCTGGAATGTTCTATGGTCCTTCTCAACATAAGTCCTATGCATATTCTGTTCCCTCTGCCTAAAATGCTTACTGTATGTTTATGTGTACACATACACTTCCCACTACTCTCTTTGCCTAGCCAATATTCAACATTCTTCAAAGCTCAGCTCAATCATTAATTCCTTAGTGAAGCCTTTCCTAAGCACCCTAAGTCAAATTCCCTTATCTGAAGCTCTCACTAGCACCATGTACTTTTCCTTATGTACTTGAATGAATGAGTGAATCCTTTATCCCCTTCCATGGGAAGTGTCAAATCTTAGTTCTTTAGAGGAGATATTACTTTACCAATAGACTAAGGAAGTCATATAACTTCCCAAAGTTCCATGGTCCCCACACAAAATTATGGTGAAAGTCAGACTGCAATAGTTATGGAAACAATACAATCCTCAGAGACAGGGGGTGAATTTGAAAGAGAAGCCTTCTTAAAGAAGGGAATTCAACTATCTACAAAGTGGCCTCAACATGAACAATAATGGTGGAACTCCAGAAAGAGTAAATTGATGAATACCATATTGATGCAAGCAGCCAGTAGAGCTGTATTCCGCATCTCATTGCACTTCCTCCTTAGACACACACTCACTCACTAAAAGTAGGAGGTTTTATATAATTTGAATTTCATAGAGTGAAAATTCTAGAGACAAGCAAACCTTCAACTTATGCCGTCCTTTGGAGGAAGGCAGTAGGCCATATTGTGCCCACTTCACAAACAGTAATGTGAAGCTCAGTTGATAGCCCGAGGATCTCTCTCAGAAGCAGAGAGGTAATGGTAGGGATCCAGACCAAGTGTCTTTGCTCTCAATCCTGTCCTCTGCCCTCTACTGGTTTTCCCATCCTCCTAGAGGCTGTTTTCCTCTTACAGGACCCTTGACCTGTAAGCCCTAAAGAAGGGACTACAAAATCAATTTGTAATAGACTCACCTGAGCTTCTCCCTATCCCCTTCAACAAACGTCTCCTGTGCTCACATGACAGAGTAGACAGGAGCCAGCTCTGGGCTGGGCCCACTGTCAGGTAATTTCCCCCACTCTAGTTTGCTCCCAATCTAGTCTAGACAGGGCATCAGAAGTCTCATTCTGTTTCTTCAGTTGCCTGTCAGGTCATTTCCCCCATTAGAGTAGCAGGGATATTTCTATTAGGTACATGCACCCTGGGACCAGGGAAAAACTCGTTTCAGTAAATGATAGGAATAAATACATAGCATGCCATTACCTCAAAGCCCTAGGCTGGAAGAAAGTTGACAGAGTGGGCAGATCCATAGTGAAGAGCTGACTAGAAATGTCTCAGTAAACCTTACTGAAGTCAAGTCAGAACCAGGTATCACTGCGCTAGAAGCTGGCACAAACATGTTCCCATTACCACCCAAGACACTCAGGTTTTTCTCACAGAGACTCCTTTCAGGCTACTGGACAGCAGCTAAGTTCCAGGCTGCTGCCACACAGGAAGCCATGGAGAAATGTAGAGAATGTATCTTCTATGCAACCCTCCCCACAGCCCTACCTGTTATCTGCTTGAGGGAACAGAGAAGCTGTATTACTACTATAGCAAAACAAACAAACAAACAAACAAACAAAAGAAAACCTTTTAAGAACTGTATTTCCACGTTGACAGCTGCTGTCAGTACTTACCTACTCCACAGAAAGCTTGGACACTGGTCTGACGGCTTACACTGGAACTCATGTTTTCTATGGAAGGGTGCAAAAGCAGGGAGCTGCAGCAATGAGCTCCCACCCTTTACTTCCAATTGCTTTTCAGTGAAGTCCTGTGGATCATCACCAATCCCTAATCCTGTTCCTTGAAGTATTGTTGATCCTCCTATTCATCTGACAAATATTTATTAAGTACCTGCTATGTGTCAGACATTTTGAATCCACCATCTCATTGGATTCTTACAACAGCCATGATTAGTTCCATTTACAGCTGAGGAAATTGAGTCTCAAAAAGGTAAATTACTTTGCTGACTTAACAAGTTTCTGAGTTGAGATTTAAATGGCAGAATCAAAAGCCCATGTCAATCCATTTCAACCATGCCAGAAGAGTGGGGCCAAGAAGACAAATTGTTATGGTCCAAGTTTTATGGGAAAGTATGATGCCTTCAGCTTATTACTTCACCATTCTAGGTCCCAATTTCCTTTTGTTTAAGTGAAGGGAATTTTACTGGAGAGATTTCTAAAAGCCCTTTCCAATTCAAATTTTCCATTCTACTATGAATATGATAAATACTTTAAGAGACGTGAGTAAAATTCTACAGTAAGATCCAAGGAAAGAGAAATTATTTGTAGCTGGGAGAATTCAGGCTCAGATAAGGTTTTATAGGGGAATAGGATTTCAATTTGACTTTAGGAGTAAGAAGTGGACATTCTAGACAGTGGGAGTGTTGATATGAGCAAAGTTATATGAGTGACAAAGTAAACCACGTGTTTCAGAAACAGCACTCCATTCGAAGTTATTTGGAATGGAGTGCTATAGCTGGCAAATAATGAATTGAATATAGACCATAAAAGGACCTCTAGCTAGCCAATAAGCTGAATCTACAGCAGGAAAAATGGAATCCATCATCTTTCCCACAAGCAATGAGAAACAATGAAAAGTTTTTGATCAGAGCAGGATGTCATAGAGCAAGGTTTCTTAATATTGGCACTATTGATATTTTGGGACAAGAAATTCTTTATTGTATGGGGATAGGATGAAGAGGGTTATCCCGTGCATTATAGCACCTTGGCCTCTACCTACTAGATGTCCACTTATCCCTCCCCCACTGAGTTGTGGAAACCAAAAATATCAATAGATATTGACAAATGTCTCCAGCAATGAAGAGAGGGCTGGATTGTTTCCATTCAGAACCACTGTATTAGAGGTATGGTTTGGGAAGATTAACCTAAACAACTCTGTATAAGAGGGACTGGAGACAACTGTACACTATAGGCAGAGACCAGTTAACCAGAGGCCAGAGATTCTGTTACACATTCAATGATACATAAAATAACCTCCCACAACAAAAAAAATTATCTGGCCAAAGATGTCAGTATTTTCAAGGTTGAGCAACCCTCATCTAGGCAAACCCAGATATTTACGCTTTGAATTACCTCCAAAACAAACCTTGATGACTAAAAGATTACCCAACAGAATGTACAGTTCCCCCTTAAGAACAGCTGTGCATGGTGTCTCACTGACCTGGGAAGCTGACTGGAACTGGGGCGTGGCAGCATTTTAGTATGTTAGCCCAGGGAAGCTGGGGAAGGTCAACAAGAGAGATCTCACAAGGTATTGAGGAGGAAGCACTGGTTCCCTAGGAGTTCGGATACTGGAGCCTTTGAAGAGTTTCTTAACCCTACTAGATCTCAGCTTTCTTGCCCTTAAAATGGGAGAAAATAGTTAAGTGCCTGCCTAAAGACAGCAATAGGACTAAATGAGTTCTTGATGTCTCTTTCAGAAATAATAGTCAGGATCACTGTTGCTTTGCCTTTCAGATTGAATGCACCAACTCTGAGCCTCGTGCTAGAACTGTTCAAAGGCCTGTGTCTTCAGAAAATGCTGCAGTGAGCTGTCACCACACCTGGGGATTATCTCTACATACATGCATAGATATATATCCGTGACAACTAGGTGGCCAGAGTAAGGGAAGAAAAGAGTTCCTAACTGCAAATTTCTTTATGCAAAGCTTCTGGATGAGTCCTGAGATAAGTCTGTTCCTTTTTGTGCTCTTCTGTATCATTTCTAACACCCTATCTGTGAGTCATTCTATTCCACTGTTGAATTTGCTGTGACAAGATCCCTCATAAAAGTTATTAAATCATCACTCAGCAGTGGGTCTGACATTTAAATGAAGACACGTTGCTTTTATTCCAAGTTGCAGATCAAATGGGTTTGGAGTTGGACTTTATTTCCTTTGATTCCACATTGTTACGTTATTATATCCCTACTGCTTACAGAAAAAAATTGACACTGACTGCTATGTAAACTGAACCCCCTCCCTAGAGCCCCCATCCTTCAGGCACATGGTATCTGGCCAGCTGTCAATGGATCATGATGAGCTACTAGGAGGAGTTAGCCACAAATCATTGCTTTTGGTGGGGCCTAAGATAGGTATGGGTGTCAGAGTTAGGAATCAGAGTAGGAAAGAATCTGTCAGAGGCTCTTTATGCAGGGATCAGGTTCAGAATGCCAGCCTGCAAGCCAAGAATGCCAGAAACCTAATCCAAAGAAAGGAATCCTCCTTGAAGGGAGAGAGAAAAGGCATAAAGAGAGAGCAGACCCACTTTGGAAGACAGTTTGACAATTTCTTACAAAACTAAATATCCTCATAACCATATGATCCAGGAATCATGCTCCTTGGTATTTAACCAGAGTTGAAAACTTGTGTCCATACAAAAACCTGCACATGGATGTTTATAGCAACTTTATTCACCATTGTCAAAACTTAGAAGCAACTAAGATGTCCTTCAGAAGTGAATGGATAAACAAACAGTGATACATCCAGACAACGGGATATTATTCAGCCCTAAAAAGAAGTGAGCTATCAAGTCATGAAAAGACATAGAGGAACCTTAGATGCATATTACTGTGTGAAAGAAGCCAATCTGAAAAAGCCACATACTATACGATTCCAACTATATATGACATTCTGCAAAAGGTAAAACTATGAAGAAAGTAAAAAGATCAGTGGTTGCCTTGAGTTAAAGGGTGTGGGAATGAACAAATAGGCAGAGCACAGAGGATTTTTAGAGCAGTGAAAATACTCTGTATGGTACTATAATGATGGATACACGTCATTATACTTTTGTCCAAACCCATAGAACACATAACACCAAGAATGAACCATAATGTAAACTATGGACTTTGGGTGATTATGATGTATCAATGTAGGGTCATCAGTTATAAAAAAAAGTCCCTCTCTGGTGGGGGATGTTAATAATGGAGGAAGCTGTGCATGTGTGGGAACAGGGGGCATATGCAACATCTTTAAACTTTCCCTCAATTTTGCTCTGAACCTTAAACTGCTTTATTAAAATCTTAATAAAACAAAAAAGAGTAAGGTAAGTCTGTCTTTTGACTTTCTCAAGCCTTTCCCTTTAGAAATTATCTGATGGAATCCTAGGCCTCTGAAAGGTTGAAGGAAGAGCTAAGGGAGCAGGGATATAGCAAGCGCATAACGACTACTAACGCCTCCAAAACTGATGAGGGCTTGATGAAATATAATGGAACTTTCAGAGATAATGAAGTTTTGATTCATTGTAAGTGTTGCCAGAAGTCAATTTCTGAGAGTTAGTATTGCAGAAAAAGGCAGCTTATACCAGGCTCAGTGTTAGTCAGCCCTGGATATTAGTGTGGTAGGGGAGAGGCTGATGAAGGGGTTAAGAATTGTGAAGTAGCTTGGAGCTTTGGGGTAAGGCAAGGAGGGATAAAGCTGTTTAAAGAATGTTTGAACAGCTCATGGTTGTAACGAGGAGACTGCGTTCCCATATAAAGATGACATCCAAATCCTAGGAACTCAGGGAGTCAGGACGTTGGGAAGTGTTTCAGGTAGAATGCAAAGAACAATATTGACATCTGTTTTTTCATCTAATAGACACCAGTAACCAGGGAATTTGAGAGACACTGCTCTAACTTCAGATTGGCAAAATAAGGGAAGGAGTGACCCCAAGAATGGAGGATGGCCCATAAGGAAACCAGCATATTGCCTCAACCTCACCACCCAGAGCAGAGGGAGAGGATGGTATACAAAGATGTCTGAGAGCCTTCACAGCTTCATCATATCAAACCAGGCTGCCTGCACAAGCCTTGAGGGCAATACCCTCAGCTATAGAGACACACCTAAAATTCCTTTGGAATTTTATGGGAGAGAGAGAGGGGCGAAGGACTAGAGGGAGATCAAGGAAGAGAATGGGACTAAAGGAGCATCAGTGCAAGTGGAAGAGGAAGAGGAGAATAAAGTCAGGGGGACTTTGTTTAGAGAACATTAGGAGGAGATTAGAACACTAGAGAACAGGGTGCATAGGGACTGAGGAGTGGAGAGATTGAGCTCTTCAGCAGAATTCTTCCTAATGATGGTATTTTTTTCCAAAGCAGACCCAGCTCAAGAAAACTAGCTGCTCCTCCCATTACTGTGGAACCATCTAAGCTTTTGAAATCAGGGCTACAAACTACCTCCCAA
Source organism: Phataginus tricuspis (assembly GCA_029783875.1). Lineage (NCBI taxonomy): Eukaryota > Metazoa > Chordata > Mammalia > Pholidota > Manidae > Phataginus > Phataginus tricuspis. Next base: position 93,453,241 of record JAQQAC010016209.1, read on the forward strand.
ACTGCTGTTTGGTGTGCGTGGCGGTGGAGTGAGGGAGAGGACAAGATGCTCTTTGCTTACGCAACATATTTTTGCCAAAGGGACCTGAGTTTTGTGTGAAGCAGGTGGCAGGGGTTTGGAAGAAGCTGGTGGTCACATCTGTTCAGAGGAATACTGCTGACTTTAGGGTCTCTGTAAAAACATTTTCAATGCAGCCAAGCTAAGTGAGCAGAAAACTTTCTCTGTTATGTTCAGCAAAGTTCAACAATTGTTGAAGATAAAGGAAAGCCAACACATTCAAGGACAATTGCCAAAAACACTACCCCTGACACCCCACCACGTCCCCTAGGAGAAAGACAGCCAAAGCCGTGAGAAGAACTCTCTACTTGCTCTCCAGGCTGGGCATGAGTGTTAACAGGAGCCCAGGTTGGAGGGCCAGAACCTACTGAAGATGCCGGGAACCAGTCAGGCTCCCTTGTCAGAGAAGGCAAAATAAATAAATAAATAAATCCTCTGAGAACTTCAGCAGGTCAGGCGAACACGCCATTGCCAGGAAGCACTATGTGGCTCAGTCAGGTCTGCTACGGAGGCAGGGTGTTCGGAGTCGCCAACTCCATCTTGGGCCAAGCCAGTGTTCTAAAGGGTAGAGGCAGACCAGCACACTTGCTAGGAAGGCAGAGTAGTACTCAGTGAGGAGATCTTCATGGTGACAGAGACACCTTGATCTGGTTGTGGGTTTTTTTCTGATTTTTTTTTTATTAAGGTATAGTTGACATACAATATTATATTGGTTTCGAGGATAAAACATAGTGATTTGACAGTAATTTATATTATTAAATGCTCACCCCGACTAGTGTAGTTACTGTCACCATAGAAAGATGTTACCGCACTATTGGCTATATTCTTGATGCTGTATTTTCATCCCTGTTGACTAATTTATATTATAATTGAGATTTTGTGCCCCTTTATCCCCTTCACCTATTTCACTCCCCATCCCAGCCTCTCCCCCATGGTAACCACCAGTCACTTCTCAGTGTCTGTGAGTCTATTGCTGTTTCGTTCATTTTTTTTTTTTTGTCTTGCTTTTAGATTCCACATATAAATGAAATCATATGGTATTTGGTTTATTTATTTTTTTTCCTGAACACGCTTCTGCCAAACAAACTGAGTCCTTCTACTGAAATCTTCCCTGCCACAATTGAGCATTTGTTTCTGACCTATCCTCATTCTTCGCCAACCAGTGTTTCCTTTTTATATAAGTTCTTGTATAGTTAGCCTAAATTTTAGCTACTCTGCTCATCTTTTACTTTGGTGGGGAGTGAGGGAAAGGTATCGTGTCTCAGGCCCATTTAAATTGTGCTTCAGAGTCTTTCTCAAGATTGAACCCCACCTTCCCCTGAAAGCACTTCCATGTCACTCTGTGTTGTCCTTTGCACAGTCCATCAACTGCACTTAGAGCAGCGTCTGAGAAGAGCTTTGGGAACTGTTAGAGACTGAATGTCTGTGTCCCCTAAAATTCACATGTTAAGTCCTAACCCCCAAGCTGATGGTATCTGGAGGTGGGCCTTTGGGAGATGTTTAGGTCATGAGGGAAGAACCTTCATGAATGGAATTCATGCCTTCATAAAGGACTCCAGCGAACTCCCTTGCCCCCTTCCACCATGGGAGGACACAGCAAAAAGATAGCCAACTATGAATCAGGAAGCAGGTCCTCCCCAGACACTGAATCCACTGGTACCTTGAACTTGGACTTCCCAGTCTCCAGAGCTGTGAGAAAAACATTTTGGTTCTTTATAAGCCACTCAGGTTTTGGTATCTCTGATAGGAGCCCAAACAAACTAAGACAGGTACTCTCCCCAAAGAAACAGGTCAAAAAATCAGCTAACCCAGTATTGGATTTTGACTCAGCATGAGCTCTGTAGGATACTTGGCCTCTACGAAGTTGGCCCCTCCCCTGTAGCTCCTGCTCAATATTCTAACTACATCCACTTGAACTTTCTCAGCAAATTAAGTTCTGTAATTGGAATGGTAAAAACTAAAGTTGGTCAAATGCATCCATGGGCTAGGCACTGTGGGAATCTCTTTAAGCATGCTGTTCTCATGTAGGTAAGATCAACAAACCAGATAAGTGAAAGGGAGCCAGAGACAGAACTGGAACAGGTAAACAGACTATTAGTGTGAGAAGTACTATGATATGGAGTGATGCAAAGATATCAATAAGGGGCATCAAATCCAGTTTAAAGGGGGCAGGGAGTTTTCAGGGAAAGGTAGAAAGTCAGCTTGGTGAGGAAGGGGAAAAGGGTATTCCTAACAAAGGGAAAAGACCACATGCAAGGTTGCAGAGGTTTGAAAGAACACGGTATTTTCAGGGTGGCCAGGCAAGAGAGAAAGCTTGAGTGGTGATCAGAGTGATGGCCAGGGTTCCTAGGCCATGCTAAGGAGTCCAGACTTGATCTTGAAGGCAACGGGGAACCATTGCTAAAGAGTGGGAAGGACAGCAGATTTGTATTTTTGAATTACACTTTGGCCCCAGAATGGAAGAAAATCAAGGGAGTGGTGTGCAGTATCTTTGGGAATGGAGAGACAGTCAGGGGCTGTTTTCTGTAATCCAGATGAAAGCTGATAACTAAGAGAAAAAAATAGATTCTAGAGTTCTTATTGTGTATTAGTTAGCAGCATTTAGTCCTTCTGACGATGGACATCCCTTTTGTCTGGGATTGGAATTATTCTGGTTGTACTTGTTACATATCCATTATATACATGTGTATCATATCTCCTCAAATAAATTATAAGCCCCTTGAAGACTATATTGCTGAACTCTTTGAATTATGTACAGTGACTCATTTAGCATTTCATAGACAGTAAGTGTCCAGGATATGTTTACTGAGTGACTTATCTATTTTTGACATAATCTTCAAGCATTTACAAATGCTGGATGGCCAGACCTGACAAGGTGACCTACCACAGGACCCAGGAGTGAGTGCACCCTCATTCCAGCCACTGACTTAGCTCCATACCAGCAATGCCAGCTTTGAGCATCAGCTCTTTCCATCCATGCTCCATCGACCAACAGATATGGACCATAGAGACATTCCTGAGGCCCAAGATCCCTGAGTAATGGCGAATGCACAACTAAAACCACCCAATCTGTGTATAGCACTTCACAATTTACAAGGCACTTTTTCCATCCATTATCTCACTTTAATCATCTTTCATTCACCAAGTCTCAGCCAGAGGCAGGACTGTTGTTATAGAGGAAGCAATTGAGTGCCCAGCTGAAGTGTTGGCCCAATGCTCCCACTTAAGCAGAGGGTAGGACTGGGCCAGGCCCATGTGTGCTTGGGAAATCATGTAGTACAGGGAGAAGAGCCTTGCTTGAGGCTTACAGGGAACTGTGTAGGAAACCACGCCCTGCCATTTGCAAACTGAAACTCTTGGCAAGCCAATTAACCTTACTTAGTTTTTGCTCCCCCATGGGTAAAATGGAAGTGACACCCCCTACCTCACAGAGCAGCTGGGAAGGTCCAGTGAGGTGACACATATACAGCACTTGGCACAGCACCTAGAATGATCCATACTTCTCTGTTCCTCTTTTCTCTCAGCTGAACATTTCTCAGCTAGTTCACTAGTTCCTAAAAGTGTCTGGGAAGGGCTTTAAAATACAAATTCCTAGGCCCTGCTCCGGATCTACAGAATTATTATCTCTAGGGAGAGGGCCCAGATTATTCCAATGCACGGTCTAGTGGGGAACCACCTGAACTGGGCTATATCGTTAGCCTAAACTGGTCTAGCTTTTAGATGAAAAGTAGGAGAGAATGAACACTTATTGAGAACCTACAATGTGCTTGATGCTTTCACTTGAAAGATACCTTTCTATGTAATTTCTCCTGATTTGCCTGGCTGTAGCTTGCTGAATATGGTTTGAAAGTCATATGATGTAGCACACAGATAGACATTTCACCCCTGCAACTCTAACTTTGCCAGAGAATGGCTCCCAGGCTGTGCAGGAGCTGTCCCTGATTTTCCTTCTGGTTCCTGCCTTTGAAACCCATTTCACTATCAAAAAGCCTTCTGGGTTAGTCTAATCTATAATAAGAACAACAATAATAATAGCAATTAATGTTACCATTTATTGAGTGCAGGCCCTTTATTAAGTGTTTTTGGCGCATCATTTCATTTCATCCTCAAGAGAGCCCTGTGAAATGGGTGCGAGTATTAACACCCCCATTTAAAAATGGTTTCCGTTCTTAAACAAAGGCTTAGAATACAGTATTATTCCAGAGCACACAGGGAAAGACAAACACTCACTAAAGGTGAGAGGAACAAAGAAAGCTGATGTTAAGGTTTATAGAAGGAAATCGAGTGGAGGAAACAGAAGCAAAGAAATGAAGCGTGAATCACATTTTTTGACCTGAAGACCAGAAGCGGAATTGGGAAAGCAGCCTGGAAGAGAATGAATTCACCTGACTTTACTGCCATCATGTGTCGGTCTGATGCAAAGACAACCGGTTCACAATTCTGCATTCACTGCTCAGGTAAGCCTGCTAGACCCTCTCCAAGGCACTGGGAAAGGAGGCCAAGTAAAGCCGATGGCCTGCCTTTGAGGCCTTTTCACAGCCCTCTCTCTCTCTGGAGCCAGCAGGTTGGGAGTCACCTTAGAGATCGACCACGCCAGGGTAAGCATCCTTTTCTCAAGCATGCTGTTTTGGAAAGGCAGAAATGTTTATAAGCACCATCATTTTTTCTCTTCAAAATGAAAAGAGCTTCACGTCCCATAGAATAAATAGAATCTCATCACTTTAAGTTCTTCACCATTTTTAATAGAAGATGGGCAGTGAGAAAACTGGCACTGAATTTTAACCACTGAAATGACAGGGAAGAGGAATCTAATGGTAGATGAGCTTTCTCACCTTTTACCCCTTACATCTGTAGGACACTGTTTCCATAAAGTACATTTATGTGCACTTGGTCATTTCAAATAATCCCTGAAGGCAGATAAAATCATCCTCCCTTTAGTCATGGGGAAACAGGTGTATAGAACTGAAATCTACATGTGGAATATAAAAAGCCAAACTCATCAAAAACAGAGAGTAAAATGGTGGTTACCAGGGGCTGGGGGGTAGAGGGATAAACAGTTGTTGTTTACAGGTACAAACTTGCAACAAGCATTAAATAAGTCCTAGAGATCTAATGTGTAGAATAATGAATATAGACAACAATATTATATTACAGTCAACAAACTTGCTAAGATACTAGAAGTTCATTATTTCAACCACTGAAAAGAAATGATAATTAGGCAATGTTATAGAAATGCTAATTATCACCACAGTGACAATCATATTACAGTACATAAATGTATCAAATTAACATGCTGTACACCTTCAATGTATACATCAATTAAAAAAATAAAGAAAGAATTTATATGACTTGGCTATGGTCTCACAGTACGATTGCAACAGAGCTACCTATGGTTTGTTCATTCCGCTCAATGCAACGTTTAGAGGACTTGGCACTAGTTGAATTAAGTTGCTCCCTGACCCACTGATTCCCTCCTGCCTCCTGCAGCTTACCTTAGTTTCTCCTCTGGGTAGAGACTCCTCTCCCTGTGGGCTAGGAGAGCAACTGAAAAGCCTTAACCACCACCTGAGCCATGGGTTTTCCAGAAGGACTGGAAGCCGAAGGCATTCTAGCTGATGCTGCCCAATGGATGAGTTGCTCTTGGTAATCCCCTTGGCCAGTCCCATGGGTGAGTGATGTTAAAAGGCTCCTCTCCTATAGGAGGGCTGTCTTAAGTAGATTGCTTTATTTTTTCACTATCCTTCAGGTTTTTAAGAACAAAATTAAAGGTAGGCAGGTCCCACCAGGGGTCTAGGTAGGTATCTAGGGCCTCCAGTTGGTCCTTTAAGCTAATGTTTCCTACGTCAAACAGGGAAACCAAGGCTCAGAGTGGGAAAGTGACCACCTGCCCAAGGAAGCTTTAGGAAATGAAAACCCAGTTGTATTGATACCCAAGACAGATTGTTTCTATCGTGTTCTGCTGCCCCTCTGTGGGCATGAGAATGCATTCAGCTACCTCACTGGGCTCTGGGGAGTGCTGGGAAACAGGCTGCCCACAAAGAAGGAAACTGACAGAGAGGAAAGGTACAGGAAATGCCTGGAAACTGAACCCATAAAGGCCAAACTCCGAGTCACTGTAAAAGGCTTTGAACTGCAAGAATGAGAGGAAACATGGAAGAACAAAGGAAATAGGCCTCTGTGAGAGGAACCCCAGGGAGCCCACACGAGGCCTCCAGGTGGACTCTGCAGCCAACCTTTGTCTGGTTAAGTGGGTCTCTCCCTCCTTCCAAAGAAGGCTCTTCAAAACCGGGCTGACTACCTCCTAACTTCAAGTTACATTTAGAGCAGCCTATTGTGCCAAATGCTTTGTATGTATGTGTAACTTCACTTAATCTTCTCAGTAAACTTTTGGAGAAAAATATTTGTATCAGTCTCCATTAATGGAGATACAGCGAAGTTAAGGTTAAGTAGCATGTCTAAAGATGCACAACTAGTAAGTGGCATGGCTTAATTTTGAACCCAAGTCTTTTAGTATTAATTAACGTGTGTTTTTGTCAATCATGCTATATATATTTCCTTGCTGTAATGGGTCCTTTTCCTGAAACCTAAGTACTGGAAACATTTTCATTTCAACAACTGGTATCATTATAATGACAATATGTGATCTCATTTAATCCTCACATCAAGTTAACCCCATAAGATACCAGTAAACTCCCAAATGCATGAACATGGGCATGCAGATATCTTTTTGAATCATTGTTTTTGCTTCCTTTGTGTAAATAGCAAGAAGTGGATTTGCAGGATCATATAGTATTTTTAATTTTTGAGGTAACACCACACTGTTTTCCATATTGGCTACACCAGTTTATATTCCCACCAGCGGCACACAAGAATTCCCTTTTCTCTGCCTCCTCACCAACCCTTGTTATTTCTTGTCTTTTTAATAACAGGCATTCGAACAAGTATGCATTTCCCTGATGATTAGTAGTGTGGAGCACCTTTTCAGGTACCTGTTGGCCATCTGTTTGTGTTCCTTGGAAAAATGTCCATTCAGATCCTCTGCCCATTTTTTAATCCGATTATTTGCTTTCTTGCTATTGAGTTATTTATATGTTTTGGATATTAACTCCTTACCAGACACATAATTTCCATATATTTTCTCCCATTCAGTAGGTTGCCTTTTCATTCTGTTGATGGTTTCAAATTAAAAGCAGAGAGGACTTCTGGGAAGATGGCAACATAAGTGGACCGGCAGAAAAATTCCTCCCAACATTATATTTATTCACAAAAATACAGCAAATACAACTATCCCTAAAAGAGAGACCAGAATACACAGGAAAGTGCACAGCGTACGGAGCTCTGGCGGTCAGCCACTCCAGAGAGAGGACTCGGCACCCTGCGAGACCAGAGCGTTTCTCCACCCCAGCACTCCGGCAGGAATTTTGGCAAGGCGGGTAAGCTATGGAGCCACGACCCTGGCGGAACGAGCGCTCCTCCCCCCCAGAGCTCCGGCAGTCAGACGCTCCAGAGAGAGGACTCGGCACCCAGCGAGGCGGGACAGAACCACGACCCAGTGAGACCAGAGCGCTCCTCCACCCCAGCACTCCGGTGGGAGTCCCGGCAAGGCGGGTAAGGTACGGAGCCTCGACCCCGGAGGGACCGAGAGCTCCTCTCCTCCAGTGCTCCAGCGGGAGGAGAGTATTCAGAGCCGGGAGGGAGTGGAAGTCTGCACCGGGAGCGCCGACACACAGCCGGCGGTGTAGCGGAGATTGGAGAGACAGAGGGCACAGGGTCCCAGCCCTGAACGTGCAAGTTGCCCACGGCAGGCTCCGGGAAGGAAAGAGAAGGGAAAAAAAAAGGGAAGAAAAGCTCGTGCTCTTTCTCAGCGGTCGTAAAGAGACAGGAGCTCAGTAGAGGGGCCGGATAGTCCCGCAAGCTGAGCCCAGCATGCTGGGAGTCCTGGGGAGCTTTGGACCCCTCAGCTGGCAACTGGGAAACGGTGGCTGCTATTAAGACCCCCACAGAGATCAACAGCTTCTCATTAGGGCCTTGCGGAGCAGTGTGCCATGGCTCTGGAATAGTGGAGCAACAGTGCCACCTACAGCATTCACACAGAACCCACTCCCAGGGGCTTTTTTTTTTTCTTTTTCGTTATTGTTTTTTTCTTCCCTTTCTTTTCCTTTTTTTTTCTTTCCCTCTCTTTCAACAGCCTCCCATTCACTCTCACCCCGGCCACAGCTTTAAAGGGCCATATGGAGCGACGTGGCAACAGCTCTGGAATAGTGGAGCAATAGCGCCACCAACAGCATTCACACAGAAACCACCCCCGGTGGGCGTTTTTTTGTTTTTTTTTTGTTTTGTTTTTGTTTCTGTTGTTGTTGTTGTTGTTGTTGTTGTTGTTTCTTTTACGTGTTGCTGCTTTTTCTTTTTCTTTCTTTTCCTTTTTCCCTCTCTCTTTTTACTTTTTTTATTAGTAGAAGTATTTTTTTCTTCTTCTCTTTGTTTTCTTTTTTTCTTTTCTCTCCTCTCTTCTCTTTCCTTTTTAAAGTCATAAAGAGCCCAGCGGACATACGTGACAACTACCAACAACTAATTCTATAGTCATGAGAAGACAGAAGAATATGATACAGACAAAGCTTCAGACAAACACCACACCAGAGAAAGAATCTGAAGGAATCGACATGCATAGTCTTCCAGAAAAAGAATTCAGAATAAAAGTCATAGCCATGCTGACGGATCTACACAAAAATGTGCACGAGCTGAGAGAGGAAGTGAGGGAAGTGAGGAAAGACAATGCAGAAATGAGACAAGCCATTGACGGGCTCAACAGCAGATTGAATCAGGTTCAAGACATGATCAAGGAATTGCAAGACAGGGACCAGGAATACAAAGAAGCTGAGGCAAAGAGAGATAAAAGGATCTCTAATAATGAAAGAATATTAAGAGAACTATGTGACCAATCCAAACGGAACAATATTCGCATAATTGGAGTACCAGAGGAAGAAGACAGAGAAAAAGGGATAGAAAGTGTCTTTGAAGAAATAATTGCCGAAAACTTCCCCACGCTGGGGAAGGAAATAGTCTCACAGTCCACGGAAGCCCACAGATCTCCCAACACAAGGGACCCAAAGAAGACAACACCAAGACACATAATAATCAATATGGCAAAGATCAAAGACAAGGACAGAGTATTAAAGGCAGCTAGAGAGAGAAAAAAGATCACCTACAAAGGAAAACCCATCAGACTGTCATCAGACTTCTCAACAGAAACCTTACAGGCCAGAAGAGAATGGCATGATATATTTAACGTAATGAAACAGAAGGGCCTCGAACCAAGAATATTGTATCCAGCACGATTATCATTTAAATATGACAGAGAGATTAAACAATTTCAAGACAAAAGAAAGTTGAGAGAGTTTGCCACCCATAAACCACCAGTACAGGATATCTGAAATGGACTGCTCTAGAGGGAAACACCCCTAAGGCTAAAAACATGTCACCAGAGAAAATAAAAGCATAGCAAAGAAAGCAGACCATCCAAATTCAAACTAAAGGCAAAGAATAAAACACCTAATATATAAAGAAAGGAGGAGGAAGAATAGGAAGGGAGAGATAAAGAAACATCAGACGGCGTTCACAATAACTTAACAAGAAAGTTAAGTTAGATTCTTAGATAGTAAAGAAGCAACCCTTGAACCTTTGGTAACCACGAATCTAAAGCCTGCAATGGCAATAAGTACATATCTATCAATAATCACCCTAAATGTAAATGG